>WOVY01015378.1:0-155000 GCA_013436015.1 Rhipicephalus annulatus
CCTGTATGAAAGGAAATAAACTTCAGTTCACTTCACAATTATAATAGAGTCCATTTCGGCGTTGCCATGTGCGCAACGATACAGCAGGTTCCACAGCAGAAGCAGAATTGATGAAAAATACGTGTTAAAATAGTGTCGCAGGGCCCCTTTAATTAAACACTGCATGATTAGATGCCGCCACCGACAAGCTCACGTGTACACTGAATAGTGAATTTTAGGTTTGAAAAGGATAGTGATTTTGTTCGAATAAATTTGAATCGAATTCAAATAGAATACATTGCATGTAATAAAAAAATTAACATATCATCATAACTGAACAACCTGCGCAATATATAATTTTTTTTAATTGAAACAAGGCCTGTGAAAATGGCAATTTTCTTGGTTCTGAAAAAGTGGAAACAACTTTAAACAGTAGCAGGATTTCACTTTTGGTAGAATGCAAGTGATAACCTATCAAATATGTTATGTTTTAATATATCTTGTACTTAGAGCAACTAAGCTGGTATAACAAGCTATAACAAGGGTCATAAATGATGAATCGATGTGAGGGTGACATGTTCGCTTAACGCTAAAGTGGGGCTTCGCGGCAGTGTGAATTTTCAGTAAGTAAATAAATGTTTTACGCTTAGCACCCCTTTACTGCAGCGAAATCACCTTTACAAAAGAAAAAAGCTACATGCAAATTAATATACATTTTAATAGATGCTTTCACAGGTGAGCACTCATCTACTACAGTGAACCTACCTTTACGGTGGTTATACACAAACTAATATACACTTATTCGTTCATTTCTACTTGTTTGAAATTTTCAATAAATTTCAATCAATGGGAATTCGAATACCCTGACATTGTTCGAATATTTGAAGCATTGAATATTCACACTAGCCTAGTGCATGACATTTTCTCACGTATAAGCCGCCCCTGCGTGTGACCTACAGCACCAACTACAATCCGCTAAAAAAAGTGATCACAAAAGAAAGACCTCTGAGTATTGCATTGCACCTGCCTTCCTTGCATTGGCACAAAGCAGGGCTGCAAAGCCAACTTGTGCACCAAGGTTTATGCATAATTCACACCCCAACTTGAGCTTCAAGTTTTCTGTATACATTGTGTGCATTATATGCGGGAAAGAACAGTGCGCTCGAGTAACCTATTTTGCAATCAGGGGTATTAGACTTACAAACAAGCCAGGAACTTGGTTGTCATAGCACCTCTTCTTTACACTTTGCTGCTCACAGATTTGCCTGGTGTGCAAGCCGGGAGAGCGAAAAGGCCAGCAAGCTGCAGCCGAAGACATTGAGGGCTTTATTCCAAGCCGCATCGACTTGCAGCAAGAGTCCAGGCTGAAACAGGAACACGAGGTGCACGCGGAAAAGTTTGAGCCAAGAGCCAAGACAGAGGCAGTTCGGAACTGCACTCAGCTGGGCAGGGATTTTTTGGACTGCACGGTGGACCTCTTGGCCAAGAAGCTCCTGCAACTGGTGGACGACTCTGTGGGTGGATCACCGGAGTCTTCAGAACCAAATCATTTTCTCAAAGGAGGCAAGTCAAACTTCACTTTGCTTGTGGTGGCTATGCGGGCTTGTTCGTAAGCACACATAATTAAACTCAAATCTCATTATAACGAAGTCGCACCTGCCATGAAAATACTTTGTTATATCCAAAAATTGGTTATAATATATATTCGTAGCACTGCACCTATGGCAGAGCCATTCTGTGCTCATTCCACATTTTGATTACAAAGCCACCGCAGCACTGTTGCAAAACTGGCATGCATAACAACTGCGCCACGTGAATTCAGATGTGCCATGGGCCACAAATGATTTGTTTGTGTGTCCATTATAAGATGTTATAATGTTAAATGTTATAAACTGCCAATATCTTTTTCTGTCTCAGTTTGCAGAACTTTCCTGTTGATTCATGCGTACATGTTATAAACAGTGCTTGAAAAAGCACAAGTTTAGTGGGAATCTGTGCACACTATCATCGTGCCTTCAAAATTTCATATTGCACACTATGGCTAAAATTGCACTAATGCTGCTGCTATGTGGGCCTTTCGTTACTCTGTAAACCCCTGATGTGCCCGTTTTAACGAGATGCAATGCAAGTTGCGTTACCTAAATGAATAAATTATGTTTTAATGGGTTAAACTGGAGCAGGTTTAGTTTTTCTGTCCAGTAGCAGAACCCTAGAGTTCCCTTCGTGGAACTCCTATGTTTGGCTGAATGCAGTTTGATAACTCCCGGCTGAGCGACATGTATCCTTCCTTTATGGTCACTGCAAATATCTGCAGCTAGCACACATCTGTACCGAATCGCCGACATGTGATCTTTTACTCTGCCAATCACTATGAATGAGTGTGTTGTGGTGATTGGCGTGTCCTCCTTTGGCATGAATTTTGCAGGCAGCCTTCACCTGAATGAGCTCGCAGACCTGCTGAGCAAAGAGGATCTGAACATGCTGAAGAGCCAGTGTGGAGGCCTCCAGACATTGGTGAGGAACCACAAGCACATCTTTCAAGGTTAGTGTTGTACAGTTGAACCTCGGTTTAGAGAAGTCACTGGGACCCGCAAAATACTGCATTAGATCGAGAACTTATAATATCAAGAATGAGATATTTTGGTCCTTACAAATTCAAAACTGTATCTCGACTCTGCCCGTCCCAATGTGGAAGAAGTCCTCTGCGTGCCAGTCGCGTTTCTCAGGACTGCTTTGTCAGTTTATTTGCCATTAACTCTCCCCTGCATGCTTTTTAACTGTGCAGTCGAGAGTTAGCACACGCTTCAACCCCCAGTGCCTCACCGGCACGCTTTTGCCAGTGTGAATAATGGCTATGGAAGCCACCTATTCTCTCACTGTAATAAATGCGCATGGACACCCAAGTTCGAGGACACTAGTTTTTCGACATTTAGAGAATCAAACAAGAGAAATAGAAATTGTGGAAGCTTATTTTATTAATAAAGCTGTTAATAAGTGTGTCAGTGCAGTGTCACTTAGTTTTACTCATCAGAGATGTCTTTTCAATAAAACACCTGCCTGGTATACCAACCAATACGCACATTTGCAACCTTTACTTGTAGCATTTTTTGTGACAAGGCGTTTTGGGTGGCATAGCTACAAGTGGTGAATTTTCAATAAACATTGGGTTGGAGGTACGGCACTAGTCCTATTGTGTGTATTCTTTGTTATCATATTTTGCACTACTTCTAAGTTATTTGCATCATGAACCAACTCACCCAAACCTACTACGTAGTTGTTACCATTGTCATCGCTGGCAACTATACCATATCTCCAAATGTTACCTTTGATTTTTGTGCTTTCTGTAGTGATAACATGAAACTGATGTGCTGATCATGTGCAACTCGTATGCTCTGAGCAATATCTTCTGCAAGATGCAGCATGTGTGTAGACAGCCAGTAGACTTGGCAACTACACGCATTCTGATTAGTATTTGTATGCAGATTATCTCTACATGATGTTTATCTGTACTTCATCACACTTCTTTGCCTGCGTGTTGAGCACTGTGTTGATGACAAAGGTGGTTTGAACCGTTGCAGTGGACAAAGGCCTGGTGTCGCTTAATGTTCCTAAGTTGGCAGCTGAAAACGTGGGCTCCTCCAAGAAGAACTCGGTCACGAAGCCACCCGGGAAGCGGAAACACTGTTGGTTTCACCGAAACCATCCACAGGGTTGCCCGCTTCAGGGCGATGAGTGCACTTTCATTCACGAGTAATAAACAGCTTTATACGCACATTTAATTCTATTGTTTCTGCATGTTTTATTCGGCTGCCATGCTGCTGTTGTGCAAGCAGGCTTTCGACGCACTGAAAGCGGCCAGGACTTGGATCTCAACCTCGGTTACAGTCCTGCAATACTTTATGTGCCTTAAACTCTTAGAGAGGTTTCTCACTGCTCGACTATGGAGCCAAACATGATAAGCCACAGGCTTGCACAAGACAATTCAGAGCAGTATTAAACCTCCTATTTTGAGGTATAAAATATTATTAGCAATTACTGGATGAAAGAGTTACCATATCTAGAGCTACTTACCAGTGACTGAGCAAGTGGGCAGTTATGTAGCCAGCTCTTGTGGTTTATCACTGGTGTAGCTTCTGTAACATAGCCCGTTAGTTACAAAATGTAACATAGCCTGTTATAATGGAGCACAGATACTCCATTATGATTGTGCGCATTCTAACGAGCATCACCATTTCAATTGTCATAAGCTTATAAAAGTGATGCAAGAATAAACTTAGTACGTAACTACTTATACAGATCTCAAAATGACAATTTTTTGGACATGAAACACTAGGAACCCTGGAAAGTAATTTCACTTTTAATTAGAAAATCAATAGTATCAGCAAAACACTGCATAACGTTATGGCCCTATGGAAGCTAAACGAGGCCACTGCTAAAGAGTTAGAAAACATAACACGAATAGACCCCTTTTTTCAAGTATGCGAGTGTCACTAACTAGCTCAATCTTTGAAGTGCGCATATCTCTGCAGCCACTGTGCCAAGCACAAGGGCTTTGTGGTTTAAGTTTACCACTTGCACTGTGCCATAATTTCAGATCAAGAGACCTCAAATGACCTATTGATAACCCTGTACTCTTCATAGTTATTGATTGCTTGAGCATTGGTTGTCCTGTAAGCTATGTTTGTGGTTTTAGGTGCATGCATTGTGTTTAGGTATACACTCAAACCTCGATACAACGGACCCGGATATAACGAAATATTGGTTATAACAAAGTAAATAAAGAACAATCTTTCAACAATATAGTGTTGGAATAAACCCAATAATGAATTTTAGGACATAAACTTATTTTAGTCAAAGCTGAAACTTTGTTGTAACGATGTTTGAGTGTGTGTTCTTTGTGTCCTACACAAATAAATTAGTTGAAAAGCGCTGCCCGTGACGTTGCCCTTGACCTTTATGCGAATTTTTTAGCAGCAAACTATGTTTTCATTATCTTACTAAGCAGGCCATGAACGAATTCTCAAGTAACTTGGCCAGGTGGATATATTGCATCGTAATTCAGTCACGAACTTCAGTGTTTAGCAGCAATGGCCTCTACAATTTCCATCTATGTTGCGTTTGTGTGTTGTGCCATCGTTGGAACAGGTGAGCATTTTCGAAGCGTCATGATCTTTTTAAGAACAGCAGGGGGGCAGTATGCACTATTGCAAAAATTGATTCAATCAATGTAGTGCGGACATCACGTCCTGGAGTGGCCAATACATTTTGCAAAGGCATCTGGAATTGGTGTTCACTAACACTATTGACGAGCACTAGGTGAAGTTCTGATACTTACAAACTACACCAGACAGTACGTTTTCCATTTAGTAAAGGAAGATAGTTAACTAGACAGAGAAAGGAAAAGAACGAAAAATACGTTCTTCAGGAAAAAAAATATTAGAAGCGTGGCAAGGCGACAGTCAAAGCTGTGTACTCATGCTAGCAGAACATAACATAGATTGTATAGAAAAACACAGGGGGGGGTTGGAAAGTGAAGCAAGGGAAAGGAGGTGAACAAGTAAAGAACGATGAGTGAGGGAAGAGAAAAAGAAGGTGAGATTGATTACAGAAAGAGAAAGAAAAAGATACAGTGAGAGAAAGGGGATAAAAAGAAAAAGAAATGGAACAAAGATGAGATAGAAAGACAGAAACAGATAAAAAAGAAAAAAATAGCAAGATTTGAAAAAAAAAAAAAAAGACGAGAAGGTAGAACACTAGCCACGCTAGAACCAGTAGGAGCTCGTCGACTTTTCTGTGACCCAGCCTTGCACGACTAGGTGCAATGCACACTGCCACTACTACTCTAAATACTAGGCTTGTGCAAATATTTGAACAAATGTAACTATATTCGAATTTGTTTTGATTCTAATTATTTGATTCTAATATTTCAAAGTGTTCGAAATGAACGAACAAATGTACATTAGTTCACATGCAGCCCCTGTAAAGGTAGTTTCACTGCAGTAGAGGGTTGCTAAGCCATGAAGGAAGCCATCTAAATGTATATTAGTGCACATTTAACTCCTTGTAGAGGTGGTTTCACTGCAGTAAAGGAGTGCTAAGCCGTGCTAAGCTGTGAAAACATTTATTTAAGCACACTTTTAAATGTAGTTAATTGAACTAAAGGTGCGGTAAACTATGAAAATACCTATTCAAGAGAAATCCGCACTGCCACGAAGCCCTGCAGTGCTTCCTCAATGTAATACAGGGGCTACGGGGACCTCAAGCTTTCTCATAGCAGCTTTACTTTAGCACCACCATTCCTTGAAGTTGGACAATGGAACTAAATGGAATTTCATGTTCCAGCTCGTGGTAATATGTGTCGACGATAATGGCACGTGATAACGAGCATGCCACTTAATTGCTTCATCTGATATACACCCACTTTGTACATAATACGTACATTGACTGTATTATTCATTTCATATTTCATGTGTAGGCGCATTTGGATATGTGTGGTATTTATGATTTCAGAACGTTTCTGTTTCGAGCTCGCGCGGAGCCAACGAGCAGAGGGCAACCAAAAATCAGTCTTGACACACACACTTCTCCCACAGTACTACAAGCTTGCAGGCATTCTGGGATTGCACGAGTCTGCTCGCCAATCTGCTGCAGTAGTGTTTGTGTGTGCCTGTGCACCTCTTTATGCGCACACACACACACACTATATATATACATATATGCCTTTCTACGCTAGTTCCGTGCGCCTTTAGTTTTTCAAAATAAGGCTCGTACACTTTTCAGAAGGAATATAAAGAAGTGAGCACACAATCGTAATAAGGTAAACACAGTGTTTAGATTGTATTACAACATCCTTTCTGTTCTGACCTTAAGTTCTCTTCCTTGATGGCACCTGTCTTTTTTCATTTCAGCACACTCAATGTTGCGAGATGCCCGAGTAAAACGAAAATGGGGGAACCACCTTTTCCTCTGGTAGAGCCACCATACCTTGTTCTTGTTCTGCAAAGCGAAGCTCTTGGAACCTTGTGGTAAGCATCCAAGCCTCCACTTTCACACACATTGTTCAGTGATTCCACTGTTGAAGAAATTCTCAGGCTTCAGCCTGTACCACGAGAAATTTGATAATGGAATAGCTGATGAGCACCTTTAGGTCACTTTCACAGCTATAGAATACCCGTACCGACAAGAGGTGGGTCAGACTATAAAAAGGTACGAGCTATTAGAAGAGCAGCAAAGGCACGCAAACAGACAAGACTAGACATGCAGCTTTCCTTCGCTTTATTCAACATCAAATGCAAGTCAGTGACAATAAACAAACAAACAATAATGCTGTGTACAACGTCTGGTACCTTCCGAATATTTGCACATGGCTCCACGTTGAGCACATTCACAAGGTGAAATGAAACGTCCTAGAAGGGGGCGCCACAAGCAATTTATCACAAACACTGCAGAGCAAATAAAATACTGGAAACTTTTGGATCTGTCCCGTTTAACCCCTACTTCACAATAATGCTTTTACAGCCACTGAAACACTTGTTGATGTAAAAAACATGAGGCCTGAAACACATTTATGTTTTAACACATCCAAAGCTCATTTTGTGATTGCTCCCAACTACAAAAATATGCATGTCAGCTAAGTTCAGCTACGAAACACACAAACACGGCAAACTGCAAATGGACGATACTTCTGAATATTGAACAGGAGGAAAAAACAAAACAATGTTCACACACACACATCTAACAGCAAACTTAAGGCAAGTTTAATTTCGAAGAGGCACAATAATTATGTCGGTGTTTAAAATGGACACAAACTTGGTTCATGCTGTAATAAATAAAGGCTTCGATACAGTACATATTTAGAAGCTAAACAATTATTTATTAAAAGAGCTTCTGACTGCCTCGCCCATGAAAGGAAACTTGCACAAGCTTGCAACATTTTTTTAATGAACAGCGACTTGTTGAACAAATTCTGAGCAACTGTCATGATGTCCGTTAGGTGTTTTGCTCAACAGTGCCCCATGCGACTAGACATACTTTCTCGATTTCATTAAATGTCCTGCTTCATAAAATTTGGGCGCAGTTTTGTATAACGAAAAATGATCAGTAGCATAAAAAAATCACGAACACACATATGGCAGCATGACATAAGTGGGGTGAAGTGGAGGCAGCGTGTGTGTGTCAGGACCCAGAAATGGGCGAAGCAAAATGTTTCCCAATAGTTACGGCAAGTGAATGCAGCGAGAAGTATATCATAATGGAAACCACAAGAACATTAAAAGAAAGGCAGTGGGCTAGTAGTGTATTAATCCAATGGTATGAAAAATTTTGTCTTCTTTGGAAAAGCAACACTGTTGCAGTCTCGCTTCATTCACAAAACGAAAATTCATCTCCTAGTGGGCCTTCTTCGAAAGCATTTTCATCTAAGCTTGCGAGTTCCTCCGCGACAGCATTTTCGTCCACCACAATTTCATATTCCCGAAATGCGATTTCAATTTCCAGCTGGAGCGCGTTTTCCTGAAGTTCGCTTTCTTCCGCGATTACATTTTCGTGGTAGGCGATTTCCTCCGCAAGTGCATTGTACTCTGGAATTAAATCTTTGTCAGCTGGACCTTGACCCCAGAAGTCGTCGTAGTCATCGCTGTCGGGGTCATCCCAGCCGCCGAAGTTGATAAGCACGCCGCCAGCTCTGAAGAGGCCCTCGGCTAAAAGTTGATCATGTGTGGGAGTAGACGGTCACTCGTGTCAGAAATGTATTACTCCTGTGAGTGGTTTCAACATTAACTGCTCATGTCTAAGCTCACAGGATGAAAATATTCTCAAACCTTGACAAACGGACCCACAATTAATAAAATATCGGTTATAACAAAGTGAGTATAGCATACTCTTGCAAGAGACAGTGCTAGGCGTATATATTTTTATAACTAATTTTCAGATATGAAGAACTTATTTTCGTGTAAAATGCAGCTTCGTCATAATGCGGTTTGAGTGTATATGCACTTTGCTCCAACCCAATGACAACCTGACAACTCTATACTATGCCTACCTACGTAATAGCAAATACTATACAGAGAAGCAATCCTCCACAAAACAGCTAAATGCTACATTTGAACATGTCAAATGCCATCACTGAAGGAAATCAAATTTAACAGAGATTGAGAATACTTACTTTTATTGTCATTGAAAAGCTACATAAAAAACTGATCATTACAGCTGTGGACAAATGAGCTCATTAGCACTTATAGCACTGCTAACGATTGAAGCCTAATAACTGCATCAGTATTTTCTACGCTATACACTCAAATTCCATTGTAAGAAAGTTGCACCTTGCAAGAAAATAAGTTTGTAATATCCAGAAATTCACTATAAAGGTTACTCCTAACATTATATATTGCAAGACAATTTTTAGTTTACTTCGCTATAACCAATATTTAGCTATGTCTGTGTTTAGTATATTGCAGTTTGAGTGCATATGAAAATACTCCATTTTCTACATGTAGCTCTTTGAAACTGGATGCAGCCCACACCAGCGAGATATTTGTGCTTGGTTTACATTTTACACTGTCACTTCTCACATTGGCACGTATGAAAAAGTACCCCTTTTACGCAGGCCTCAAACGCAAAGCGGCGTCTGCGTTGATACGAAACGCTGATAGTATGCACCCATCGCATTCCACAGCGTTGCAAAACACTCCTAATGACGGGCTACTGCGTGTAGGAGTGCGTGTGCAGACACTCGCCACCCATAGCATACCACTCACAGGAAAAGAAAGTTGGCTGCAGGTATAGTAATGACAACACCTCGTCAACTTCGGTGGAGGACATTCAAGCAGGGTGGTCGTTCACGTTACAATGCTCGGTGGCATTTAAAAGAAACAGCCTGCATTCGAGCAGTATGCAGTGTTTTTGAGTGATACCAATAAGTGTAAAAAAAAAGAACAGTTATTGAGAATAGCTCAGACAATGAAATAGTCATTTTCACAATATTGGCAAGACTGCCACCCACCATATCACTGAAAGTACAAAAGTGCTCTACACATACCATCATAGTCACTTGGGTCCCAGAAGTCATAATCGTCATCACCTGTTGAAACAAACAACGAGTGTGTTCATGAGAGATGCACGTGGCGATGACGTTTATCTAGCTAGCATCTCGGTTCGAATGCAGTTTTGATTTAGTGCTGAAGTGCAGTGCCCAAGTCGTTGTGAGACATTTTTTTTTTTAGGAACGAAAAGGTAGTGCATCAGAACCGAGTAAAGACGAACGTCATGAAGGCATTATTACCTTAATCCATTAAAATCTTTCTATGGCACATCGTAAGTGGGTGCTTTCGTTATTGGGCATCTGATTACAAGCTACCATTATCGTATTACAATCTCCCCATGGCAGATCATTAAGTGACTATTTTCGATAAGCGGCTACGATTGTTTGACGCATTTCACAACACTTCAAGAGTTACTCGAACGGACGCTGTTACTAAAACCACCGCTACAGAGTGCCAACCAACCGTTACTATTCATAAATGCTGCTTTTAGAAGCATTCACGCAACGTGTGCAGATCGCAAGCAGGCAGAGGCCATAAGGTCTAAGCTCATGCTAGCTACAAGAAACTAATTATGAGAAAGGCGTAATCTAAGTATATGTTATCATTCATCATCACCATCATCTGCCTTACTATGCTCACTGTACGTCAAAGGCCTCTCCCATACTCTGCCAGTCAACTCATCTTGTGCTAACTGCCACCACTTTATACTCTGAAACTTTCTAATCTCATCTGCCCACCTGTGTTATCAGTAGGCTAGTGCAAATAGTAAATTTCTATTTCAAAGCGAATATCAATTTCATTCCAATAAGTTTGTACCGAATTTGGATAGTATAGAAGAATTTCACCGACATAATTCACAAAAGCAACCGTGACCACTGCAGTTGTCGCTGTGTTTTCCGTAGAGCGTGCAATGTAAAAAACTGCATACAGACAAGCTGTCATGGTCATTTGTGCAGGAAGGCGCAAGAGAGATGTAATAAGTTTTTCTCCCCCCCTCCCAGTTTTCTGTTTATAAAACCAGCCGAAAGCAATTAGTCGCGCCTATAAGATGCACGAACTTCTCTTCGATGCCAATTCTTTGCTTATGTTTTGAAGTGGCTTACCCAGCAAAAATGGTTAGCTTTGTCAAGCATTTGTAATATATGATGTGCCACATCGTACTTTTTGGAATAAGCTTTGTGCAGTGGCATAGCCAGCATATTTACCGCATTGTCATATGCGAGGAATTTTTCATCTTAGCCACTGTTAGTATAACTGCAGAAGCCTTAAATGGTCAAATGGACTTAATTACACTCGCATGAACTACAGGTGGCACTCTGTCACAGAGTACATTTCTTTCTGTGGTTCATTAAAGCAGCAGTGAACGCAAGGATGACTTTGGCAATGCTTTTCCCCGATTGTGTGTGATTGCAATGAGACACCCGACACAAGTGTACCGAGCAAGGCTGTTCTGGCTGCAGTGAGCTTCGCGAGATTTTCGTGTCTGTCGAAATTCGCAGAACTGCATTCCGAAAAACGTGCAGAGCCTGTTCGTAGCATGTGGTTGAGGCATTAGCATAAGCATATCACAGAAGACAGTGCTGCTAAGATCACCTTTGACATATTTATGAATAATTTTCCTAGTACATTATTTACATGCAAGAATTAACTGTAATTATTCTCAACTATGTATTTACTGCATGCACACCCAAAGCCTTTTAAATTGCTTGTCTGGGTCAGTCATTCTTGCACCAGTTAAATTAAACATAGACAAGGGGCCTAGACTCCCACAAAAGCAATGACATTTTTCAAATGAGACACATCCCCCGCCGTTATACTTCTTTTTTTGACAAGGTTCTGGCTACCTGCCACCATGGCTTATATGTTCATTTCAGAGTACTTTTTACAGCCACTGCAATTTCCTCTTTTGTGGTCACTAGTTGTAAACATGAAGGAAGTGGTCTAATAGCGGGGCTTGGAGGCAGCTTTTGCACCTGCAGCACCAGTTGTCACATGATCATAGCGAGCTTTGATCGGGGATGGCTGGGCAGAACCAACGCACTGTGACATTGCTACAATAGCCCCACCCATATGGATGGTGCCTACCCCTGTTTACAAACAAGGGGTAGGTCTGTACATCATCTATTATAAGAAAAATGGGCATGTTCATGATGACCCAACCATCCTGCACAATCATTTTTAAAAATTGAAATGAGGCCTGTAGAAATGCCATTTCATTGCGATAGCAATCATATGAAGTCTCGGCGAAATTTTGTCGTTGCGGTCACTGTCATGTTCCTATGTATAAAGTCCAAATTTATCAGATTCCCCCCCCCCCCCCCCCGAGCATCGCACATTCAACCAGTGGGTAATGCTACGCAAGCAGAGGTGACAAATGTTGTTGAAGCAGAGTTCAAATAAGAGGGCCCCTTTCAGTCACTTGTAGGACCTGTGCGATAAGATCCCCCCCACCTGTTAGACCTACCACCGAATGCTCAAGCAGAAAGGAAACGCCTCGCTTAGCTTCAACACTGATGAAAACACCTGAGGCGAGGGGGTTCGCTCGAGCAGCAACTGCGAACTTGGATTTTACAGGCATCGTTGCTACATTGCTGGCACGTGCGTCATCTCGCTGTCTTGGCAGCCATCAGCAGGCGGCTCATACACCCTTTTACATGTGGCACTCCCAACGTAAAGAGACTCAGCAAAAAAAAGTACCTGAAGCATATTCACTGCAACGGTGAAGTAATAAATGTGATAGGAACAATTCGTTGCGGTGTAGTTAACTGTTTTGAATCTGATCTTAAAATGCTGGTGTAATCTCAATATGGCCATATTCTATTACACCAGCATTTTGAGATCAGATACAAAACAGTTAGCTGCCAGCCTTACTTCGTACACCACTATGAATTGTAGCTATCGCATTCATTACTTCACCCTTGCAGTGAAATGTGCGGTGAAATTGACTTTTAATAGAAGTGGGAACAACACTTAGTAGTAGCAGGACTTGATTTTTGATACAATGCAAGTGATAACCTGTAAAAAATGTTTTGAGTTTTAGAATTTATCAACATTTAGTAGAGTAGCAGCAGGATTCGACTTTTGGTGCAATGCAAGTGTAGTGAGGTAGAGAGAGACGATGAGTTCCTGTGCTTGTTGCTGTGCGCGAGATCTGCGTTTCTGTCAGACGGGCGCTACTCTGCCTGCTAAGTCACACTGCTTTCACAATAAATATTTATACGACACAAATGATAACCTGCAAAATATTTACTATACTTAGAGCATATAAGCTGGTATAACAAGCTTTTAATATTAAGAAATGATAAATCAATGTGAGAGATGGTTTAGTAAAACTTGGAATTTGGCGAGATAGTGCATACTTGACAGTGCATTTTGATCGTAAAAAACGCACATTCACAAGACAAGAGAACAGGAAGCACCCGTCCAGTCCTCTTGTCCCGTGAATGAGTGTTTTTCGCACTCAAAATTTCCCGCCAGCCAATGTGAGGATTAATACGTTATGTTCATTTTACCTTAAAAAACCACTTTGCGAAAGTGTGGATTTCCTCTGAACGTGTTTTCACGGCTTAGCACCCTTTCACCGTAGTGAAACGACCTTTGCAAAGTAGTTTCATTGTGAATAAATGTGCACTTGGATGATTTTATGACTTAGCACCGCTCTGATGCAGTGAAGCCACTTTTGCAAGAGATTAAATTTGGAGATTTATTCGTTCATTTCGAATATTTCAAGATTCTCGATATTTTGAATTCAAATTGAAGCGAATTTGAATACTGTAATATTCCTTCGAACATTTGGAGCGCTCGAATATTCTCACAGACTGATTATCAGACCCTGGGATGATGCGATTGGTCACAGGGTGTTATACTGCAATACTGCCCGGTACTTGTGCGCAGGATTGCATGAGGTATTTCAACGTAGTATTAAATTTCATACTTATATGTAGAGATATACGACATTATTAGCAAGTGGTGGATGGAAAAGTTCGCATATCTGGAGCTTTGTCTCACTGATCAAACGAGTGGCACTTTTCTACAACAAGCTCTCACAGTCGCATCTCTACTTGCATAGTTTCTGCGACATTGCCAGCCAGTTATGAAATGCGGCCAAGATTCTCGCTTTTAATCGTATGAATTCTAGAGAGTGTCCAAACTTCAGTATTTGTTAGCTTAAAAAAAATGCAAGAACGAGCAACTATTCCTAGATATCTGAAAATTACATTTCATGGAAAATGGAATCCCAGACATGCCTAAAAGTAATCTCAGTTGTCCTCAGCAAGTTGACAGCACCAGCAAAGCATTACGCACTGTCAGAAGACACTCGGTAAGCTACAAGACTAGCATCAATGACCGTAAAGAAGCAAAACTGAACCATTCCTGCTTCAGAGTTGGGAAAGCGTAATCAACAGAGCTTCATCACTGATCTAAGCCGTAATAAGGATTATGCAACTTTTTGAAGAAATCCAAGCAAGGGAGCACACAATAACAATTATATGATGTAGACACACTGCAAGGACACAAACTTGCAAAGTATTTGGGTAAAACGAATAAAAAAAAAGGGGGAGATCGGAGCCCCCCCTTTTTTTATAAACGTGTCCATTGCACGTTCCCGTCTTGCACAGAAAAGATCTTAGAACTCTAACTGAGATGAACACTTTTCAGAAATTTTGCTTCAGCAAAAATTTTAAGCTTCAATCCATGTTACGAGAAACATGACAACAAAGCAGCTGGTGCTAACCAGTTAGTTGGATGTTGTGCTTTGCAATAAATGAAAGCACTAGCAATAGGTGGCTAAGGGTTCAAGCAAAACATAAGAGCTTCATGCAGCATAACAAGGGAATGCAAACCAGACAACAAGACACAACCAGCTTTCATTTGCCTAGACTTTATTCATCATCCAACACAAGTCCGCAGCAACAAAAGAATCCTATGTGCAACATTTGATAGCCTCATAGTATTAACAACCGACTCAAAGTTCAGCACTCATTTACAGTGCGAAATGAAATGACCTAGAAGGGGGCACTGCTTGCACCTCACCGCTAAATGCCAGAGTGCAGATAAAATTCTGGAAACTTCTGGATCTGTCTGATTATTCCTAACGTTACAACAATGCTTTTACAACAAGCGAAACACACTAGTTCTATGTGTAAAAAACCAGAGGCCCGAATCATGTTTACGATTCAGTAATAATGAGGCCAAAGCTCATTTTGCGCTTGCTGCTGAAATGAACATACGTTTTTGGTAACATCAGTGGTGCAACACACAGGCACTTCAACCTCCAAGGCAGACGAGAGTGCTCAATGCTGAATGAGGGCAAAGAGAATAACATGTTTGCACATCGAAGTGCAGCCAAGATAAAAAGCAAGTTACATGGCAGATAAAACAAGCACAACATTGATGCGTGCATTCGAAATCAATGTAAACATGGTTCAGGCTAGAATAGATGTGATCAAAGTATTTCCCCGAAAAAAAGACGAGAGCCAAGTATTGCAAATGGTCAGAATATATTTAGAAGCCCAACAGTTTTTCAATGAAGGTTTCTGGCTGCCTATCCTATGAAAGGAAACTTACACAAGTTTGTTTTTGTGAACAACGAATTGTAGGTCAAGTAACGCCCATCTTTTACAACATCCATTAGGTGCCTTGCTTAGCAGTGCATAAAGCGACTTCATGTATTTTGATGTTAATTGTCTTCATGAAATGTCCTGCCACATATTATTTGGCCAAAGTTCTGCATCATGAAAAATGATCAGCATGTACGAAAAAGACCACACACCTGGTAGCATGACTTGTGCAGGGCAAAGTGGTGGTATCATGTATGTGTGAGGATCTGTGAGCACAGACTTGGGAATTCAGCAGGCCATGGACAGGCCAAGCAAGCGGTTTCCGAATAACTACCACAAGTGAACGTAGCAAGAAGTAGGTGGCACGGGAGACTGCTACAATGGAAGAGGGGCAGTGAGCTAGTAGGGTATTAGTCCAGTGGAGTGAAAAATTTTATCTTCCTCAGCACTAGAACAGAGCATGTCACCTCGCTTCCTTCACCATAAATCATATTCATCCTCATGTAAGAATTCCTTGAATGCCAATCTATCCGAGCTCTCGTATCCTTCAGCGTACGCATTTTCCTGCTCAAATGCTAGTTCCTCCGCGATTGCATTTTCCTGGAACGCGACGTCGCTTTCTTCAACTTCATTTTCCAGGAATAAGATTTCATCCATGATTGCATTTCCTTCCACAATTGCATTTTCCTGGAATGCAATTTCATCCACGATTGCATTTTCCTGATATGAGATTTCATCAGATATTGTATTTTCCTCCGCGATTAAGTTCTCCTCGGGTAGGTGGTCATTCCAAAAGCCATCATTGTTGTCGAAGTCCGAGCTGTTCATGCCTGACACAGCACCAGCAATGAGGCTGTCAACCATCAGCATATCGTCTGTGGGAGTAGACAATCACTCATGTTAGAAACGCATTCCTTCGCGAGTGGTTTGAAGAACAAACCTGAATGTGTACGCCTACGTGATACAAGCACATGCATTGTGCTCCAATTCAATCACAAGTTGAAAAACAGCTTCTTTTATCGAAACTCTATATCTGGTCTACCTAGGTAAAAGATATGCAGAGTTGTAATTTATTTTTTACAAAAGAGCAAAATAGTACATTTCAACAAGCTGAACAAAATGAATGCCGATACGATTTCACTAGAGGATATCCCACTTTAGAAAGAGACTGACAAAAATAATGTTGATGAGCAATAAAAACATCAGAAAACGAACTCATGACCGGTACGGACAACACTTCATCAAAATAATGCAAAGGGCATTCAAGCAAGGTCGTCAATGAAATGACACTTCTCAGTAAACTTTAGACTGCACAGCCTGTATATGAGCAGTATGCAATGCTTTTGAGAGATACAAACAGCATCGCATAAAAAACACCCTAGACTGTTACTGAGAACAGCTTTTATAATGAAACGGGCATTTTTATACTGCCACACAACTAACGCTTACTACGTCACTGAAAGTACAAAAGCTCTCCACACTTACCTTCATAGTCACTTGGGTCGAAGTAGTAGTAATCGTCAGCATCTCCTAAAACGAACGGGTGTGTTCATCAGAGATGCATGCGGCGATGACACTAGCTAAGTTAGCTTGAGCGGTACCATGCAGTTTTTATATTATGCTGAGCTGCACAGCCAGAGCAGTTGTCTGACACATAGAACAGCCTGATGGGCTTGTCGGTAGTGCATAACTCGGGACAGTAGCGCAAGGAATTGCAAGGATAACAGATCAAGACAGGACATAGAATTGTGCATTAGCACTCTGACCAGTCTTGATCAGTTGTTTTCCTGTGATTTCTTGCGCCACTGCTGCGAGTTATGATGTATTTTCTCATGGCGCTACAGAACTGGGTAAAACGCTGTAACTTCTAATGACGGGCTACTGTCTTGGCATTGAAATCTCTATATGGGAGACCTTAACAGGCTTTTGCGACGGGGGATGACAATGGTTTGGTGCATTTTACTGTGTTTCAAGAGCCGCTCGGACATACAATGCTGTCACCTGAACCACCACTGTGGAGTGGGAAGTGCTACTCCCAATAAGCACTGGAGTTCAAACGTGCGTCACGTCAGCTCCAGCTTTTTTCATGACTGTGAGACGCCAGTTGCTTTGAGACCCAGGAATCCTTATATAGGAAGAACCAGTTCTTGGAGAGGCATCTGCAGATACAAGAATCTCAGGCGGGGGACACTTTCTCGAGATTTTACTGCCAAATGTCTCCGACGTGTGCCCCGACGTGTGCGAACGCTAGGCCTAGCATCAGTGAGGACTATAGCCCCTCGCCACCGGCAGGGACAGCAAACGTAAACTTTAATGGTGCGCGTTCCCACTATCCTAAAGAGACTCGACACGAGTTTTAACCAAGAGGACAACAATTAAAAGACATCGGACAAGAAGGAGATGCTGGTAACTCGACGACAACGAAAACCCAGGCAATGGCCCATTCCAAAAAGACCATGATAGTACAAACGGATGGACTTGCATTACATACAAGAGGAAGAAAGACCTCGAACGCAAGGCGCGTGATTGGGCGGGAAGAATTTCTCCTCGCCCAACCCATGCAGTAAATGCGCACGTCTCGGCACCGAATGAAACTGCCAAAGCATAATACAAAATGTGCCTCTGAAGTACACACAAGAATACCTTCTCAAAGCCCTGCTAATCAATAGGAACCCATCACTGATAGACGCCAAGAGACTTAGAAGTACAAAGACGATTATACTCCTTTTCAACGGCTACAAGGTGCCGACATAGGTGTATTTCAAGAGCACAATCACTAGAGTCTCACTATATAAGAAGCAGATAGACTTCTGTAAGGGGTGTGACAGACGGACACAGACTAGACGTTTGCCCACGCCCAGAGAAAAAACTGTGTACACGATGCAAGAGGACGACTGTAAACCATGATGCAAACTTTGTGGAGAAGGTCACCCCACAGCAGAACGACTATGCAGGGCTAAATTAGACATTGTACATAGTGAAACATTGTAGACGGGCAGCCAGGGCCGAAGAGAGAAATTTATCGTGTCCTCCAGACGCCCCCCCCCCAACCCAGCCAAAAGCAAGACCGGCGACAAAAAGCAGGGGAACATCGAGGTCCAGATCCAAAAGAAGATCACGACTCAAAGGCAAACCCAGGGAGAAGACGCTTGCAGGAATCTGCCTCTGGGAGAGGTCCACATGGCGAAGGGGGAGCCAGCCACTCAGGAACACGACCTACGCAAGACACCACCTGTGTCACATAATCCTGCCTGCCAAGAGCCAATGGAGGAGGTTAGGCAGGGTAAGGACAGGCCAGCGCATTTCGGCACCAAGCGAAAAGTCCACGCAGAGAAGCCTAACGAACAGGAAAGTGTAAACCATGATGTAAAGAGACCTAGGTCCAGCACAGAGAAAACAGACATCTTGGAGAAAATTATCAACAAGCTGCCAGAAAAAATGGATACAATGTTTAAAGTTTTGGCAACACGAATGAACGAAATTGAAAAGACAGTACAAGCACAAAAATACGAAACTATTCATGAAGCCCTAGTGATGAAAGTTAATAAAATAGAAAAGCAGATACAAGCACAGGTTGACAGCCAAGTGTCACTAGCTTCATAGGCAAATGCATCCAACTCTGCAAACCTTGGTGCCCCACAACCTCAGGTAAGGCCCGCAGGTCAAGGACGCAATGTTTGTTGCCCAGCTACGTTTGCACATGATGGCTAAAAACAAGAAAGAGAGTCTGCATAAATGGCAGTTGAACTGCCGTGGCTTTGAGAAAAAAGGATCGGTATTAATGCTTTATTCACAATGCCCGCAGCCTATAGGTGGCGTTCGCTCGTCACTCTCAGTGTGTTGACAACCATCTGCGTCCAATGAAAAATCCTCGACGTCAAGACTGTTTCTTTGAACATCACTGCTGAAAGCAATCTGGATTTTCTCTGCTGAGTGACTTCGGTAGCACCAACAACGCATCATTGCACAACCCCAACATGGCATCACTCAGTACATTTATATGGGTGTGCGGAGAACATTTCGCTCCGAGACCAGGCAAGAAAAGAATCGCTTGCAGTGTGCTGACATCTATCAACGAACGTAAAAAACAAGCGGCGCAGGGTAGGCCAAGGTTTGGAAGCGCAAATCGTGAGCCTGCGCTACTTTCTGCTTGCAATGAAAGTTATGGGATTCATGCACTACAAAAAGCACTGGCGAATGCTATACGCACGTAAAACAAGGCGAGTTTCTTCTGCAGAGGTTAGACAATAACATTTACCTACCCAACCTGGCTGCAAAAAATCTTGCGAAGCTGATATGTGTACTCTGCAGGCTATAATCAACAAGCGCGAGTTGTCACGTACTTTAACAAAAATTTCTCCCCTCGCAAGAACGAATTAGACTTATTGTGTCAGGGACGGTCCGGTAAATTCACTGATGCACGCAACATACAAAGTGATTTGTGTTTGTTTCTTGCTAACACGTTAACACTGAGGCTCACACCGCCGAACAAGGGAGCATTGGGAGCGTCTGCCTACTTCAAAGGACGCTCCTGAATTACGCTAGGCGACGCGGCACTCTATGAACATTGCAAATATCGCAAAAATGCAGCCGCCGAAGCTAGGATTTATTCCAGTGACCTGCGGGTCAGCAGCAGAGTACCTTAGCCACAAGACCACCACAGTGGGGCAACACACATTCACAAGACAAAAGGACAGGAAGCAACCGTCCTGTCGTCTCGTCTGCAAATGAGTAATTGTATGCACTCGAAATTCCCTGTCAATCAATGTGAGGATTATTATGTTATGCTCATATAACCTTAAAAAATGACTTCATGGCAGTGCGAATTTCCCTGGATAGGCATTTTCATGGCTTAGCATCCTTTAAACCGTAGTGAAGCCACCTTTACAAATTTCATTGTGGACAAATAAGCACTTGGATGCTTTCATGGCTTAGCATCCCTCTAATGCAGAGAGGCTGCTGGGGTTAAACGCGGCGACTTCACTTCTTTATTCCCAATAGTTGAAAACTTTCTATATTGTTACGTAAAAATGACACGAGATGTGTCTATTTAAAATATATATTCAAAATGATGCGTATGGCGTCGACTAAGATGGAAGCAGCACGCGCAACCGACAGACCACTTCCTCGTTGTAGTCTTTTCACCGTTGATACGTCAGCTACGTAGCATTAGCCCCCTGGCGGTAAAAGCGCCGTCTCGGTGCACATTAACTACGGTCTTCAGTAGGCAGGTGGTAAGGTTTTAGCCTGCTGACGTGCACAACATCACTGGGTGTGGTTGCAGGCAGGCTTGTGGTCTCAGATGCAGGAATGATCTCATAGGTGACGTCGGTTACCTGGCAGATGATACGGTAAGGACCCATGTAGCGAGACAATAACTTCTCTGACAAGCCAACCCGACGAACTGGGCACCACAGGAGAACAAGAGAACCGGGTGAGAAGTGAACGTCAGCATGCCGGCTGTCGTAGATGGCTTTCTGGGTGGCTTGCGAAGCCGAAAAACTAGAGCGGGCGATCTGACGTGCGTGGTCGGCACGAGCAATAGCGTCGCGTGCATATTCGGTTGACGGCGTTGTAGTGGTTGGAAGTAAGGTGTCGAGTGGTAACGTCGGATCACGGCCATAAAGCAAATAAAAGGGTGAATAACCAGTGGTGTCGTGGCGAGAAGAATTGTACGCGAAGGTCACGTGAGGTAGCGCCAGGTTTCAGTCATGGTGGTCGGATGACACATACATCGCGAGCATGTCCGTTAGGGTCCGATTTAGCCGTTCGGTAAGGCCATTTGTTTGGGGATGGTAGGAAGTGGTCAGCTTGTGGTGCAAAAATGCGCGGCCACGATCTGTGAGTAATTGGCGAGGAGTGCCATGCTGTAGGATGACGTCGTGGAGCAAAAAGTCCGCAACGCCAGTAGCGGTGCTGGTGGGGAGCGCTCGAGTGATGGCATACCTAGTCGCGTAGTCTATAGCAACAGCGACCCACTTGTTACCCGATTTCGACTCGGGAAAAGGACCGAGAAGATCTATACCAACACGGAAGAAAGGTTCGGTTGGGATGGAGATCGGTTGAAGAAGTCCAGCCGGGGGCGCAGTAGGTCGCTTCCTACGTTGGCATTTATCGCAGGAGGACACGTAACGGCGAACGGACCGGGCGAGACCGCGCCAAAAGAAGCGGCGACGCACGCGGTCGTACGTCCGAGATACACCCAGATGACCAGCAGTTGGTTCATCGTGAAGCTCGTGCAGCACGGTTGAACGCAAATTTTTCGGCACGACAAGAAGGAGCTCAGGGCCATCTGGCTGGAGGCTACGACGGTACAGCGTGCCATTCAGGAGGACGTACATGCCAAGTGACGTGTCGTTCGGAGCAGATTCGAGACGGTCAATAAGTTGTCGCAGAGAAGCATCACGACGTTGTTCATCACCAATCTGAAGAAACTGGGACATTGACATGACGCTGAGGCTAGGCTCGATGTCTGGTTCGTCGGGCTGATCAACAGGGTAGCGGGATAAGCAATGGGCGTCCAGATGGAGACGTCCAGACTTATAAGCAACCGAGTAGGAATACTCCTGTAGGCGTAATGCCCAACGACCAAGTCGTGCAGTGGGGTCCTTCAGAGAAGAAAGCCAACACAGCGCGTGGTGATCTGTGATGACACGGAAAGGGCGGCCATACAAGTAAGGACGGAATTTCGAAACCGCCCAAACAAGAGCGAGACATTCCCGTTCTGTTATAGAATAATTGCGTTCTGACTTAGAAAGCAGACGGCTCGCGTACGCGATTACACGGTCGTTGCCCCGCTGAATTTGCGCCAAAACTGCACCAATTCCGTGACCACTCGCGTCTGTTCGCACTTCTGTGGGAGCATCGGGGTCGAAATGTGCAAGAATAGGAGGTGTCGTTAGAGCGGTGATTAGCTGAGAGAAGGCGTCAGCCTGAGGAGGGCCCCAAGAAAATGGGAAAGTCTTGTTTGAGAAGGTCGGTGAGTGGCCGTGCGAGTGCCGCAAAGTTTTTTCACGAACCGGCGAAAGTAGGAGCAGAGGCCCACAAAACTGCGAACATCATGGACAGAGCGTGGGACTGGGAAGTTTGTTACAGCACGTACTTTCGCCGGGTCTGGCCGTACGCCGGCAGCGTCAACAAGGTGACCCAATACGGTAATCTGACGAAGACCGAAGTGGCACTTGGAGGAATTGAGCTGCAGGCCGGCCCGTCGAAATATGGATAGAATGGTCGAAAGGCGTTCAAGGTGGGTTGCAAAGGTAGGTGAGAAAATGATCACGTCGTCCAAGTAACACAAACATGTCGACCATTTAAATCCTTGTAGGAGCGTGTCCATCATTCTCTCGAAGGTCGCTGGAGCGTTGCAGAGCTCGAACGGCATGACCTTGAATTGGTAAAGGCCGTCAGGGGTAACGAAGGCGGTCTTTCCTCAGTCCATGTCATCCACAGCAATTTGCCAGTAGCCAGATCGGAGGTCAAGAGATGAAAAGAAGGTGGCGCCATGGAGGCAATCAAGGGCATCGTCAATGCGTGGTAGAGGGTACACGTCTTTTTTGGTAATTTTGTTGAGGTGGGGATAATCAACGCAGAAACGCCATGAGCCGTCTTTCTTTTTTACTAATACCACGGGAGATGCCCAAGGGCTCGTTGATGGTTCGATTACATTTTTCGTAAGCATTTTGGCCACTTCTTTCTGAATCACTTCTCGCTCAGATGCTGACACGCGGTACGGCCGACGGTGAATGGGCGCAGAGTCACCAGTGTTGATTCGGTGAGTGACAATTTTAGTCTGGCCCAAGGGACGATCGTCAGTGTCAAAAATGTCACTGTATGAGGCCAGAACTTGGCAGAGAGCGTCAGCCTGGTGAGGCGACAGCTCCGATCCAATCATGTTTCGAAACATACCATCGTCTGAGCTGGGTGACCGTGAGACTGCGCTTTGATCAGGAGCAGATACAGCGACAACACTGACATCGTCCTCTGTTATGGCAGTTAGCTGGGCTAGAGACATCTGGCAGGGCAACACTTAAGGGGTGAAACCAAAGTTAAGGAGCGGAAGTAACACACAGTTATCCGCTATGGTCGCGATGGTATAGGGCACAGTAACACTGCGCGTCAGCCGAACGTCAGTAATTGGCGTAACGATATAATCACCGTCAGGAACGGGAGGGGTCGATGACAAAGACACGTACGTGACGGCTCGAGGTGGCAGGCGAACGAAAGTGGTTGGGCTCAAGCGGCTGGTAGGCTTTGCTGAGTAGTCGGCAAAGATTGGTAGATCAAGGCTGAGGGTACCAGACGAACAATCAATTAAGGCCGAGTGTGCCGAAAGGAAATCAAGGCCAAGTATGAGGTCATGAGGGCAGCAGGCTAGCACGGCAAAAAGGACCACGGCGTGACGACGGGCAATGCTGACACGAGCAGTGCACATTCCGATTACTGGTACAGTACCGCCATCGACAACACGTATTGCCTGCGTCGTAAATGGCGTCATAATCTTTTGTAAGCGGCAGCGTAGAAAAGCGCTCATAATAGACAGGTGCGCACCTGTGTCAATGAGGGCGATCACAGGAACATGGTCGACTTGTACTTCAAGCAGGCTATGGTGCGTGGGAAGCGTCAGTAGAGGATTTTCGGTCGTCATTGGTATTGCAGCTTCACCTCTATAAGCTGCAATATCTAGTTTTCCTGCTGCGGTCGTCCAGAGAAGCTCGGCGAGAGAAAGCGCCGAGGTGGCGGAGAGCGGGATTGGCGACGTAGCGGCGACGGGGAGCGAGAGCTGCGGCGACCGGACGAAGGGGCGTCAGGGTAGCGGCGACCGGGCAAAGGGGCGTCAGTGGAAGGCACGTAAGATGACGACGAATAGAAATTGAAGGGTGTGGCGTCTGAACGTCGAGGGCTCGTCGGATGCATGAGCGCCGAGGTAGAGAAAGTCTGACGTGGTTGGTTTGACCAACGGCGGCGGCAATAGCGAGAAACGTGCCCAGGCTGGTGGCAGGAAAAACAAATAGGCCGGTCGTTGGGTGTTCGCCATTCCGAAGGGTTACGGAAGGGCACTGTTCGAGGTGAACGGCGAGCGTGTCCTCGGGAGTAGGACGGGACTTCAGGGCGAGTCAGGGGACATGCTGAGGGAAGTCTGAGGTTCGCAAACTCTTGCCTTACCACAGCTTGTATTAAAGCCACTGACGGCTGTTGTTGGTCAGAGGCGAGCGTTGCGAAAACGGGTGGCCGAAGAGGAGCCGGATAGGCGGCTTCGATTTCCCGACGAACAATACGTTTGACGTTGTCATGCGTGGGGGACTGGCGGGCGGCTTCACACGATGAGGTTGCGGCCGTGTTGGGCAGCCGGGTGAATCGCTGAGTAATACGGCGGCTCTTGGCTTCTTCGAACCGCCGGCACTCTTTAATGATGGCATCGACGGTGACAACGTTGTTGTAAACTAGTAGATTAAATGCGTCGTCTGCTATGCCTTTCAGCACATGGGCCACTTTCTCCGACTCACTTATGTGCTCGTCAATCTGGCGGCATAGGGCGATGACGTCATGAATGTACGCGACGTACGACTCCGTCGACGTCTGTGCACGGGCCGCCAGTTCATTCCGCGCTGCGATCTGCCGCCCAATGGTGTCGCCAAAAAGGTCGCGGATCTTCTCTTTAAAGGAGTCCCAGCTCGTAATCTCCGCTTCGTGCGTCTTGAACCACACGCGCGGTGGGCCATCGAGGTAAAAAAGCACATTGGCAAGCATAAGAGTCGGGTCCCACCTATAGCTTGCGCTGACCCGTTCGTACCGGTTGATCCATTTGTCGACGTCAACGCCATCCTGACCGGAAAATACACCGAGATCACGAGCAGGAGGTAGAACGACGCATGTAGAAGTCACGGTAGGGGCAGGTGGCGAAGACGATGGTTGTTCAACCTGTGACATGGCTGGACCTATGATGATGCGGCCGTTGCGGAGCTTCGTGATGAAGACGGGGAAGTACCCAGCACCTCCACCACAAAGATGTTACGTAAAAATGACACGAGGTGTGTCTATTTAAAATATATATTCAAAATGATGCGTATGGCGTCGACTAAGATGGAAGCAGCACGCGCAACCGACAGACCACTTCCTCGTTGTCGTCTTTTCACCGCTGATACGTCAGCTACGTAGCAATATTTTAAATACGAATCGAAGTGAATTTTAATACTCTAATATTCCTTCGAACATTTGGAGCATTCGAATATTCACACAAGACTGATTATCAGACCCTGGGATGAGGTGAATGGCCAGGCCACAGGGTATTTTATTTTACTGCAATACTGCCCGGTTCTTGTGCGCGGGCTTGCATGAAGTACTTCAACGTAGTATAAAATTTCATACTTTTTATACAAACAAATTTCATAATTTCATACAAACAAAAAACATCGCGAAAAACAAAAGGATTTGAGAGAGGGTTCTCAATCGCAAGCGCCAACATAAGCGTTGCAATCTTATAGTGTCTAGGAGCGGCCAAACACACAAGGGTAGAGTTTTTCACTAAGGTGAGAGTCTGAAAGGATCGACACCAACCAGCAGAATCTATCTTTTTCAGTCAAAACAACTCGCGACTGTCTTCCTGGGACATACGTGAATGGACGGGACGGTGCAGCTGGCTGCCGCAAAAGTGCGGGTCGAAGTTTTGCTCACAAATAGATTCTTTTGACAGGAATGCTAAAACGCGTCTGGCCCCTTTTTATTGTGATAGCAATTATATGGACAGTCCAGGCTGTTCTTTTGCCGTCGCCATCGCCGCCACCCTTCACCGTATATGTATACGTATAGATATATATATGAACCCTCAAAGAAAACAAAAAAAAACGCCCGCGCTCGGCGCCGAGCTTGTGTTTCTCTCGCATGTACTTTGCCCCATGAATGGATGCCTGTGCATCCACGCTTATCCTTTGGTGGGGGAATCGTGTGCTTTCGGCTTTCACAGAAACGAAAGCATTGGTGGCCGGGCCCACAAAGGTCACTTTGGTCTCTGCACAGGCCCCTTTTGCGAAAACGGTGCGCTTTTCATACACAGCGAGGTATAACAAATAACAGGGACACTTGTTAGTTTGTACCCATCTGTACCTGTGATTACGTATCGAGCTGTAAACGTTATTAGTTCGCTCTCTTCCTGCGAGTATCGTTTTCGTGCATCATTTGTGCGTGAGCAGCGCGCTGCACGTTTCGATCTGCTTGCCGTTCTCAGCGTTACATTCCAAGTGGTTGCTGTCGCATTTATTGCTTCACCCTTGCGGCAAAACTGTGACATTTTTTTACTTTTTACATATTCACTGCCTTTAACCTACCGCTGCATGCCTTTGGAGTTCGTAGATCGCTATCGCGTCGCCGCGACCGCAGTTTTGTGCGCAGTGGCTGCAGCAAATGGTAGTTAATTTTACGATTCCCTAGCACTTGGCTGTGCACGCGCCTTCAAAACTAAGTGGTTTTATGCCATTTGCAATAGCACCTGCCGCAGTTTTGTACGCAGTTTGTGGAAAGCAGCGTTGCTTTGACTTGCACACGTTCAGGGTTCTGTCAGTTAGTCGTCGCATATACATGATCGTGTCAAGAGTGACCGCGGTTTCGTCCACAGCGGTTGCGGCAACGACAATCACATGCACTGTAGAAGACAGTGCGTGCGCCGGTCGTACACATACTTTCGAAGCTTTGAGTACGCTACTCTCGGCCTTCGTTCGATGGTTTCCCTACTAAAATTGGTATCGCCTGCCGCGATTAGGAAACGTGTTTGGAACATTCAAATTGAGGCCCAATGAACACAGTAAAATTTGGCTGGGATTTTTCAAGAATTCGTATCTGCCGTGGTTTCGCATCACTGAGATTATACTGTACGTTTACAGGAACGCCTCTTAAACTCATTTATAATAAAATGGGGTAGGTTCGAATAGCCTGGAGCGGATTGAGCTGCTTTTTTGCCAATGCGGCCAGATCACGCACAGAAATTTCGATTTCCAGAAGATTTTCATGACAACAGTACAACCGGAAAAAAACTGTCAAAATCCGAGAGTCTCCCGGCCAATCCGGAAGACTTGGCAGGTATGCCATTCGAAATCAATGTAAACATGGTTCAGGCTAGAATCGATATGATCGAAGTATTTCCCCGCAAAAAAGACAAGAGCAGAGTATTGCAGAAGGTCAGAGTATATTAAGAAGCCCAACAGTTTTTCAATAAAGGTTTCTGGTTGCCTAGCCTATGAAAGGAAACTTACACAAGTTTGTTTTTGTGAACAATGAATTGTAGGTCAAGTAATGCCCATCTTTCACAACATCCATTAGGTTCTTTGCTTAGCAGTGCATAAAGCGACTTGATGTAGTTTGATGTTAATTGTCTTCATGAAATGTCCTTCCGCGTATTATTTGGCCAAAGTACTGCATCATGAAAAATGATCAGCATGTACGAAAAAGACCACACACCTGGTAGCATGACTTGTGCCGGGCAAAGTTGTGGTATCATGTATGTGTCAGGATCTGTGAGCACAGACTTGGGAATTCAGCAAGCCATGTACGGGCCAAGCAAGCGGTTTCTGAATAACTACCGCAAGTGGACGCAGCAAGAAGTAGGTGGCACGGGAGACTGCTATAATGTTAGTGGAAGAGGGGCAGTGAGCTAGTAGGGTATTAGTCCAGTGGAGTGAAAAATTTTATCTTCCTCGGAACTAGAAGATGTGGGAATTGAAGCTGGCCCGCTGCCTTTGCGCAGGCTTTGCCGCCTTTTCTGCCATTCTCATGTCCCGACATGTCTGCCCTCCTTTGCTGTCTGCCGCGCTGGGAAGGGCGGAGTGTCGTTTAACTCCCTCACCCGGTAGCGGATGTTGACTGTGGCGCCGCGCGGGGAGCCTCCCGAGAGGTTTTCGCGCGCTGCGTCGGGAGCAGTGAGTACAGTCCGGGACTTCAAACGGTGAGCCACGCATTCTTTTCCGTCCGTCGAGTCCCGTCACTCGGGGCTCGTCGGACTTCGCTGGCGGCGCCTCGCGCCCGAGGCGAACGCTCACCTTTTGTTGCCCCGCTGCGTACTCATGGCCGAAGGGCAGTACGGTGTCCTAGTGCGTGGCCAAGCTACGCCGACCCGTCTCCCTTCGAAGCCAACGCGAGCGCCTTTGCCCTCGCTCGAGCAACAGGGCCTTTGCTCCGGTGTCTCCGTGGATCACCTTTACCGCGGAGACGTGCTCGTGGCACCCCTGTGTAGTACTTTGTGCCCGTGGCGTGGAAAAGCCTACTTGCTTTCCCGCCGCGCCTTTTTGCAACGGGCTGTACTGCGTTTGGTGTTGCCACAATAAAGTGTTGCGACTTGAGCAGTATCGTGTTTCCCGCCACGGCGACGGTTAACGCGTGCCCTGCGGCTCGCTAAGACCGGACCCACGCTGGTGGCCGTACTCCTTCGGGATACGTGTACACCACACTGGCGCCCAACGCGGCATCAAAAGCTCTAGCTTTTGACTGCTCTTAGCGAGTCAGTTCGCCTGCGCGATTCGGGCTCGTCGCAACATGGCTGCTTCGCGGGACTTTTGTCCGCTGTCCCTTTTAGCGGATGCCGCGTTGCACACGGAGGCCATTGCCTCTGTTGACGGGAACCCTTCTGCACCCGTCCGTGTCGGCACCCCCTATTGCGGTGACGACACGAGGCGCCTAGCCGCTCCCTTTGGAGATGGCGCGTCGCTTTGCACAAAGAGGCAACCGCCTCTATCGACGGGCGCCCTT
Source organism: Rhipicephalus annulatus (assembly GCA_013436015.1). Lineage (NCBI taxonomy): Eukaryota > Metazoa > Arthropoda > Arachnida > Ixodida > Ixodidae > Rhipicephalus > Rhipicephalus annulatus. The sequence goes on from WOVY01015378.1 coordinate 29,312, forward strand.
CGGCGCTCGCCCGTGTCGTCACCCCCTTTTTGTGGTGAATACACTCCTACGTGGTAGCTGACGCGCTATCTCGTGCCCCCTGTTGACTGCCGAGAACCTGGATTTCGGTGCGACGGCCGCTCGCGGTGCCTTAGCACATGCAAGCGTCGGGGGCGAAACAGCGGCGGAAAGGGGGAGTCCCCATGAGGACGACCTTGGCTGCTATCCAGGTAAGCGGCGCACTGCGTAGCGGCCGAGCGGGGGAACTTTCCGAAGGCCACCGTGCCGAGAGCGACCCCGCGACGCCGTGCACGCGGCGGTTGCTGCGGTCCTGAGTGGGCGCGATACCAGACTCCCCCATTTTGGGAGAATGGGAATCGCTTTCAGCAGCGAAGAGCTACTGAAGGCTCAGCAAAGTGATCCGTTTCGAGTCTCGGACGGACGGAGCGCCGTATACGCTGCTTGCTTTGCGGCGGGCGCCGTTAAACCGTCTTGAGAGGCGCGCCGTTACGCTGCTTGTTCTGCGGCGGGCGCGATTAGGGGGCTGATACAGCGTGTGTCGCTGAGTCCCCGGCGGATTCATTTTTGCTGGACCATGACGGGCTCCTGCTGAACTATATAGCCACTAACGACGAGTCCAGCGACCCGTTTAAGGTGGTTATGCCCAAAAGTCTGAGAGCCGCACTGTTGCGATCCTCTCACGACGAATCCATGGCCGGTCACCTGAGTTGCTTGAAAGTTTTTGCAAACTGAGCGATGTTGTGACCTGGCCCGGCACGAAGCGTGGTTTTTATCGCTATTCCGTGCCTGCCACGTCTGACAAACGGTTGAGCCAAGGGTTGGAAAGCCGCCCGGTCTTATGAACCGATTGTCAGTGAGCGTCCGTGGCGCGTACTAGCTGAAAGATCCCCTTTGGGAAAACTCAGCCGTGCCCACATCGCAGACCTGAAGCCCTTTGTCACGGTCTGACGAGCTCGCGCCAGTGCCCTGCGGCACTTCGCGCCAGCAACGGGGCACACCCGGAGCGGCGGACCGCATTCGGACCCCGCGCCGGTATAATCTGAGGAAGCGGTCACCTTTGTGATTTCGCGCCGGACGGCGGACTTCTCCGCAACCGAAGGCCCTCAGTTTACTGTCTAGCCTCAGTATAGGTTAGCTTCTTTACGGCCTTTTCTCGTAAAGAAGTTGACCCCGCCCTGTCTGCTGCCAGTGTTTCTTTTTTTTGAAGTGTTCATGTGTATTTTATATTTCTTTGTCGAATATTAAGTGTTATTTGTATTTTTTTGCCAGATGTTTAGTGTCAGTTTGCTCTGTGTTTACTTTTTTTTTCGTGTTCGTTTCGTCTACCGCGAAGGGAGCTGTGTGTGACCTTGAGTGTCGGTGCTTGCCGGAAGAGAGAGACGAAGGACGCTTTGCGCCTACGCTCGCGCAGCCGTCGGCGGTGTGTGTGCGTGTGTAAGTGCGTGTGTAAGTGCGTGACGCTTCAGTGCGAGCCCGCGAAGAGTGCGTGATGGCTTCCCCCCATCGATGCGGACGCTGGAGGTGCTGGGGGGTCATTGACCCACTGACGTCAGACCGTCTGGCTGTGCTCTGCTCTCGGCCGGCGCCGAAGAAGCCACGCTGCCTTTCCCACCATGGCTCCTGCGCGAGGCCAGCTGAAAGCAGCTATATGCTGCCGGCCAACGCCACTCGCAGCCAATTTTGGTTCGGCCTCCCTGACCACTGGAGAGGCCCGGCTTCGCGCAACGTTCCAGCTTCATCACCGAGCCAGAAATGCGGGGCCTCCGAAGCACAGCCGAGGCAGCGTTCGTCGGACTCGCTGCTTATCAAGACCAGCAACGAGCCATCAGTGAGCCCCCTCCCGCACCTCTCGCGTACCTCTGACCTCGCACTCGGGCATGGCACCCAGCGGACACTGTCACGCCTTTCCGCACCTCCGCGCAGTGGACGCTATCCCCCTTCAGCACCACGAACACTACTGCCACGTTTCTGTGCTCCCTTCCGCAGTTATTTGTATAGTGTCATGTGTTTATTTTGTTATTTATGTTTTTGTTCCTCATTTGTAATTTTTTTTTAGCAGCAGTAACAGGGCTGGACTGAGGTTAGCTGTCGCTCATAGCAGTGTCATTTTAACTGCATGGGTGACGTCCGGCTGCCTTTTGCAGACCGGTAAAGGGCAAATTTAGGAGAGGGGGATGTGGGAATTGAGGCTGGCCCGCTGCTTTTGCGCGGGCTTTGCCGCCTTTTCTGCCATTCTCATGTCCCGACATGTCTGCCCTCCTTTGCTGTCTGCCGCGCTGGGAAGGGCGGAGTGACGTTTAACTCCCTCACCCGGTAGCGGATGTTGACTGTGGCGCCGCGCGGGGAGCCTCCCGAGAGGTTTTCGCGCGCTGCGTCGGGAGCAGTGAGTACAGTCCGGGACTTCAAACGGTGAGCCACGCATTCTTTTCCGTCCGTCGAGTCCCGTCACTCGGGGCTCGTCGGACTTCGCTGACGGCGCCTCGCGCCCGATGCGAACGCTCACCTTTTGTTGCCCCGCTGCGTACTCACGGCCGAAGGGCAGTACGGTGTCCTAGTGCGTGGCCTAGCTACGCCGACCCGTCTCCCTTCGAAGCCAACGCGAGTGCCTTTGCCCTCGCTCGAGCAACCGGGCCTTTGCTCCGGTGTCTCCGTGGATCACCTTTACCGCGGAGACGTGCTCGTGGCACCCCTGTGTAGTACTTTGTGCGCGTGGCGTGGAAAAGCCTACTTGCTTTCCCGCCGCGCCTTTTTGCAACGGGCTGTACTGCGTTTGGTGTTGCCACAATAAAGTGTTGCGACTTGAGCAGTATCGTGTTTCCCGCCACGGCGACGGTTAACGCGTGCCCTGCGGCTCGCTAAGACCGGACCCACGCTGGTGGCCGTACTCCTTCGGGATACGTGTACACCACAAAGAGAGCATGTCACCTCCCTTCCTTCACCATAAATCATATCCTCATGTAAGCTTTTCTCGAATGACATTCCACCCGAGCTCGCATGTTCTTCAGCATACGCAATTCCCTGCTCGAATGCTAATTTTTCCACGATTGCATTTTCCTGGAGCACGACGTCGCTTTCCTCGTCAATTTCATTTTCCTGGAATGAGATTTCATCTGCAATGGCATCTTCCTCTACAATTGCATTTTCATGGAATGCAATTTTATCTGCGATTGTAATTTTCTCGTCAACTGCATTTTCGTGAAATGCAATATCACCAGATATTGCATTTTCCTCCTTAATTAGGTCCTCCTAAGGTCGGTAGTCATCCCAAAAGTCAACCTCGTCGTCAAAGTACAAGTCGTTCACGAATAACACAGCACCACTTATCAGATCATCGTCTGTGGGAGTAGACGGTCACTTATGTCCGTAACACATCCTTTCGCGAGTGGTTTGAAGAACAACAACCGTGCATGTGTACGCCTCCGTGATACAAGTACATGCACTGTGCTCCAACGCGATCACAGGTTGAAGAACAGCTTTCTTTACCGAAATTGTACAATTGGTTTACCTAGGAAAAATTTATGCCGAGTTCTTTATTCATTTTTATTTTATTTATTTATTTATTTTAATTTATTTTTACAAAAGAGCGAAATAGTACATTTGAACATGCTGAACAAAAATAAAAATGCATGCCGAGACGACTTCACTGGAGGATATCCCACTTCAGAAAGACTGAGAAAAATGAAGTTTATGAGCAATAAAAACATCGCAAAAGAACTCATGACCGGTACGTACAACACCCCATGAACACAATGCAAAGGGCATTCAAGCAAGGTTGTCTCTGAAATAACACTTCTCAATAAAATTTAGACGGGACAGACTGTACATAAGCAGTATGCAACGCTTTTGAGAGAGACAAACAGCATTGTATAAAAAGCGCCTTTGACTGTTACAGAGAATAGCTTTTATAATGAAACAGGACATTTTCGAACTGTCAACACAACTAACGCATACTGCGTCATAAAAGTGCTCCACACATACCTTCATAGTCACTTGAGTCCACGTAGTAGTATTCGGCAGCATCTGCTGAAACAAATGGGTTTGTTTATCATAGATGCATGCGGCAATGACACTAGCCAAGTTAACTTGAACGTTACCCAGTTTTATGTGCAGTTCTGTTTTGTGCCGCACTGCACAGCCAGTGCGGTTGTCTGACATACAGGACAGACTGATGGGCTTGTTGGTGGTGGATAACTCAGGACAGTAGCACAAGGAATTGCATAGACAACAGATCAAGACGGGACATAGCACCATACATTAGCGCTTTGCCCAGTATTGATCTGTTGTTGTCCTGTGATTTCTTAAGCCAATGCTCCGAGTTATGATGTACTTTCTCGTGCTGCATCAGAACTGGGTAAAACGCTGTAACTTGTAATTAAGGGCTACAGTCATAGCATCAAAATCTTTATATAACAGACCGTAGGCGGGCGTTTCCGAAGCTGTGTGACAATCGTTTTGTGCATCTTACAGTGCTTTAAGAGCCTCTCGGACACACAACATGGTCACCCAAACCACCACTGTGGAGTGGAAAAAATGCTACTCCCAAGAAGCACTGCTTTCAGAAGCACTTATGAAGCCCATGTACAAGTCTGCAAGAAGGTTGAGGCCAGATAGTCCCAACTTACACAAGTAGCAAGACATTGATTAGGGGAATAAAGTACTCTTGGAACATGTTACGTCCCAAGATGATTCCAGTGGCCACACGATATTTTGCTGTGTCACTGCCAGAATATGGGCACTTCAGTTTAACCACATTTCAATAAAATCGTTATTGCCTCAGCTCTTGAGTGCTTAAACCTAAAGTAGCTAGTTACAGCTTGTTTTGCAAATAAAGTAGCCGGTTGTACACACCTAGTTACCAAACAAAATGTGATGTGAGAAAATTGGAGCGAGCATAACGGAGTACACAAAATAATCACGAGATAGAAAAACTGCCAAAAAAGATAAAGTGGCTATAAAATTGAAAGCATAAAAAACAAAAAAAAATGAAGGGGGAGGGGGCAGTTTTACCAGAGTGAAACAACGAATGCCACAGCAACAAATCGGAATGTTATATGAAGTAAATCTAGCAGCTAACTCCTCAAGCGTTTTTCAAGATGCTATTCTAACGTAATGTGGCCACAGCTACCTTACATTACGGTGTATTCGGTTGGCAAGCCCGGTTCTCTGGCTTGCAGTTGGGAGATCAGAGTGAAGGTTACAATAAGAGTGGGAGGTGCAGTCTATCAATCGAACGCACCAGCCATCTTGGAGGCCTGCCTGCAACACCATAGCGCGGCAGTCATTGAATAATCGAGTCATGAGCGACGTCAACGAGTGGCACCGTCCAGCTTGACATACCTCAATACGAACTTGTCTGTATCGATTTGGCGATCGTCATTGCTTGAACTGTTGCCTTTAGGGCTTTTGGTCGCGATACGCTGCGAAAATCCGCTTTACTGATTTTCACACCTTCAGTAGCTGCCTCCACTTAGGGTGGCACAGTTAAGCCTTGCTGAGTGCACGAAAACAGCTCGGACACAATCTAACAGACCCGCAATACGTATCAAACAATGCCCGTGCAAAGGTACAAGCAGCCTGATGATCCATGTCAAGCCAGGGTGCGCGTGCTTAATGTCTGCAGCTCACGTCGAAGCATTGCAGCCTCCCAACCCCTCTAGGTTCCATCATGGACCTTTCTCGCTATGGAAGACGACGGCTGGCCTGTTTCTACGCCACTTGAGCTATGGTGGTCAGTGGCACTTGCACAGTCTCACTCACACATTGAATATACAACATGTGAGGTTATGTTCTAGATTCCGACATCATTAAGAATATCAAGGCAGTGGCTGAATTGCACCCGGGATGTCCACATTAATAACCACAGCAATAGACAAAACAGGACACATGCAGCCTTGAGGCATGCACACACGTACCGTCGTGGAGATCCCCGTCATAGTAGTCGTCGGCTTCTAAATCTGCGTAATAAGAAAAGGAAGGGATGAAATCTTTATTGGAAAGCCCCAAATTATTGATTTCAAAGTAGTAGTAGTAGTAGTAGTAGTAGTAGTAGTAGTAGTAGTAGTAGTAGTAGTAGTAGTAGTAGTACACTCAAACCTCAATATAACGAACCGAGATATAATGAAATATCGGTTTTAACGAAGTGATTGAAAATTAATCTTGCAATAGATATGGTGTTAGGGATAAACCTTTATAACAAATTTTTGCATATAACGAACTCGATTTTGTAAAAGCTGCAACTTTGTGATAACAAGGTTTTAGTGTAGTAGTAATATTTACGCTTTAACGTCCCAAAACCATGACATGATTATGAGAGCCACCGTAGTGGAGAGCTCCGGAAATTTTTACCTCCTGGTGTTCTTTTAACGTGCACCTAAACCTAAGTACACGGGCCTCAAGCCTATTCGCCTCCTTCGAAAATGCAGCGGCCGCAACTCGGATTATTCATTTCAAAGTAATGTTAGGCCATGGGTACTTGGTGGAATTTCAGAGACATCACAGGAAGGATGCTCGAATGATCACAACAATATCGATGAACAGAAATGAACAGCAGTTATACATTTACACGAAACGCAAAGCTATAAAGGTGTATGGGCGGCTACAACGATTCTTCTGCGTTATGGTATTTGTGTACCGGCAAGAGAGACACAAAATGAGATCACACAGTGCAACAAAGTTCACTTGTGAAATTTCTTTGCTGTTTTCATCAGAGGTTATGAGACACACTATTGAATAGAGCTCTAGAGTGCCACATTAGCTCGTATGGCGCATGCGTAATTCTCGCACCTGACTGCAGTCGAACCCTACTGCCGTGAACTCCTGCTAACATGAATTTTCGCTTGGATCAAGCAACTCGTGAACATTTTTTTTTGGTTTCAGATAGACTCAATGAAAAAAAGTCCGTAAATACTGTTCTGTGTAGACGTTACTTGGCAGTGACTGATTACTAGGCTTGTGTGAACATTCGAGCACATACAGTAGTCAAATTTGCTCTCAATTAAATTTATTTACAAAAACTTTTGATGCATTTAAATAAACAAACAGACATTGCCAAACCTCATTTATTGTCAAACGTCATTTTAACAAACTTGCACATCACACAAAATTAAGTTCGTTATATCTGAAAATTCTTTGTTGAAGATATATTCCTAACACCATTGCAAAACTATCCTTCATTTACTTCATTTTGACCAACCTTGCGTTATATCCACGTTCGTTATATCGAGGTTTGAGTAAACATAAACAGCATGTAACCCCCCAGCACAAAGACTGTTTCACAGCAGTGGATGGGTGCTGTACTGTGAGCACACATAACCAGGGACACTTGCATTCTGCATTGAGAGCCAAATCCTGCTACTATTTGAGCTTGTTTCTACTTCCTGTGAACATTTGCACACGCCCTGTTTAAATTGAAAATATGTATATTGTGTAAGTTAGTTGAGTCATAAGTACAGTATAACTTCAATTATAATCCCCCGGTTTCGAGACGACCCGCATTCTACGACGAATCGGTTTCATCCTGGCGAATTCCCCATAAAAATGATGTATTAAAAACCTTGGTTATACGACGCACTTATACGTCGACCCCGAAATCTTACGACTTTCAGATTTCGTCGGGAAGCAAAAACCACCTTTACTCGAATCAAATATAGACCAACTATTCACGAGTGCAAAATAAAAACTTGGGTACCCCAAGACTGACAACAGAAAAAAATAGTCATCTTCATTGAATGGAAAATTAATTTTCCCGGAAGTTCATGCACTTCTACACGCCTCAATCGCGTGCATACGTATCTAGGGTCGTTACCTAGTCAAGCTCTATCCAGATAGAGTAGGTTCAGCTGACCAAAAAGCTGGCATTTTCAGTCCGTGGAAACATCTCTTGCTTCTGTCACATTGGCAGTCACTGGTTTGCACCGGCATATGGGCACGACGCAGCTGCTTTCACCGTGAAAAATTACTTTCAATTGACGTCAATGTTCATAACAGCGGGACACCACTAGTTGCACTTTACAAGGCAACAAATTACAATGCCCACGAACGCATCGAATGTAAACTGCCGTCGCCATTATGCGTTAGTGATGACACTGCGTCTGACTCTTCTGATGGGAGGCTCACGGCAACAAGGTTTCGTTCTCACGCGCAGGCAATTTCCGGACTTTATATATCGGTAGAAAGATGCTCGTTGGATTCGATTGTTTTTTAGGCTGAAACTAAGATTCGCTCGGACCTCCTTCAACTAATTATTGCTGCCGTTAGCTACCACTCGCAACAATAATTTAATCTACCCTCCTTGCAGAGGCAGAAAGTCGTGCCGTTGGGCTTATTCATGCAGTCTGTACCAATTTTTTGGGCAAGGCTGAGTGTTGCGATCTATAATTTTAATTTTTTGATTATACAACACCTAGGTTATACGACGGTTTTGCATCGTCCCCTAAAAGTTGTATAATCAGGGTTCCACTGTATGTTCATTTTTCTTTATGACATGTGAATGTCATAAAGAATTTGAATTCGACTTGAATTTACTTGACCGAATCACCATTTGCTTTGAACCTAAAATTAAGTACTATTTGTGCAATCCTAATAACTACTGAGAACAAAAAAAAAAAAAAGTAAGGACCCCTCCCCCCTTCCACACAAGTTTTGCTTGAAGTAAGCGACCCCCCCCCCCCCCAAATGAACGGCTAAATTCGCTCCTAGCAACAGCGAAGAAATAACAAAAACCCAATGAGAAGAAACGCTCACGTATGTCTCCAGACAGGTGGCCTTCCCAGCTGTAGTCACTGTAATCGATTTTTAACTTGCCCTTGCTGTCTGTGGCCGCGTCACTTCGCTGAACAGATGTTCCTGAAGAAGAAATATCAGATTAGTGTAACAATGTTTCTCACCTGTAATAGCCACAAACAATGTACTTGTCTGCGGAAAACAGATAGTTTGTTCCATAACACAACGTAACTGACATTTTCTCTTTCCTCATTTTTTTTTTTCTGCAGAGACCAGTTACAGTAGAATCTCGACGATACGAATTCGAAGGGAGCACACAAAATATTCGTATCATCCCGAATTCGTATGAATAAAACATAAGTTGACGCTGACATTGAACATAAACAAGAACTTTATTCGCAACTCCTCCTTGATGAAAAAATCCATGATGTTGTTCTCTCAATAAAGTGTCGCGATAATTGATATGTGGGGTTTAACGTCCCAAAACCACCATATGATTATGAGACTCCGTAGTGGAGGGCTCCGAAAATTTCTACCATCCTGGGGTTCTTTAACGTGCACCCAAATCTGAGCACACGGGCCTACAGCATTTACACCTCCATCGAAAATGCAGCTGCCTGCAGCCGGGATTCGAACCCACGACCTGCAGGTCAGCAGCCGAGTACCTTAGCCACTAGAACACCGCGGCGGGGCAATAAAGTGTCGCGGTTTCCTCACCTATGCTGCTGGCCCGGCAAAACTCATTGGAAATTCACTCACTTCGTCGTTTAAGCTGCCGGAAAACCAAGCTACGAAGAAAAATCAGTCCTGGAGAATTCACACGGAAGAATTGAGCGAAAAACGCCAGAGCAACCGAAAAACCACGTTCGGATGCGTTGAAAACATTCGCACCTTCTGCCCCTCAAACATGCCACCGCCACCACCACTTCAAAAGTCGTTCCATTTTGCCCACTTCCTGAGAATTTGTGTTCGTACAAAGTCCTAGTCATGCAGGCAAAGTACTGAAAAGAAACAGCTTACACCTTTACAAACGTTGTTTCGGAAGGTACGCCAGCAGAAAACATGAGCGGACGCAGCAGCCGCGACGCGTATTCAACGAACAATGCAAAAAAAAGACGCGTTAGGGCATGCTGACCTCTACTTTCGGTGTTCTCAGCGATTGTAATCTAAACCAGGCTTGCGATGAATGCGTCCTTGTCATTGCCATGAGCTTTGAGGTGCTGCACGGGTAGTTCGCGATAGCAGCGACACGATCCATCGCAGACGCCATTACCGCCATGTTGAATTGGAGGCTGGTTGCTTACATCATAGATTTTTCCATGGTTTACATCACGTGGTTTGAGAGCAGCCAGTGTAGCCATGGCAGCGAAGCAAAAACGGCGATCTGCTATCGCATGGCGGGAAAATTGGTCTCGGGCTGATTTTTTCACATCGGCCTCGCGACATGTTTTTCCGGCCACTAAAGCAAGGAAAATTCCGGCGAGCTTAGCCGCACTCACTCCTTTCGAGGCCAAAAGTGAACAGGCCTTCCTCTCACAGATAAGCCACATTGCGCCGCTGGCGTGTAGCGGTCCATCACTTCTTCGTATCATCCGCGGTGGCTGGGGAAACCATTCGTTTAAAAATGAATCGGGGCGCATTTTATAAAATGTAGTCCATCGAAAGCAACCTTAAATTTCATATCACAGCGAAATTCGCAGCAACTGTAATAGTATCATCGAGACTCTACTGTGCAAAAACATTTTTTGCAGCACTTCAATACGGTCATAAGGAGCCCTGACTTACTCTACGTCACTTGTGTTTCTGGCATCTTGACCGCTGTCATTATGGCGATAGAAGAATGACAATGTCACTTGATAAACAGTGATAACAAGTTACTTTCATGCCCCTGAAAAAGTTTTGTCGCTGGGCTAGTTGGTTTGTAGTCTTTATACTGAACAAAATTTTTGCCGTGACGATCTTCAGCCAAACCTGAAAGACTGAGGAGTTGAAATCGATACACACAACCTTCATATCAGGCAGAAACTAGAGAAAGAAAATGAATTTAATGGGTTGTTCACAGACTTCTGTGTGTAGAGGTCACACCGTGAATTAGAGGAGGTGACGTTAGAACCGCCGAAAATGAGGATCCAAACAATGGCAGTCGTGGCGTCTCTCAAACCGCTCAACTCGCATTACGGTGCGGACTCAACACAGGACAAGCAATACTAATGCGTGTCCTGTGTTTCAGCGTTTTTGCTCTAATGCACGTCAAATCTGCACTATTCAACATGCAATACCACTGCCTGCCTCAGGTTAATCCAACTAACACTATGCTCAGCTACAGAACCAAGGGGCATGCCTGCTACAGCACAATCAAATAGTACTCAAGTTCTCCAACACTTTTCTCGTTTAATTGATTGATTGATTGATATGTGGGGTTTAACGTCCCAAAACCACCATATGTTTATGAGAGACGCCGTTGTGGAGGGCTTCGGAAATTTGGACGATCTGGGGTTCTTTAACAGGCACCCAATCCGACACTTTTCTCGTTTGCCTAGCTGAAACGAATGCCGTTTTATTTATTATAAATCTTAAACAGTGCGGCAAGTCGTAGGCCAAACAGTTATTGTTCACTTTGTCCTTCCTTTGCTTTTCATTATTTAGACAAGACCACCTTTTCAGCACAGTTATTTTCCAAAATAAACATCTAGTGGGTCAGTGTAGAGTCGCAAATGCACTGTGAAGTTTCCCAAGAACAATGTGGACATAATAAGACACTAAAATGTACACTGAAGAATCCACGTTTCCCTCATTGGCATTAGTCGCGTACACATTTTTCATATCGTGTCAATAATACACGTGAGAAACCGAAACCAGAAGCAAGTAGCCGCACTGCTTGCGGCGCAACACAAATGTGTGGAAGCCTGACCTTCGTAGCCTTTGATAAGGAGGCGGAGCTTATCTTGAATGTCAAGGTAAGCTGTCCCAAAGCTTGGCAACTTTTTGTGGTTAACACAAACACTGTCTGGCTGTTAGGCAGCCGAGAGAAATACAGGCTCGAACTTGCCTCCGACAATCACTGTCAGGACGTGTGGCCGCTCGGCAACCATTGCTGCACAGGCTTCCATGGCCGGAGTCGACACGAGCTCGCAGCCACTGATGTCAAGTAGCCTCAGGTCACGGCACAATTCCACCAACGCCTGCACCCCTGTGAGACACATTGCCATTGAGTCGTGCACGATCTGCCACCAATTTTCATTTTGTGCACGCTGTACAACAACAATGTCGACCAACAACCCATTGTATCAGTAGGGACAGGAATACACTACCAACCAATGCGCACAAGGTACATACACACATGTATCGAACTTTTTAAAGCCTGTGGCCTGGGACAACCACCCCCCTTGATTTTGCAGCAAGAGCGGCACCAGTTGTGAACAAGAAGGAATGGCAGCCCCCTCTTTGGCTTTAATATCACCTCCATCGAACGATAAGCGCCCCGCGCTACCTATTCGGTAGTGGGGAGCAGCGTTAATCGGTACTCCTCGTTAACCAGTAGCGTTAACCAGTAACAAGGTTCCTACATGGGTAGCATGGAGTAGACTGGCTCAACTACATCAAAAGCGGAGAGACGCAACTACTGACCGATTTCAGCATTCACGTGCTGCTTAGTTACCATAGCTGCCACGTACTCACACCTCTGCATTCGCTCATTCGTGATAGCTATAAAACTCATCCCCACCAGCGCCTCATCAACCTATCGAAAAAATACACTTTCATGCTGGCTCATAAGAATATGCTTAAGATCTTCTCCAACGTTCTTTCTCTTGCAATTTTGCTGGAAGTATTTAAAATTTATTCAATTCAATTCACACTCACACTTCTGTAATTTTAGATACTTGGGTGTAACTATAACAGATAAGTTGAGCTGGCGTCCTCATGTCGATAACATCTGTCAATCAGCATGTGAAAAATTGTGCTTCCTACGAAGGAAGTTAGGCCGAGCCACAAAAGATGTCAAGCTGCTTTGCCTACAAAACGTATATCCGTCCGAGATTAGAATACGCTAGCGCTGTGCGGAGCCCACACCAAAAGGTCCTTAAAAATAAATTAGAATGCATTCAGAGAATGTCAGCTCGCTTTATCTGCTCCAAATATCGAAGAAGGTATTCTGTTACTGAAATGTTAAATGTATGTAAATTACAATCGCTAGAATTAGAAAAGGCCGAAACAGAGGTTGAAACTTCTTTTTCAGACCTTGCATGCCTGGGTAAAAATAAACAGAAATGATTATTTGAAGCATTCTTACAAAAGGTTTCCAAGAACAACATGCGCTACATTCATACAACCAATACATGCTCGAACAGATATCTTCAGATTTTCCTTCTTTCCCGATGCTATTAATATGTGGAATAAATTACCGAACGATATGGTGCAAAGAAGAACTTTGAGTGATTTTGAGGTTGCTCTTGATAGGCATTTTGTTGAGAATGTATAGTTATGAGTATTCATGTATGTGTTTCCTTAGAAATGTTTGATTGGTCATAGAGATTATGGTGTAAATATATTGAGTGAAAAAGCATGTAACTGTGTTTCTCATATAATTATGCTATATGTTACAGAGTTCATCTTACGACTTTTCAAATATTTAATTTTGTGCAACTCAATTCTTCAAGTGAGGGTTAACAGTATGACAAATAAATAAATGAATATTCTGATTCGCTTTAATTTTTCTATTCGCACAGCTCTAGAAAAAAAAGAAAGCATTTAATGTCATTGTGCATGCATTTGTAATTTCTTGCTTCAACTTAAATGGCGTCAGAAAAAACTTCGAGCAAGGCATGCAGTCACTGGTCATTGAGCACCTGTCAGTTTTGTGAATACTATATTTACTCGTGCAATCCTGTCATTCGCATAATTCTCGCACCCCACATATTGCCCAACAAAAATATGATTTTTTCAATTTATTTTTCGCAAGTAATTATGGCAACCTGAAAAGTTGCAGCCGAAATGTTGTCTGCTCTTTAGCCACTGATTATGATAGCAAACTAAAGCCCCCTGAATAAAATAAAAGTAATGACAACTCCTCTCTCCTTCTCCTACGCCTACGTTCGCTCTCTCTTCATTCGACCATGGCTTGACGTACGCAGGGCATAGCTAGCAGACACTCTCCGCATCTAACGCTGTTGCTGCTCGGGCTCTTCAGTTGCTATTTCGGTGAGAGTTTTTTATGTTAAGTTATCACCGACTGCCAAAACACAACGAGAGGACATCGTCAGATGGACAGACAGAAAAACTTCTTCGGTAAGTGTGTTTTGACCCCCTCCGTTCCTCGAACCACCGCGCGGTTCCACGCCACGTCTACACGGCCATGCATGCCTTTCGCGGTGATGACATCAGCAGCCCGAGTCACCGCAGCAAGCTGCAATGCCGGGCGAGAGGACATCAATATGTTGTTGCACTTGGGTGGTGGTGATAAACAACCGCGTGTCACGGCGGCCTTTGTCGGACTGCTGGCAGCGGCGGATAGCTGTCAGCGGGTTGAAGCGCAGAGAAAAAACGCTTTCTCGAAGCAACTGGTGCTGCAAAAAAAATCTGATTTTATTATTCAAATAACGGGGCAGTTGCTCACAAGTACGTAGAGTTGAAGACACAGGCTGCGTTTTCTACACACAAAAAATGCCCCATGCGGTGGACGACGGCGTTGCCTTGAACGCGTTTTGCACGCAAGCCAAGAAGAACATGCAAAGCGCAAGTCGAGAAGCCGTGGTTAAGGGGGGACGTGGCAATGAAAATTATCTGGCATTTATAGAGCTAAAGGAATGAAAGTCAGCATGCCGATGTCATTTGATGTGCTGACATCATAAGGGAAATTAGTTTTGAGTAATATCACTTTTGGGTTACAACACTTTATAGACTCATTGTCACCCCACAATTTTTAAGCTAATTAAACACAAGTTCGTCAAAATGCTTGCATGAAGATATTTACAAGGGTCCATTTTTTTTCTGAAATGTCCTGGACATATTGTCTTACCAACAACTTTTACAAAAAGTCGATTAAAAAAGTGTGTATGATGTACACACAAATATGAACATATTTACGGTGCTCACAAATGTCTCAGAATCCAAGTGCAGGAAACGGAATGGCTACAGCTTAACCCTGTAATGCCCAGAAGTTGTTGCAAATGAAAAAAAAATTTATATTGTGAGCACGACAAGCTAATGACTCTTCATTCTCTTTAGATATCATCATCACCTGTACATCTTCATCATTCTAATTATTATTACGAGGCAGTGGGCATGGCTCCGCCCTGTCGTAGACGCATCAATGAAGAAGAAGCAGATTCAGCGCGAGATCCTAGCAACCCTGAGGTGTCACACCTACCTGTCAGTATTGCTAATACACTCCTTTCTCTCTTTCGTGTATTTGTAAACCCCCTAACAAATTGGTGGACGTGCTGGGTAACCAAGCTGCACTACAACGGAGCTCCGCTGTGGTCGTCAAATCGGAGTTTCCGTGATGGGACACGAGACTGATCCCACGGCCACCTCTTCATCGGCCTCGGCAACACCTGCACCATCTAGGGCAACGCCTCCACCGGCCCCACCCCCACCCACGTACGTGCTGATGCATCCGAAACATCCAGGAACGTTCTGCGGTACGGACGAAGTTGATGTTGACGACTGGATAGCCGACTACGAACCTACCAGTGCGCTCAACCGGTATGACCCGACTCAAATGCTGGCCAACGTACTGTTTTATCAGAAAGGCATGGCCGAAGTCTGGAACGAGAACCATGAGGAGGAGATCGGCAGTTGGAACACGTTCAAGGAGAAGCTTCGCGATTTATTTGAGAAGCCCATCGGTCGAAAGGCGGCTGCAAAAAAGGAGTTGTCCATACGTGCTCAGACGTCCACAGAGCCGTATATCTCTTATATACAGGACGTGCTGGCTTTATGTCGTTAAGTCGACAACGACATGTCGGAGTCTGATAAGGTTGGCCACGTCCTCAAGAGGATAGCGGACGATGCGTTCAACCTGCTAATGTGCCGGAACTGCACGACCGTCGAGGAAATTATTCAGGAATGCCGGCATTTTGAACAGGCTAAAATCTGGCGTATTTCAGGATCTTTCACTCGACTGCCGAACACCGCTGCGACGTCCTCCTGCAAAGATGGACTGACCTCTCATCGGCAGTCTTCACCGGCGTCTGAAATTACGCGAAATCGTCCGGCGGGAAATCGAAGCAATTACACCTGCTCTTCCCAGCAACAGCCAAGTCGATTCGCAAGTACCTCAGGTTCGCTTGGTACAGTCGATTGTGCGGGAAGAACTCAGCAATTTGGGCTTCGATGTCGTGCGCCGTTTCTCAGTTTCGACCATTTTGGCTTCTGTTCAAGGTCGCCGCCTTCGCTCCAGGTCACTGCCTCAGGAAAGGTCTTTTCCACGCTCTCGCAATCCGGCCGAATGGCGAACGGCGGATGATTGGCTGATCTGCTTTAACTGCCGTCGCATAGGGCACGTCGCATGGTATTGCCGCAACCATTGGTCTTCGTCCCCAACACAATTATAACACTGCTCACCGCGTCGACAGCTACCGCCTTTTCCAGTCTCCTGCGCCGATCCCCGACAGCTACCGTCCGCCTTCCACCCTTCGATGCCACTAATACACAGCACAGCCGCTCACCGTCGCCTCGACGTCATCAGTCCCGTTCGCCGCCTGCAGGCAGTCGTTCCCTTCTCCTCTACGACGACGCCCGACCTCCCCGCTCAATTCTCATCAGGGAAACTAAGCGGTGCAGCTCTTAGAGGTGAAGCTGCATCCTCGATACCTACCTTAAATACTCTCCTTGTACTGCCGACACGACGAAATTTGATCAACGTAGACGTTGACAGCCTGACTGTTTCTGCACATATTGACACTGGGGCGCATATTTCTGTGATGAGTGCTTGACTTCGTCGCCGCCTGAAGAAAGTTCTCACACTGGCTGCTTCTGGCATTATTCGTGTCGCCGATGGAAGAAGTCTTGCCATCATAGGAATGTGCACAGCACGCATCACAATCGCCGATCACCCCACATCAGTTCTCTTTGCAGTTATTGAGCAGTGCCCCAATGACCCTGACTCTTGGATTGGATTTCTTGTCCACTCATGCCGCTCTCATCGACTGTGCAACCGGCGCTCTCCAACTTGAACTGCCTCGACTTGGGGCTGTGCCGTCCTCACAGTCACACCGATTGTGCGCTGTTGATTACGTTTCGGCTGTCACCGCAAGCCACCACGTTTACGGCCTTAACGATATCACCAGCTCTTCCCGACGGTGACTACATAGTGTCTCCATTAGTGAATGTGCTCTTGGCGTGAAGTGTTGCTGTGCCGCATACCATTGTGACTATCGTGGACAACTACATTCAGCTTCCGCTTCTCAACTTTAGTAGTTCGACCCAAGTTCTCCTGCAAGGCATTTCGTTAGGCCATGTTTCCCCACTTGATGCATGTAACATCGTGGCATTAGACCCTGAAGACTGCTCGTCCCCTATTGCAGCCAGCCGAGCAAACGCACCTACTGATGAAATCACAATGATGATTGCCCCTGATCTTCTGCCCTGTCAGGCTGCGCAACTCCACCACGTTCTGACCACCTACCGAGATATTTTCGACATTGATAACCGCCCTTTAGGTCAAACGTCCGTCGTGCGTCATCAAATACATACCGGCGATGCTAGTCCTGTTAGACGGCGACCATATCGTGTTTCCCATTCCGAACGCCAGGTCATACAACGAGAAGCCGAGAAGATGCTCTCTAAAGGAGTCATAGAGGCCTCTTCAAGTCCATGGGCGTCACCTGCTGTTTTAGTCAAAAAGAAGGATGGCAGTTGGAGGTTTTGCGTTGACTATCGTGCCTTGAACAAGATAACCCGCAAAGACGTACATCCGCTGCCACGAATCGACGACGCCCTTGAGTGCCTTCACGGCGTGCGATACTTTTCATCTATAGATCTGCGTTCGGGCTATTGGCAAATTTCTGTCGACGTACTTAGACCGCGAAAAAAACTGCCTTTGTCACACCGGACGGCCTTTATCAGTTCAAGGTTATGCCATTTGGGCTGTGCAACGCCCCGGCAACGTTCGAACGCATGATTGACTCTCTCCTCCGTGGTTATAAATGATCCATCTGCCTTTGCTACCTCGACGATGTGATTGTTTTTCCTCCAACATTTGAAAGCCACCTAACTCGCCTGTCGACCATTCTAGCCGTTTTTCGTCAAGCGGGACTCCAGCTGAACTCGAAAAAGTGCAATTTCGGCCGACGAGAAATCACGGTCCTTGGTCATAGTCTAAGTGCTGCTGTCGTCCAACCGGACCCTGACAAGATTAGCGCTGTCAAGAACTTTCCTCTTCCTTCTACTACCAAAGATGTTCGTTGTTTTGTGGGCTTATGCTCGTACTTCCGACGTTTTATACGCAATTTCGCTACAATTGCACGACCACTCACTGATCTTCTCAAAAAGAATGCGCTCTTCTCGTGGGGCCAAGACCAAGAAGCTGCATTTTCCACGCTGATCCAGCTGCTCACTTCAACACTAATATTGGCTCACTTCGACCCGTCCGCGACGACTGAAGTTCGCACAGACGCCAGTGCTCACGGCATCGGCACCGTCCGCGCTTAACACCAGGGGGGCCAAACGCGTGTTATTGCGTATGCCAAGCCGCCTTCTCTCCACATCTGAGCGAAACTATTCGATAACGGAGCGCGAGTGTCTTGGGTTGGTCTGGGCTGTAGCGAAATTTCGCCCCTACTTGTATGACCGGGAGATTTCAGTTATTACGGACCACCACGCTCTGTGTTGGTTGTCGTCGCTCAAGGACCCAACTGGTAGCCTAGGTTGCTGGGCTCTATGTCTCCAGGAGTATAACTTGGACGTAAGCCTGGCAGGTTACACCAAGATGCCGACTGTCTCTCGCGTTATCCGGTGGATCCTTGCTAGCCTCGCCGTCCATGAGAGAAATTCTTGTGTGCTCGCCATATCCGATTTGCGCAACATCTGCACGGAGCAGTGCCGGGACGCAACCCTCAAGACGGTCATTGAGCGAGTATTTTCAGGACATTCCCGACACTTCGCTCAGTATGTCCTCCGCAACGAAATTCTGTACCACCACAACTTGAAGCCTGATGGCCCGGACCTTTTGCTGGTTATCCCCCGACACCTGCGTGCCACCATTCTTCAACATCTGCATGGCGCTCCAAGCAGGACACTTAGGTTTTCCACGCACCTATCACCGCGTGCGGCAACGGTTCTTTCGGCCTGGCCTGTATAAATTTGTGCGCCGCTATGTCTCTGCTTGCGAGTACTGCCAGCGTCGCAAACGTCCTACTCTCCGTACGGCTGGCCTGCACCAACCTATCGACATTCCCCCGGAACCATTCTTCCGCGTCGGCCTCGACTTGCTCGGACCTTTCCCAACGTCTGTGTCAGGCAACAAATGGAATCGCTGTCGCAACAGACTATATGCGACCAGATATGCTATAACTCGTGCCTTGCCGAGTAGCTGCGCTACAGATGTTGCAGCCTTTCTACTGAATGACGTCATTCTGCGGCATGGGGCTCTGCGGCATGGGGCTCTGCGCCAGCTTCCTGACGGATCGTGGCCGCTGCTTCCTCGCAAAAGTTATCGACGAAATCCTCCGTAGCTGCTCTACCGAACATCACCTTACCACTGCCTACCATCCCCAGACCAACGGTCTCACAGAGCGCCTCAACCGAACTCTTACAGACATGTTGTCCATGTACGTCTCTGCTGATGACCGTGACTGGGACGCAATGCACCCCTACGTTACGTTTACGTGCAATTCATCAAGGCATGACACCGCCAGCTATTCTCCGTTCTTTCTTCTGTACGGGCGCAACCCTGCCTTGCCATTCGACACACTCCTTCTTTCTGATACTACTGAACCAACGGTGTATGCTCAGGACGTTGCTTCTCGAGCCCGCGTCGCTCGCCAAATCGTGCACACTAGGCTCACTGCTTCTCAAGCCTCACAAAAAGTCCGCTACGATGACTGGCACCGCGACGTTGACTACCCCTGCTGACTCTCTCGTCCTACTTTGGACGCCGCATCGACGTGAAGGCTTGTGCGAGAAGCTCCTTCCACGATACACCAGGCCCTACAAAGTTCTTCGCAAGGTCACTGACGTCGACTACTTCATCACTCCCGTTGAACCACCTACATCTTCTGCCACAACACCTACTGATGTTGTCCATGTGTCGCAACTAAAACACTACTACACTGCCAGTCCTGATTGACTTAGCGGCACCGTGACGGCGCTTCGTCCGCCGGGGGTGATATTACGAGGCAGTGGGCATGGCTCCGCCCCGTCGTAGACGCATCGATGAAGAAGAAGCGGATTCGGCGCGCGAGATCCTAGCAACCCTGAGATGTCACACCTACCTGTAAATATTGCAAATACACTGCTTTCTCTCTTCCGTGTATTTGTAATCCCCGTAACAATATCATCACCAGTGTGATTTAGCTCGAGCCTGGCTGAATAAACTGGTTCCTCAAAAGTGGTGGACTGTGCTTTTCGTTCCCTCAAGTCCTCTCGCCCGTTCTCGCTGGAGCTCCGCTTGGGTCGTCGCATACAACCCCCAGCCATGGCGGCCCAAGAAAACCCTGGCCCATCCAACGTTGCCGTCCTACTGCAGCCACCACCACCCGCTCCGCCCAACAACATTCACCTGCGTGATCCACCTGTGTTTTCCGGTCTCCGAGGCGATAATGTCGAAGACTGGATCAAGAACTACGACCTCGTCAGCGATTCGAACAGGCTGGGACAATCTACAGAAGTTGCGCAGCATCTCATTTTACTTGTCTGATGTTGGGAAAACTTGGTTCTGGAACTACCAACCGGATCTTCCCGACTGGGACACTTTCGAGCAGCAAATTGATCAAATATTTGGTGCCCCTACAGTTCGCACTAAGGCAGCAAAGAAAAAGCTCGCTGAACGCACGCAGCTGCCGGGTGAATCTTACACCTCTTATATTTAGGATGTCCTTGCACTATGCAAGCGCGTTAACATTCAGCATGTCTCAGAACGACCAAATACACCACATTATTAAAGGCATTAACACCGTCGCCTTCAACGCCCTCGCCACGCAAAATCCTGCCACCCCCCAGGACGTGATAACCATCTGTCAGCGACTTGACGAGCTTCAGTCTCTTCGCCTCTGCTACGATGCCACCGACATTAGTATGACTGCACCCCTCGACTTGCGTGCGCTTATTCGCAACATTGTTCGTGAAGAGCTTCACGGGCGCTGCTCTTCCTGCGCTGCGAAAGTTACTCACCCTTCTGAAAAAGAGCTTGCGAGACCTGATTAAACAAGAGATCGCGTCCGACGTGTTCCAACGGTCCCCCTGCATGCGCCAGACACGCACGTACGCCGAAGTTGCCGCGCTCTCTGCCGCACCCACCATTTCTGTGCCTACACCAGCAGACCACACGCCTGTGGCTTCGTTGTCACCACCAGTGCGTGCACCGGCCTTACCACGTACCTCAGCGCCCACCTCGACCAATCTGTTACTACTGCGGCTATCGAGCACATACCGTATTTTTGCCCGTATAACCCTGCCCCTGCATATAATCCGCACCCCCACTTTCAGCTCACCTAGAAAGAAAGAAAAAAAAAAATCCTCGTGTATTGCCCGCACATTCGATATACAGGAAAGGCTGTACAAAAGCTACTGCTCAAGCAACATAGCACATATGTAGACAGAAAAAGCTTTATTTAGCAAGCAGAATACGCTGTCTGCAAGGCCAGTCACAATTCACTCACTGTCGCTGCTCTCGCTAGAGCTATCACTTGAGCCGCAGTCCTCACTATTATGCACAAGGTCATCTTCGGTTCCATCCACTGCTGTTTGTGATGCAGCATTTCTTGAAACATTTTTCGCACCATCTCACTTGGAATGGCCTTCCATGCCTTGACAATCCAGTTGCAGAATAGGGCAATATCAGGCTTTCAGACTCGTCCTGTCGGCGTCAAGTCGTAGCAGCCTTCGGCCATCCAGTCGGCGTAATAGCGCTTGACATGCGCTTTGAAGGGCTTGTTAAGCGACACATCTAGAGGCTGCTGCATTGACGTCATTCCACCGGGTATAACAACTAAGTCGGTGCCGTTGCTTGAAAGGCGGTTCTTCACTTCCACAGTTGTGTGGCGGCGGAACGAGTCAAAAACGAGCCTTGACCTCTTTGCGAGCATCGCACTGGGCCTCTTCTCTCATACCGTCTTGATTCAGTCTACGAACAAGTCACTGTTCATCCATGCGTTGTCGTGTGCGTGCACCACCACACCGGCAGGCAAATGAACCTTTGGTAGAGTTTTCCTTTACAAGATGACGTACGGTCGCAGTTGCGTGCCGTCGGCGAGGGCACAAAGCAAGACTGTGATGCGCAGTTTCGTGTTCCCGCCGGTCAGCACGCTCACCGAACTGCTGCCCGTCTTCTCAATCGTTGTGTCCAACGGCATTTAAAATAAACAGGAGTTTCATCCGCATTGCCAATTTGCAAGAAAATGTAATTGTGCTGCTTTCGCAGGCCAATTACATATCTCTGGTACTTGAGCAGCTTCTACGTCATAAGAAGCCGGCAAGCGTTGACATATTGTAGTCCGCTGTCTGATTGAGAGCCCTTGCTGCTTCATAAAGCGGTGCAGTCATCTGCGGCTCGCACGGAACTCGTGAGGTAGCCCTAGCTCCCTCGAAAGTCGCCGCGCTTCCACTTGGGCCATCTCGGCCGATATGGCGTGACCCCTGCTTCTCACATCTTCAATGAACTTTACTAGCTCTGCCTCCAGCTCAGGGTAGGCACCGTCTTGGGGCCACGAAATGACCTACGGTCGCGGTGCACGGCTTGTAGGCTCTCTTTCTTCTTTCTCCGCAGTCGCACACAGGACCCGTCCACATCATGCCGTCTTCCCGCTTCGCGATTTCCGAATTCCTAGCCGACGGCGATGATCTTGAGCTTTTGCTGTGCCGTGAAGGCCTGCCGCCGTACGCTACTCGTGGTGACAGAACAGATCGACTTAGGCTTGGCGAATTGGTCGAGATGTGAGAAACTAGCGGTATCAGCTAGGTAAAGAGCACTCACACTCGGCGACAACTTGACAGCACTACCCCTTCTAGTACACTTTAACAGCACCCTGGAAACAACAGACCCGAAATGCATGCCTGCTACCTCGTCAAAAGTAGTACAATAATTTACTGATATCTCTATAGGCACTATAATATCTCATTTGCCTTGCTGAAATAAACACTGCTTTATTTATTATGGAACTTACTTTAATTATTATGGAACTTTCTTAGACAGCACCACCTTTTGGGCAAGCCCTTTCCAAAAGTGAACATGGCGTCCGTGACGTAGGGACATGTGGAGGGTCACTGAGTGGCCGCGAACGTCCAAAAAATACACTTGTGGTGTGACAGTGAGATTTTACACTAAACAATCGAATTGTCTCTCCCCAAATGTTTTTATAAACGCTTCAACGATGCAAGCAAGCGAAACCAAAATCGGCCGCAAGCTGCCGTGCTACTTGCGGAGCAACACGAATTTGCGGAAACCACCTCCGTAGCCTTCGCTACACTGTTAAGGGGCTTCACAGCACAACACGCATTGCTGTGAAGCAGCACTATAGAAAAAACCCCGCGTATTATCCGCACCTCCACTTTGCCACTGAAATTTTTGGGTTTTTGGTGCGGGTTATACGCGCGAAAATACGGTATCGCTCGGTTTCGTCGAAGGCGCCAACAAGACGAGCAATGCGGCTACGCTCCTGAAGAACAATGAAGCTTCCGTCCGACCATGAACTACCCACGACCACCCTCCCGATCGTCCGATTACCGTGCACCGTCTCCTACCTACCATACTGACATGCCTGGGAATTCCCGTACGTCTCGCCGCAGGTCGCCGTTCAGTGCCGCCTCTGCGGCCCGCCTCCCATTCTAAGAACGCCCACACGGAAAACTCCCCAATGTAGTTTTAGGAGGGGAAACTGCATCCACCGGACAGCTAACAATTCCTCCTGAGCGGCCATCAAATTTCATAGTAGTATTTGTAGACAGTATACGCGTTGAGGCTCTTGTAGACACTGGCGCTGCCGTTTCGATTATTCGTGCTGATTTTTGTTCCCGCCTTCGAAAAGTCACCACGCCTTACGGCGGCCCACCTCTCCGTGCGGCGACCAACGCCCTCATTCGTCCACTTGCACAGAGTACTGTTCGTGTCTGCATCGAAGGCATTCGTACTCACATCGTTTTTGCGGTATTTCGTGAGTGCGCTCACGCTCTCACTCTGGGGCGGGATTTCTTGTTTTGCGCGTCCGATGTCATATCTTGTCATCAGCACCTCCTGCATCTAAATGCCACTGACTCTTTTCCGCTAGAACACGATGGACGCATCCGCCTTGTCACCACGACAGATTATGTCGTTCGGCCATACATCAAAGAAATTATAAGTGTTAAATGCACCGACATTGTGGATGGCGACGTACTAATTCTCTCTTACGGCCATACCCTACGTAGCGGCAGTGTAATCACACCAGGGCTTATTCGCTTCTTCCATGGGTCTTCGTACCTAACCGCCATAAATCAAACGCCCGAGTGTGTACTGCTCCCCCGTGGCTCAAAAGTATCTTGCGCGGTCGACAGTGAGCCTGTTGCGATTGTTACTCTTCCAAACAACCACAACGATGTCCCAAAGTCACAATCACTGCCATTCAATGCCTCTTCCACACCTGTGTCAGCAACCATAAGCACCGACTTGACACCCGATCAAACTGAAGATTTGCTCGCCCTGTTGAATAGACGCCGTTCTCTATTTGACGTGAACTCACCCGCCCTCAGCATGACTAGCACTGCTAATCACAGCATCCAGACTGACGGCTCTCGTATTGTACAGCGGCGTTCATATCGCGTGTCTCAGGCAGAACGCAAGATCATCGAGGAAAATGTCTGAGACATGCTACGACGCAACATCATACGTTCTGCCTCGAGTCCCTGGTCATCCCCAGTTGTTTTCATTCAACAGAAAGATGGGACAGTGCGTTTCTGCGTCGATTACCCAAAATAACACGCAAGGATGCTTATCCTCTCCCTCGGATCGATGACGCACTGGATTCATTCCACGGCACAAAGTATTTTTCTAGCCTCGACCTTAGGTCAGGCTACTGGCAGATACCGATGTCGGAGTCTAATAAAGAGAAGACCGCCTTTTCAACGCCACATGGGTTGTACGAGTTTAATGTGATGCCTTTTGGACTCTGTAGTGTGCCCGCCACCTTGAAACGCATGAGACGGCGTATTGCGTGATCTGAAATGAAAAACGTGTCTGTGCTATCTCTATGACAAAGTAGTGTTTTCATCCACGTTATCGCAACATCTACAATGTCTTGACGAAGTCTTCACATGCCTTGCAAAAGCCGGTCTACAGCTTAACACCAAGAAATGTACCTTTGCTGGCAAGCCAGTCAAGGTTCTCGGCCACCTCGTCAGCAAAAAAGGAATTCGGCCGGACCCCAAGAAGCTTGCCGCCGTTCTCGATTTTCCTCGTCCACTAAGCCAAAAGGACACGCGCAGCTTTCTTGGGTTTTCTTACTTCCGGCACTTCATACGTGGCTTCGCGGAACTAGCGTCTTCGCTCCATCAACTCCTCGCAAGGACATCCCCTTCATTTGGTCCGAAGACTACGAAAGCGATTTCACGGCATTGAAGCAAGCCCTCACGTCGGATCCGCTACTGTGCCACTTCGATTCCACCGCACCCACCATCCTTCACACCGACGCAAGTAGTCATGGTCTAGGTGCGGTACTCTTGCAGCGTGACAAAAACTCACGCGAACGCGTCGTTGCTTACGCAAGTCGCGCTCTTACCGCTCCAGAAAAGAACTACACTATCACCGAGTAGGAGTGCCTTGCTGTTGTTTGGGAAGTGCAAAGATTCCGACCATATCTTCAGGGCCGTCATTTTACTGTCGCTTCCGACCATAACGCTCTATGCTGGCTTTCATCGCTGAAAAACTTATCGGGTGGCCTCGGTCGCTTCGCTTGCAGGAGTATGATTTCGATGTCGCCTACAGATCTGGGAAGAAGCATCAAGATGCTGATGCTCTATCGCGCTGTCCTTTGCCCAGCGGAAGCTACTCACCATCGATACTCCAGAACAACAGTGCCTCTCCAATCGCAGCGCTAAGTTAATCACCTGCCACCCTATCCGTTCTTGTTTCACAACAACGTGTCGACCCATACTGCCGCACCATTGTTGACCGCTTGACCGGTTCTACTACTCCTCCAAATGCCAGACTCCGCCGACAACTTAAACAATTTAAGCTTGTCGGTGGTGCTTTATACCACTACATTTACCATATCGATGGCAACAAGTAGGTACCCGTCATCGCACATTCTCTGCAGCGTGAAGTTCTGGAAGCCTTTCATGATGATCCAACCGCCACTCATCTAGACTATCACAAGACTTACGACAAAATACGAAGTCGTTGTTTTTGACCTGGCCTTTCTTCAGCCGTCGCTAAGTACGTTGCCTCATGTGTCCATTGCCAACGGCGAAAACGACCGACAACTGTTCCGGCTGGCTTAATGCAACCTCTTCCTTGTCCCGCCTCGCCTTTTGAAGTCGTTGGAATCGACTTGTATGGCCCTCTTCCTATATCATCCAATGGGAATTGCTGGATTGTCACGGCTGTCGACCACCTTACCCGCTACGCAGAAACAGCTTCTATACCATCTGGGACTGCCACTGAGGTCGCCGATTTCTTTCTTCGCCACATCTTTTTGTGTCATGGAGCTCCACGCATTCGCCTGAGTGATCGTGGCAAACTCTTTCTCTCTTCCATTGTCGAGCAATTTTTGCGTGCCTCGAACACTGTTTACAAGACCACTTCTAGCTACCACCCGCAGACCAACGGATTGACTGAACGGTTTCATCGGACCCTATCGGACATGATCGCCATGTACATTCACCCCAACCACACGAACTGGAATGCAATTCTATTCTTCGTGACATTCGCCTATAATATGGCTGCTCAACGCACTACCGGCTTTTCTCCATTTTTTCTCGTCCATGGTCACTCGCCAAGTTTCGCTCTGGATGTCTCTTTCCTTTCAGCCCCTGCACCCTCGACGGCTCCTTTCCCTGAAGACTTTTTATCTCGCCTCGCACACTGCCGTCACCAGGCTCGTGTTAACACCGACCTCTCTCAAGACACTCGAAAATCTCGCTAAGACTCGTCTCACCATGTTGTGAGTTTTTGCCCTGCTGACGAAGTTCTTCTATGGACTCCACTACACGTCCCCAGCTTATGCGACAAATTCATCAGTCGCTTCATTGGGCTGTACACGGTGGGCGAAAAGACATCTACTGTCAATTACCGCGTTTCTCCTCTTAGTGCTAATCCTGATCATCATTGCCGGGGAACAGAGATAGTGCACGTATCTTGTTTAAAGCCTTATGCATGACGCATTTCATAATACTGTCAAGCGACCAGGTGGCCGCTTTCACCACGCGGGGGAATTAGTGTGAGCACGACAAGCGAACGACTCTTCATTCTCTTTAGATATCATCATCACCTGTACATCTGATTGATTTGATTTGTAAGGTTTAACGTCCCAAAACCACCATATGATTATGAGAGACGCCGTAGTGGAGGGCTCCGGAAATTTCGACCACCTGGGGTTCTTTAACGTGCACCCAAATCTGAGCACATGGGCCTACAACATTTCCGCCTCCATCGGAAATGCAGCCGCCGCAGCCGAGATGTGAACCCGCGACCTGCGGGTCAGAAGCCGAGTACCTTAGCCACTAGACCACCACGGCGGGGTCACCTGTACATCTTCATCATCTGTAAATATCATCACCAGTGTGATTTAGCTCGAGCCTGGCTGAATTAACCGGTTCCTCACAATATATAGATTCACACTTCATATGCATTATAAAGGATAGCCAAATAATGTTTTATTTTTCTCGAGATATATTTATACATAATACAGAGCGTATCATATATGATACGCTGGGCATTGCACTGCAATAGATGGTAAAACGCTATTTCGTCAGAAGGTAACTGCGAACAATTCCGTGTTATAGATGGCCATCAGCCCAAGGCTGATGTTGTGCGCTAACGTTTTGTGAGCTTCCATCAAATGACGAACGTAACGCTGCATCCGCAACGGCCGCAAGCTTTGTGTATAGTGTTCCAAAACTGTCTACTATTTGCTTGCAGCTTTTGTGTCTCAAATAAACCTTGCCTTGTGTTGAACCTGTGGTTTTATTGTTAAGGTACTAACACTTCAAAGCTTTTAGCTAGTTGCTAGCGTGAGAATTCCAATAACTGCGGCCACTTCACTTTTTTTTTTTTTTTCGCTCCGTACGTTTTTGAAGCAATTTTTCCTCGTGTCATTCTCGTGCCCCCAACTTACCAGTTTTCTAGAAAAAAAATTAATTGCAAATATTATGCGAGTAAATGTGGTACTGCTTGACTTGCACATCGTCACATGTGCACGTAATACTGACAATGACTGACGCAAACATCACCAAGCGTCAATGGCTATAAACAAGAATGCCGTGGCTTCGGTGTTGAGAGACCTAGTTATACCACCAATGATGAACGCAATAATGAGGAACATAAGAGAAACACCAACCTGGATTACCAAGGTACAGGCATCCACGAGCTTCCACTGACTGCAGACGACCATGACACGAGAGACTATGCATGCCTGCATTGGTGAGCTGACAAGAGTGGAAAAGACGAACAGTATTCAGGAATCGCACACAAAGACAAGCAGGAAGTATTGCTGCAGCCCAGATTTACGAGCTGCTGCGATGCAGACACAAGCATATCCAATTCTGTAACGAAGGACAGGGTGAAAAGAAAAAATAGGGGGGAAGTGGAGGGGAAAAGGCTGCTTGCACATTTGCTCAAAATTTCACGAGGTCAGTTCTATTACTTAAAATAGGTGACGAGCACTTTAAAATGCATGAGCAGCGCTGCACCCTGCTGGCTGCACACTAAAAGAGCACGTAGGCTTAGCGTTGAGGCTGGTATATTGAATAACACAGAGCACAATTTGTAAATTTTTTTTTAGTCTAAACGCAGAGTATTTTGTACTACACTCAAGCCTCAATATAATGAACCCTGATAATTCGAAATATCGGTTATAAAGAAGTAAATGAATACTTTTGCTATAACTACAGTGTTATGAATATACCTTTACAACGAATCTTCCGATACGACAAACTTACTTTTGTGTCAGCTGTAATTTCGTAGTAATGCGGTTTGAGCGTATGCATACCTGCCAAGTTCAAAGATTCTGAATCCGCGAGATTTTCGCAACGGGAGGGAGGGGGAGTGCGTTTAATTATTTGCTGTTATTATTTTGTCGTCCACCCCCAAAGAACCCCTAAGGGCATACAAAAAAAAAAAAAACATCGCGAAAAACAAGAGGGGTGGGGGGTCTCAATCGGTCTTATAGTGGCTTGGAGTGGCCGAACACACTAGTGTAGAATTTCCCGGCCATTAAGGTGAGTCTCAAAGAATCAACACAACTAGCAAAATCTATTTCTGTCAAAACAGCTTGCGTATGTTTTCCTAGGACACTTGTGAACGGACGGGACGGTGCAGCTGGCTGCCGCAAAAGCGCGGGTCAGAGCCTTGCTCACTACTAGGTTCTTTTTTTGACAGGAATGCCAAAACGCGTCTGGCCCCTTTTGTATTGCGATAGCAATTATATGGACAGTGATTCACCAAGTATGTGTGTGTGTGTGTATATATATATATATATATATATATATATATATATATATATATATATATATATATATATATATATATACACACATATATATATCAATGAACATTCTAGAAAGAAAAAACAGAAAATTCCACAGATCCCAAGTTCTTGAAATCGACGTTAAGCGAAGCATGCAGAGGGAAAGTGACCGTATTGCACTTTTTTGATTGACACCTCATGAAATGACGCTAAATTTACCAACAAATGTTGCATGCACAGACATATGTTTAAGAGTTGCAGATATTTATATAACAATTTGTTTGCAGTTGCACAACTATGCCAACTGGGACATACATATTAGCAACACCACATATGAAACGTTGATATGAATCGCTGATGCTCACGAAGATACTGGCCCTGGACACTGCTACATAAATCAACTTCAGCGCATGGCAACTAACCACAATTGACGTTAATCCGACGTGACGGCTGTATTAAAGGAGTACACATGTAATGTGTATAAAATTGGGCGGGCAGCATTGCAACCACTATGAACTTTCCATGAAGATTAGCGTCTCTTTGAAAAGTAGTTTCGAGACCTGGCGTAGCTCTGCGGTAAAATGCTCTGTTGCCACGCAGAATGCTTGGGTTCGATTCCAGCTAGGACCCTGACATTGGCTATTGATGTCGAGTATTTTTCAACGCTCGCGTGTTGAAATTGTCCGTGTGTATGTTCTCATCGTTCCTGGGTAAATACTAAGTGTCAATCACCTGTGGCACACACCAGCATACCAGCAGCTTATACCTGCCCGTGGGTATGTGCCACTGTCTGGCAGGAAGTGTTTGACGACATACCCAACACATCTTACCCTACCATGCTAATTTCGGTTCACGCCAAGTTAAGGGGGTGACTGCGAGAGCACATAAGCGGAAGATAGATAGATAGTAGATAGATAGATAGATAGATTCGCTCAAAGTTGCTGCAATTCGCTAAAAAATGCTTCACATTTAAAAGCCACCCGCGCTCGGCGCCCAGCTTGTGATGCGCCTTATGATGGGCTTATCTCTCACGCGTACTTTGCCCCGTGGGGGGGTGGGGAGGTAGATGCTTGCACGCGCTTATCCTTTGATGGGGAGAATCGTGTGCCTTCGGCTTTCACTAGAACGATTGTGTTAGTTGCCGGGCCCACAAAGGTCACTTCGGTCTCTGCACAGGCTCCGTTTCCGAAAAGTGCGCGCTATTCTTACACAGCGAGGTATATCAACTGGGACACTTGTTCGTTTGTACTCATCGGTACCTGTGATTAGGTATCGTGCATCGTTTTTGTTTAAACAGCACGTTACGTGATGAGCGGTGAACGTTGTTAGTGCGATCTCGTTCTGTGTGTATCATTTTCATGCATTATTTATGCGTGAGCAGCGCGCTGCACGTCTCTATCTGCTTGCCGTTTTCAGCGTGTGCTGTCGCATTTATTGCTTCGCCCTAGCGGCGAAACTGCGACTTTCTTTTGCGTATTTACTGCCTTTAATTGCATGCCCTCGGAGCTCGTAAATCGCTATTGCGTCGCCGCGATCGCGGTTTTGTGCATGGCGATTGTGGCATACGGTATAGTTCTTTTTAGAATTTCTGTGTGCCTGACTCACCAAGGCGCATTCAAAATTAAGTCATTTTTATGCCATCTACGATCGCATCTGCCACAGTCTTGTCTGCAGTTTGCGAAAAGCAGCGTTGCTTTGACTGGTTGAGCGCAAACTTTCAGGGTTCCGCCAGTTACGTCTTCACCATACACGATCGTGTCAAGAGCGACCACGGTCGCACGCATACTTCCAAAGCTTCGAGTACGCTGCTCTCGGCCTTCGTTCGACGGTTTTCCGTACTAAATTTCATACCACCTGCTGCAATTAGGAAATGTGTTTGGAACATTCAAACTTATAGGTCCCATGGACATAGTGGAATTTGGCTGC
This sequence comes from Rhipicephalus annulatus, assembly GCA_013436015.1. Classification (NCBI taxonomy): domain Eukaryota; kingdom Metazoa; phylum Arthropoda; class Arachnida; order Ixodida; family Ixodidae; genus Rhipicephalus; species Rhipicephalus annulatus. Next base: position 60,775 of record WOVY01015378.1, read on the forward strand.
GGAATTTCATGAATTCGTATGTGCCGCGGTTTCGCCTTACTGAGATTCTACTGTACGTTTAGATGATCGCCTCTTAAACTGATTTATAATAAAATGAGGTAGGCTCGACAAGCCTGAAGCATACTGAGCTGCTTTTTTGTCAATGCAACCAGATCACGCACCGAAATTTCGATTTCCAGGAGATTTTCATGACAACCATACAAACGGAAGAAACAGTTGAAATACGTGCGTATAGCATTCGTCAGTGCTTTTGTAGTGCATGAATCCCATAAAATTCATTGTACATGGAAAGTAGCGCAGGCTTCAGATTTACACTTCCAAACCTTGGGCTACGCTGCCTGCGCTGTGCCGCTTGTTTTTTACGTTCGTTGGTAGATGGCAGCATACTGCAAGCGATTCCTTGTTTGACAGGTATCAGAACGAAATGATCTCCGCACCCCCAGATAAACGAGGTGACGGAGTGACGCCGTGTGGGTGTTGTACGTGGTGAATGACGCGTTGTTGGTGCTATCGAAGTCGTTTGTTGGAGAGAATTCCTCAGATTACTTCTGGCAGTGATGTTCAAAGAAACCGTTTGACGTCGAGGATTTTCATAGGACGTAGATGGTTATCACTGCGCTGAGAGTGACAGCGACGATGAATGATCAGCTGCTCACTCACGAGCAGAGAGTTGCAGTTTGCGTCCCGTCGTGCGTTAATATTTTTTCATGCACGTAACTTTGATTGTACTTATTGCATTACTTATTCAGTGAGCTCAAAATAAACGTGTACTTTTTCTTGTGAATTGAATGTATCCCAATTACAGTGGATATTACAAAGTGCCGCATGACCCCAACACGCTCGAGCTCGTCCAGCGAAGTGAAATGGTTAGAGCAATGAAATATGCTGTTACGACTTCAGTCCACGCTAACTTCTACTGCAGTTCACTGGTGCCGTTCGAATGACACCAGTGTTGTGCAAAATATTTGCGCAATTTTGACGCTGCGAAAAGCGTACGCGTGTATTCGTTTCGCTATCCTTGTTTCGATTGCGCTGATGGAACCTGGAACATCCAAATGCAGGAAATTGCACACTGTTAGAGTCTGATTATGGCTGTGACACAAGTGCTACTTAATCGGAAGCTATCTGCTTGTGCTTGTGTTCCGTTGAAGCAGCTACATGATCCTAACAGTACAATTAACGACGGCGTAATATATTTGCAAACAACCGCTACACTAAGCATTCGTTCCTGAGCAGCTGCGACAGCGCGCTATTCGCTAATGGCCTACTACTGCAGCAAATCTACCAAACAGGCTCGGCACAAATGATCTCGAAGTGCCATTCAGTCATATGTGAATTATAGTTTGCGCAGTTTTCTGTTGCATGCACAGTATTACGCAAAGCATCGTTGATACATGGTCGATCAGCTGACACCCTTTACACTGCGGCAAGAAATGAGTTAGCAAACATTTAGCAGTTCCTATTGGTTGGGAAAGTACTTTGGTTCAATATACATTCATTTGACGATCAAGAGTTTATCCGGTGAAAGCAGCACGGGGAGTACGTACATCCATGCGTCCTATCATTTCTTATGAGAGTTCACAGGTTGATCATCCTTCCGCAGCCTTCTTGGATTGCACGGCTTGCCACCTATAGGCCGTAGGCATTGCAAATACTTTTCTTGCCTGCTGGTGTGGTGTAGAAAGTGATCTTTTGACAAGCTGGCGGCTGATCAATACAGCAGACATTCAGTAAACGAAAAACTGTTAAAAGGAACTACCGCTTAGATGGAACAAGTGCTTCTTACAAGATAAGTTTCATTCTTGTATTCTGCAAACTTGGTAATCTCTCATTAAACTAAACTCCTCTTAAATGGAACATTTTCCTGGTCCCTTCCCGTTCCGTTTAATGAGAGTCTACTGTCATCCATTGCATAACCTTGCTATGAATGAATGAAAGACTGGGAGTACTCAGGGTTAATTTTCTTTGTAAGACACTACATTAATAAGAACCATGAACAGTGAGCACGATGCAGCGCATGCATTAAAAAAAGTACCCCACACCTTGGTTACGTAGTTCATCTTCAGCTCCCTCAGCTCGCGGCACTTGGCCACGTGCCTCATGGCATCATCCGTGATGCCCTTATCGCAGTATGTAATGTTCAGGATCCTGTGCAAATGCAAAAAAGACATTTACTATGCATACAGTCTAACTATAATTCCGTGAAGCATTTACTACAGCCAACGTCCAATTTCTTGAAACCCCGAAATTCCGGACATGCCCTCGATTTACCCGACTCATCTGTGACACCGTCAGGTTCCCTGTAGAGTCAATGTATTAAAAAAGTACGAAATGCTGAACGTTTTTAGCTTTCGCCATCGAATTTCTTGGAACTTTTTACCGCTAACCGCACAGGTGAAGTCACTATCAACGCCACTACTGTTTTCGTACCCTCAAACCCGCCGCACTGAGCTGCTGTACCCTCGAAACAGTAATTGCCACATCTAGCGCTGGCCAATCCATTACCAGCCTTAGCTTCCGAGTAGCTTAGTCGAACCTGTGGCCGCAGTCACATGGTGCCGTTATGGTAGTGCTGTTCTCTGGCGGGAAAATCCACGATGTTGACCTATGGGCTGCTGTTAGCATGCTTGCAGACTAAGAGAAGGCGATTACACAACGTACCCTCCAGAACTGTTTTTGCTAAGCGAGCTTCATGCCGAAGGTTGAAACGGCCGTCTCAGGAGAGGACAGAGTGTGCGATAAACTTTCACTTTCGGATGTTGCCTTCGACGATCTGCACGGTACCGATGTTTTCATTGCAACTGGGATAACCTTTGAGGGCTTTGCCAATGCTGACAAAGACCTCGTGCTGTGTACAGAACTCACCGATGATGAAATCATTCATCAAGTTACAGAGTATTTCAACGACTCCGACACGGAGATCAAAGAGGCAGCCCCTATGCAGCCAACAAGCTCGGAGTTTACGTGAGCACTGAAACCGTCATCGGTGTACAAAGACAACACGACATTGGCTGAAATTGAGGCAGACATAATCACAGGCAGTTGGAACGCTCTGCAAACAAAAATAAGAGACTTTTTTTTGTGCCTAGTGTTTACAAATGCTGTAGTACCGACCATATTGAATTTTTGTTATAAACGGCTCTTTTTAGAGCCACTTGAACGATGCATTTGCTGAATTGCAATGAGACTCCTGTACTTCTGCCATGACCTTCTCTGTCAGCGAAAAATACAGTCGAACCACACTACAACGAACGCCGCTTCAACGAAAAATTCATGGTTCCCCATCAAGAGTCCATAGGAGTCAATGCATACATATTGTCGCCACAACAAACACCCTTTTTTCTGCCGTCCCGCTTAAACGAAATTTCACGATGCAATTTCAGTCTCAGATATTTATTGCCATACAGTAAACAGAATCTTTAACATTTTGGTGCATTGTCAGAATCTGAAAATATGGCGACGAAGTCTAAAACACATGTTGGCACCACCAGAAACTGCGACTGTTCAGCAAGCAAGGGCATCGCCATAGCTCAACAGCGATGGCAATGAGACTGCCCTGCTTTTGCCATTGCCATGCTTTTGAGCCGCAGATGATCCTAAGCTGAAGCTCAGTCGCTCAGTAGTTGATGGTTTCCTTCACACAGCTGCTGGGTGCAACAGCAGAACGTTGCCTTTTCTGATGCCAATGCTTATAACTTTGTTCGCGCTTGGCCAGTGTGGTAACTAATCAGAGCGGCTGTTTGTCTGCATTATCAACAAAATCAACTAGCCACGAGTGATGGATGATAAGAATGGTATTGAATAAGGCAAAAGTCACCGCTCCACAATACCCTGTTTCCATCGCGGATATGTCGGATGCACTTTGACGGCGGACAGCTGCTGGTGTTGTGTTAATACAACTGCGTTCGTTCACAAAAGCGGTTGTAGACATTGTTTCAGCCTGCTTTTTTTTTCTGCCGTCCTGCTTCAACGAAATTTCATGATGTAATTCCAGGTTCAGATATTTAGTGCTTTACAGAAAACCCAATATTTATAACATTTTGATGCATTTTCAAAACTTGCAAATACGTCGACGAAGTCTAAAACACGCACTGGCACCACCAGAAATCGCCGCTGTTCAGCAAGCATGGGCGCCGCCATTGCTCGATAGTGATGGCGATGAGACTGCCCTGCCAGGCTCTGCTTTCGCCACTGGCTTGTTTTTGAGCCGCTGACGATCCAAAGCTTAAACTCAGTTCCTTAGTTCATGGTTTACCTCACGCAGCTGCCGCAGCTGCTGGGTGCAACAGCGGAACGATGCCTTTTCTGATGCCAATGCTTATAATTTTGTTCGCGTTTGGCCAGTGTGATACCTAATCAGAACGGCTGTTCATCCTTATCATCAACCAAATCAGCTAGACGCGAGTAATGGATGATAATTAAACATCATATTCCCCAAAAGGTCATTACCACTAACCGTCAGTTTCCATGGTTCAGCCGTGCATTAAAACGCCTTGCTAACAAAAAAAGGCGTTTCTTTATCAGAGCAAAGCAGTCTCAAAAATCGGAGCACTGGTCAGCACTTAAGGATGTCGTATGTACATATAAGAAAGCTTTAAAGCAAGCAAAACATAAGTATATGAATGTTACATTACCTGAAATTCTTTCCGCAAACCCTAAAAAATTCTGGAGTCTGATTAAGGATACAGATGATTCGACAATTTCTCTTATTGATTTGCAGTCAAACCGAATTAGCAACGCTGATTGCGCCGCCGCTCTGAATGACACGTTTGCAAAAGCATTTTCCAGTTGTACTAACTTGTCACTCCCTGCCTGTCACACTCATTATGATTTCCCCATGGACCCTGTTCATTTTGATTTTGATGGCATTGTACGCATTATTGAGAGCCTAAAATTATCTTCTAGTTGTGGTCCCGATGACATTAATACAAAAGTGCTCAAAAACACCTCGGTTTATTCTGCTATAATATTGTCCAAAATATTTAATCAGTCTCTTCAGTCAGGGGAGATTCCAGGTGACTGGAAAATAAGTAAAGTGATTCCACTCCATAAATCTGGTGACAAACATTCTGCTTCGAACTATCGCCCCATTTCGTTAACGAGTATTTCATGTAAAATATTTGAACACGTCATCGCTTCCCACTTGGCAAAATTTCTTGAATCATTCTCATTTTTTTCACCTGAGCAACATGGCTTTAGAAAATTATTTTCGTGTGAAACGCAGTTGGTAGCCTTCACAAACGACCTTCATTCTGTACTTGATAATGGTTCCGCGGCTGATTGCATATTCATAGACTTTTGTAAGGCATTCGATAAAGTTCCCCACAGCCTGCTTCTTCACAAACTAAGCCAACTGAATATCGACCCTAACGTTCTTAAGTGGATTAAATGTTTTCTATTAGATCGCTCTCAATTTGTTCATGTTAATGGTGTCAACTCTTCAACTCTACCTGTCACTTCAGGCGTCCCACAAGGCTCAGTTTTAGGTCCACTGCTTTTTCTTATATATATTAATGATCTGCCTAGCAATCTGACTTCTTCTGTGAAACTTTTTGCCGATGACTGTGTTATTTACCGCGAAATAAAAAATGCTACTGACGTTTCTTTGCTTCAACAGGACCTTGACGCCATCGATAATTGGTGCTCGACTTGGCATATGACACTTAATATTAATAAATGTAAAGTAATGCGGTTCTCACGCCAACGTAAATTAAACCCTTCCTCTTACAATATAAGCAGCTCCCCATTGCTACCAGTGTCGTCCTATAAATACCTCGGGGTTATTTTAACAGCGGACCTGAGTTGGAATATGCATGTCTCCTCTATTATCTTAAATGCTAACCGGACGCTTGGTTTTATTCGGCGACATTTTTCTCTAGCCCCCGCTTCTGTTAAACTGTTATTGTACAAGTCACTTGTTCGATCTAAACTCGAATACGCGTCTTCAGTATGGGATCCATGCAATAATTCACTAATAAATGCACTTGAAGCAACCCAAAACAGAGCATCGCGTTTCATCCTTCACGATTACGGCCGTTTATCAAGCGTAACGCGAATGAAAGCAACTCTATCTCTTGAACCACTCGCACTGCGCAGAAAGATATCGCGCATGTGCCTTTTCTTTAAAATCTATAAATTGAACGCCACCCTTAAAAGTGCTCTTATCTTACCCCCTGCTCATGTTTCATTGCGCATAGATCATTCTTGCAAAGTTGGTATCCCGAAATGTCGCACTGTATCATATTCAAATTCCTTTATTCCTATAACTACATCAGAGTGGAATCACCTGCCACCATCTCTAGTGCTTACTAACAATATTGACCAGTTTAGGAAAAAAGTGTCTGATTACTTCACTTCTGTGTAGCTTGAACTTTTTTTTTTCACAGTGTTTATTTACCTTATAATGTGTCATATGCATGCAGTTGTCAATGTTAGTTTTGTCAATGTTAGTTTTATCTTTTCATGCTAGAGGCAATACCTGTGTAGATTTGTGTAAACTTTTTGTATACTTCTACGCACCGGGATACTTGTTTGTTCAGTGCTTTTGTATATTTGCTCATATGTGTGCAATGTTTGTACAATTCGAACACCTTTCAACATCCTGATCCTGTACCACTCCCCTCAACAATGCCCTCTGGGCCATGAGGGTACCTGAAATAAATAAATAAATAAATAAGAATGGCATAGAATAAGGCAAAAGGCACCGCTCCACGATACCCTGCCTCCATCTCGGCATTGTCAGATACACTTCGACAGCGGACAGCTGCTGGTGTTAACATGGTAATGCAACTGTTTGGTACGTTCACGAAAGCGGTTGTAGGCATTGTTCCAGTGTGGTTGTCACCATGGCCTCTCTATGCACGACTGAATCGCGTCGTGACGCTGCTGGGAGAGAATAGGAAGCAGCGGACACTTTATTTAATTTTAAGAATAAACGTTCCTTTGTTTTGCTAGCTCAGATCAGCTGTACTTTTTTCTATTTCACTACAACGAAATTCTCACTTCAACGAAATATTTTCCGCGCCTCATGAGTTTCGTTGTAGCGGGGTGCGACTATTGTTGTAATGTAAATGTGAAAACAGAAAAGTGGATGAAAAGATAACTTGCCATGGGCAGGGGCACCCAAACAGGAAGAAAAAGTGCTCCACACTCACCGTCATGGCTAGAGGCGGCGCTGATTGGCATTCCCACATTTAATTCACATATATACCCAATAAAGTGGATGAGAGGATAGCCGCCGTGGTAGCTCAGTTGGTATAGCATCGGACGCATTATTCGAAGGTCGCAGACTTGTTCCCTGCCCACGGCAAGTAATCTTTTCATTCACTTTTCTTTCTTTGCATTTACTTTATAATTACCTCACATAACATCCCCTACATTTTCCTAGGCGTGATTGTTTATTAGATCTCATTAATGCGAACACTTGGTATCTTACGTAACCACCTATAGATTTCCCATAAGTCGACTCCTACGTAAAATCTTGCACCCGCCTCCGACAACATGTTGAGGACGAACTAATCTCGTCAGAAACACAGCATTACGTTAAAACAAATGCTCGCAAATCTTTGCCAAAGTCCAGAGCATAAACCTGCTAGGCAGCTGAATAAGGGAGGTCAGGTCTTCCACATTCCGCAAGTAGCACTCACTAACCTGAGTTTGGTGCAGCCCGAACAAATGGAGGCCATGGCCGCATCGTCAACAGAACCGTTACTGCTCAAGTCCAGGGTCTCCTAGAATTTCACGATAAAAGAAAGAAAATCAACTCTCTTCATTCTTCATATCCCACTAAATTGTTTCTCATTAAGCTTGTGTGAATATTCAAGTACATCGAGTATTCGAGAACTGTTCTTCATTATAGAACGAGTATTGCAGTATTCAAATTTGCTTCAATTCTTATTTAGGGGGCAGATTGGTCATAGACATTTTTTATTTCTTCAGTGATCTTGATCAAACTGCACAGGATTATGCAGTTTTTTCTGCTGATTTCAAATATTTAATTAGTTTTCCTGTCACTCATCTTGTTCTCGTGATAACTTAAGTTCGACCCCTATTGTTTAAGACCTACATAGAAAAAAAAGTGCTTACTTAAAAGGAATATTTAAGAAATGCCAACATAGACTAATGACTATAGATTGAAAGTATGCATGAGTTTTTTTGTTTTAGGGCCTTTCTTGGTTATTTCACCGCAAAATGGACTATCCATTTTCAAAAGCAGTTAGAAATGTGTTACAATTATGATGAATAATTAATTAAAAAGGCTTGTGCTGTAAATTCTGCTCCCATACTTGCATTCTACGCACATACACGTTTCCATTGCAAAAATAATTATTGTTGTGCCTGCCCTAGCTGCTAAGATATTGAAGCTTCAAATTTGAACAGTCGTAAACTTACTTTTTTGAGGAAAATGGAAAAACCTGAAAACACAGCTTCTTCACAAAGCAACAACCATGGTGGGCATGTTTTGCAATCCTCATAAAGGTGCTCATAAATTCATAGCAGAGCTTCTAACATAGGTCCTGGCAAATTATAAAGAAGCCTTGAAGCCTGTTCACCATTTTTGCACATTCTGCATGTTAAAAGCACCAAGAATCTGGACAGTTAGAATGACATTACAAAAAAATTACCACTTCCTGTGATGTGAAAATTTGCAGAGATAGAAAAATACTTGCAGAAACCAAATATGTCAATTTTAATTTAAAACATGATTTTTTGTCACTTCTTGGTCCCAAAAACCAATCTGCTCCCTTATACAATTGAAAATTTCGAAGTATTTGAAATGAACAAATAGATGTATAGACAAATTCCACCAGAAATACGTCACGAAAATGCAGTGGCGCTGTTGTCGGGCGTATGGTTTCGCTTGGTAGGCAAAAGCCGCAGCGCGCCTACCATAGTTGATGCTGTGTTCTTGCAGACGCGTGCGCTGTTTGTGGCCGTGCAAAGACGAAAGAGTGTTGTGCCGATGAACTTTCACGTTGATTTGCACAGAAAGATAAATGCCAGAAGGCCACAATGTTCTGTCACTCAGACTTGTCTAAACTTCGAGTTCGATGACGTCGAGTTCGATGACTAGTAATGTCCCAGAGTGAATCGTCCTCTGTTCCATTCAATGCGTTGCTGATGCAGCACTTGCGGAAAAACAGAAGTACGCTGCCTGAGTGCAAGGCCCTTCTGCTTCATAAATTGGCGCACCCACGATGGCGATCTATAGAATTGCACCCTTGCGAGTCCAGAGTCACACGCTATCTCGAGAGCTTTCACGCGGACACACCCTGTTGTTGCGGGTAGGAACATTGTACGCAGCTCCCAGACAAATTCGGCAAGTAGCGTTTCCGATTCGGGGTGCACTGTAGTCCGTTCACGAAATGATGTTCGTTTCTGGTTCCTGCAGAATACGATGCACTGCTTTTGGCTCCTCCAGTATCTTGCTCTTTTCTCCGATTCACCGAAGTCTTGTAGTGCTGCCAAGTTGCAGTGCACTTTGGCATACTTACTTGATAACTTTTTTTCTTAAAGCCTATTGTAAACTGCTGTCGATTACCAATAATTGCTGAAGAAAATAGAAAAAAAAAGACGGCAGGCTGACTGCAGAAAACAGAAGCCAAGTGGCATTGCTAGAACACTGCAGGCCTTGCCTAGTCTTGCCCAACGGCGCTGCTGCTGATGCTCACGGTGGCAATGGGGGCTTTCGACTTCAGCTGAGCATTGTTGCAAGAATTCGACATTATTTTTTCTGCCAGTGACTGGTATTGGGCGCGAGTACATACCGTGGCACCACCATGCAGATGCATCACTGTGACTTGAGTGGTTAGATTGCTCCACCAGCCCTTACGCGCGCAGCCCGCAGCCGCTTTCGCGTCTCCTTTTTTATTGCTATTCATGTCGTACTTCACTGAACAAAATCAAAAATTCCGCTGCAGCTTCTTCACTGACTGTACGTAGTGCTAAATCTCTGCTCTGGAAAACTTTTATGCCTCTAATAATGCCCGACTGCTGGCGTCGTCTGCTATGGCCACATATGAAAACCACGTAACCGAGCACGCTGCTATTGTAAAAGGTGATGACTCATTCAGTGTCGAATTGAAGCATCAAATAGGTATTAACACGTGCTCATGGCTAAATGACTTATTTTTGCTAAAAGAAATGCGCCCAACCACACTACTTCATTCATTGTAGGTTTGCATCTAAAGATGGGTCGCGGTTGACACGACAAGCATGCACACATTTGCGTTTTAGTTTAGCACAGCGCAAGCGAATTCCTCACTTTGTGAGTAGTACCGTAACACAGCATTCTTACAGCCACATGCATCTGCAACTTTTTTGTTATGATGACAAACAAACGCGAAAGTCGCAAGCATGCGGGTGCCTTATTCAGAGTTGTGAATAAGTAAAATGTCACACTAGCAAAAGGTTTCTGTGTGGCATCCTAATATTTATTGCGAAAATTGTACGGTTGTCACACGGTGCACATATTCGGTTGCCATCGAGCCACACACGAGTGAAGATTATGAATGAGTGGCTTTGTTCCACAGCTTCTACAAACAGGTAAATCTCCATAAAAAAAAATCCGATCCCCGACTGGACTTGATTACCATAGCAAATGCACTGCGCGCCAGCCATATTATTGTGCGCCCTTGAATGAGCATGCTGCGAGGTACGTCTTGCGTACCGAGATCTAAACGGCAACTTCTTGTTTCGCAAAAATGCCAGTGTCGTTATTTCACAGCTTGATTCATAAGCCGAGTGACATGTCATGGCAGCTATTTGAAGATAAATCAGTTTTCAAAGCTGACCGCGTTTTCGCCTGTAGATCAAAACAACATTGAGAAGAAGTGACAGGCTGTGGGCGCATTCTACAGACGTATAAGCAAGGAACGATCCGAGCTGAAGTCGCAGACAGCAGTAGCGTAGGCAGAAACTTCTTCCGGAGGGGGCACCATCTTGATTAGAATTAGGGGGCCGGGTATGCAGGGAGATGTTGTTGACTTATTTTGTGCGCTATATGCCATGAGAACAAATTTCATGTGTGTGTGTGGAGGGGGGAGAGGGCACAGTGTGCCACTTTCTGGCTACGGTGAATGTGGTTGGGCACACACATAGCGACAGACACCAGGGGAGGAAAGTTGGGGGTGGCACAGACTGCAGTAAAAGTTACCATGGTAAGAGAAGTAGCTATAGCAGACTGGAGCATGTAAAAAAGAAGGTTTCGTTGAACATGCTGGCCAAATACGCAGAAGCAACTGGCCTCGAAATTTACGGAAATAGGGTTAAATTAACAAAAATTGAGGGAAAGAACTGGACTTCAGGGCTTTATCTTGACTCTCTGACAATTCAGACGACGGCGCATGCTCTAAATTGTAATGACCGCAGCTTCCCCCACATGTACGCACCTACATCCTAGTATAAAATATACATAATCAGACTGTATCCACATTCTCATTGCGAACAAGGCTCCCATACAGTGACTGAAACATTTGGCTTTTATGTGAATAATCGTGGTCGGTGCTCATTTTAACCCCGTGGCCTTAAATTAACAATCACAACAACATAGAAAGAGAGAAGTGACAGTGACACTACCAGCAGTCGTGACAGTGGCATCGCATAAGTAGTGCGCTGCGGTGCGCCACCGATAACGTTTACTGCAGCTTTCCGGATTGTGTAGTCTGTAGAGGTCCGCACACATGAAGTGAGAGCAAAACAATGCTGTTCAAAAATGAAAACCCCGCAAAGTCACAGATAAAAACAGCCCATCCAACCAACAGCTTTCCTTCCCCAGAGCGAGTGTTCCAACCCTGCACGCCACCGTGATTGCAGCGCCCGCTTCTCCAGTGGTGGGCCTCGCGCCCAATATAACCCAGGGGTCTTGCTATTGCATTTTCATTCGACCAATATTCCGGGCTTTTACGGTAATAATGCCAGAAAGAGTATTCCTTCCCCTATCAATTGTTGCCATACACTTTAGTATATTGCATGTTCTATTAGAGAATGTAGATGAACACTTGGCAAAGTTTTAAGTAAAGGAAAAATTCAGTTTTCCCAAACATGTAATTTTTAATTTGCGGAGAGTCAGTATTTTTTAATGGGACAGGATAGGCAAATATGTTATCCTGCACCATGAGCTTCCATGCTTGTACATTCTTAGAATATTAAAAATAACAATATTTTTTTGCAGATATGATATTGTTAGCTTTAAAAGGTGGTGACCAACCTTAAGCTGAACAGAACGAACAATCTAACAGACAAGTACCCAATTAGTGGTCACCTTTTTACTTAATTATCTTTAACTCAGCACTACAGCTTTGACATATTTGCTGTTGCATACACATGTGCGCCATTGACTTTGTGCATTCTGTTCACAAAAGAACCAGTACGATTTCTCTCGCATCTCCTCATTCACAAATTCCTCATTGAAGGCCTCAATAAGCATTTGAGATCAAATACTATACAGTGGCCAGCACCAAGATCAGCAGTAAAACAGCAGCCCCAATGCTTGCATAAATCTGCAAACAATTAAGCCAAGGAAGAAAAAAAGCACAAAATGTCAAAGTGGTACTTACCAGATGGTGCAAAGTGCCGATAGCACTAATACCATTACTGCTAGCTGGAAAAAAAAAAGACACTATACTTGGACCCTTCCGATGAAATGCTCTGCGAAAAACATTTACAAACTGGCAACACAGCATAGTAGAATATCAGTAGGTTAACTTATGATAGCAAAGTGGCTAACTCCACTAGTTTGAGAACCAACCATACTGAACACCGTTTCTGCACTGTTTACATCCAATTAGGTGACAGATAAATGAAAGGGGCTCCGCAACACTTTCTAAGGATGGTCAAAAAAACACAGCCGATAAGATAGTACAGGCTCGTGAGAACACGCAAGCCGAATATTATAGCGCAGCATGCAGCTAGGAATTTACAATAAATTTTCAAAGTCGGCTCACATGTCGTTCCCTTTTCTTTTGACAAATGAGGCTACACTGAAACCTCGATAAACCGTACCCGCGCAAACAGTAGTTTTATTTTAAAGTAGTGAAGTCAAATCCCCGACTCGGCAGCCATTTAACATAATGCATTTTGTATCTGCATAAGCCGTACCAGCTTATCGCGTATGTATCTGTTAATAAGTAGTTCTTCCAATTTTCGTTGCGCACTCGCCGCAGCATGTCGCCCCCCACTGGACGTCCCGACAGAACAGCAAGCCCCAGAGATCGAAACACGCCTCGCTTGTTTGTGTTGATGATGATGGCGGCTGTGTTAGTGAGCTCCATCTCTTGTATTTTTCTGCAACAAGAAGCACTCGGCTAGCTAGGCTTCTGGTGTTGTCCACGCGATGACGCTTTGCACAAACACGCAAACACGGTGTGCGCTTGCTTTGCTTTCGTTGTTCCTTTGGCGCCGTCCATAGGTGTTCTTTGGTTGGTCCGTGCCGTACAGCTCTCGCGTCGTTTTTCACGTGTTGTGTATGTGTGCTTGTGCTGCTTCGTACTTGCGTCATGCTGAAGCTGGGACAAAAGCACCGAGTGCTGAAAATAGAGGAGAAATTGGACATAATTAGTGCTATTGAAAGTGGCACGAAAAAATCGGCGCTGGCACGCGGAAAAGACCTGCCGTTAACCACGGCGTGTGGAATTTGGAATTCCAGAGAGAAGCTGCTCGGCAGTGCTGCTGCAACTTCGAAAAGGTGCCGGCTACGCGGTTCGGCGTTTTTGGATGTAGAGGAGGCGCTGGTGAAGTGGCTCAAAGCTGCACGATCAAAAAATCTGCCTATCAGCGGACCCCTGCTCTTGGAGAAGGCCCTGGTTTTTGCCTCGCAGCTCAACCATGACAACTTCGTGTGCAGCAATGGCTGGCTGGCCAGATTTAAGGCGAGGCAGGGCATTACCACAAGGACTGTTTCGGGAGAAGGGGCTGCTGCTGACGTGGATGGCACGGAGCAGTGGCAAAATAGTCAGCTGAAGAACATCTTGGAAGACTACGCACCTGATGACATCTTTAATATGGATGAATTGGCGCTATTCTTTAGGCTGCTACCAAACAAAATGCTCGCGTTCAGAGGCGAGACGTGCACCGGGGGCAAGCATGCAAAAGACAGAATATCAGTGGCGTTTTGCGTAAACATGACTGGAACCAACAAAACTCCGCTCCTCGTGATTGGAAAGTTGGCGAAGCCTAAATGTTTCAAAGGGGCCCGGTTGCCATCAAGGGTCATCTGTTGCAGCAACACCAAAGCATGGATGACTGCAAAACTCTTTGAGGAGTATATGCGCCTCATCGATCGTCGTTTCAAAGGGGCCCGGTTGCCATCAAGGGTCATCTGTCGCAGCAACACCAAAGCATGGGTGACTGCAAAACTCTTTGAGGAGTACGTGCGCCTCATCGATCGTCGTCGTTTTGCGGCTAAGAACAGAAGAGTTATTATTTTAGACAAAGCTTCGGCGCACGTCGCCCTGGACAACCTGACGGCTGTGAAGTTGGCGTTTCTGCTACAAAACACAACAGCGATTGCCCGGCCCTCGGACCAAGGCATCATTCGAGCTGTAAAACAGCTCTACAAAAAGAATCTGCTGTGCAGATTTCTTCTCGCCATTGAATGTGGCAAATTATTCTCCATCCACCTGATTGGCGCGATTCGCCTGCTCGAATACTCGTGGCAACAGGTTAAAGCAACGACAGTTCAAAATTGCTTCAAGCGTGCTGGCTTCAGTGTGTGTGCGGGCGACGCAGATGACGCCAGTGACACCATCGACCAGACTTCGGACATCGTAGACGAAGCTTGCAAAACTCTGCTAGCTGAAGTGCTGGAGCGGCAGGGTGTTACGAAAGGCATTTCCTTCCCCGACTTCAGAGACACATACAGCGATGTGCAGACATCGCCGGACATGTCCGACGAAGCCATTGTTGCCTCGGTTGTCAAGTGCCGCCAAATGATAGTGATGAGGACGACATAAAAAGCGACAACATGGGTGATCCAGGTCCGACAGTGGCCGAAGCTGCGCATTGCATCAGCGTCATGCGGGTATTTGCTGAGAAGAAGGGCTGGCGGAAAAGCTGGCTCACAGCATAATTGAGTTTGAGGTCGTTATCGTTGCTGCTAGGCTGCCGCGCCGTCAAATGAAGCTTAGAGACTTTGTCACGCGAAGTTAATAAATTGCTGCACGTTTTTTGTTCTTTCATCGCACTTCCTAAAGGTTTCTTTTTTTGACAGGTAAGCGAGCGACGTTACGCTATTTCAGTTAAGCAGTACTAACGTTTAGTACGTACTTTTTCCGAATTCCGGCCAACTACGGTTTAACGAGGTATCACTGTACAGGCAAAGTATCAACCATTGGCCATTTTAGCATGGCGCCCTTGGTCATTACTGAAGCCGCCGCAAGAAGCCACGATTTGTAGACGCTTGCGTGTGCGATCGCACTGAAAAGGGGCATATTAAAAGAAAAAAAAAAAAGAATGCTCGAGATGATGAGACATATGTGACGTATTTTTTTCCCCCGTTCTATCCCTCCCCACTTAGCTTGCAGCGCTTTCGCTGGGATGAGAGAAGGGACGAAGCGAAATTGCGACGTGCGACAAATCTTTGTAATTCTGCTCATACTAGATGAATTTTAAAAGTTCTTGCGGTGGTGAATTCATGACACAATCAGCTCCATTAGTGAATCTATTTCATGGCTACTTGGAAAAGTGTTTCAGAGTCCTTTTAAAAGCTAAATATACAGGCTGATGTTCTAAGAAGACTGAAAAGTGTAGCCTGCCTGGTAACATTAGACCACCGTTTAAAGGGGCCTTGCAACACTTTTCGAGCATGGTCAGAAAACACTGCCGATCGGTAGTAAAGACTCCCGACAGCACGTAAATTCGCAATAAATTATCAGTCAGCTAAAAATTGCTTTCTCTTCTCTCAACAAATGAAGTAAGACACTCAAAAACCACTTCTAGAAAGCCCATATATTAGCCATTGGCTGATTTGAATATGGCCCACTCGGTGGTTACAGAGATCGCCGCAGGAGGCCACGACTTCGAAGCCGCACATTCGAAGAAAAACAAAAAACAAAAAGAAGGGAGTGCTCAAGTTCACGAGGCCCGTGTGACGTTCTTTTTTGCCCCTGCCATCCCTCCCTGCTTAGCTTTCAGCACTTTCGTCGGGACAAGAGAAGAGAAAATGCAATTGCAGCATGCGATAAAGCTTTGTAACTCCACTAGCACTAAACGCATTCTTAAAATTTTTTCGACGCTTGTGAGGCAATAAGCTCTTTCATTTGTGGGGCAATAAGCTATTCCTGTGAATGCATTGCATGGTTATTTGAAAAAGTGTTTCTGGGCCCCTTTAAGGCAAGGGTCGGCAACCTACGGCTCATGGCCCAAAGGAGGCCTCCGGCACGGCACCAAAGAATGCCCTTTTTCCATTGACACTTTTTATCTGAAGGCTGACATGTCAATTTTTACCTAAAATAGGATTTTCGCTTGTAACCTATGCTTGTTCTCTACATTGTGGCTTGTGTGCTGAAAAGTAACACGATTTCTAATCCAGTTTCCCAGATTCATGTCAATCCACTGAAGTTTTAGTCTTTAACCAACGAAGACCCCCCCCCCCCCCTTCAACTTTTGGTGCGACCGACCACTGTGTTAGCATCATGCAACTTGGCCCTTTGTCTCAAACGGTTGCTGACCCCTAGTTTAAGGAATACCAACTTCACTGAAACCTCGATATAACAGACCCAAATATAACAAAATATTGGTTATGACGAAGTAAATTAATAGCCTTGCAGAAGATTTAGTCTTAGGAATATACCTTCAAAACGAATTTTTGGGTATAATGAACTTATCTTGGCAAGATGCAACTTTGTTATAATGAGGTTTGAGTGTACCTAATCCACGTTCGCGAAGCAGGGCATGTTGTGTCATGTCATGACAAAGACATCAACTATGGCACGTGGAACTACAACTAGAACTGTTCTCTATTTATATGTTGGTTCAGAGGAGTCAGGGGCAGCAAACTTACGTAACGTATTGTTACTCTACATTTTTGAGGACGATAAACTGCCAATTAACCTGATAAAACTGGTGATCCTTTGTTGCCATCCTGTCTCAAAAGCGATGCCAGTAAAAATTACGAGTATCTCCCACATTTCCGTAAAATATTCTGCACCATGTAAAGCGCGCATTCCGTAAACTGTGACACATACACAGGCACCACAGGCACTAAACATAGAACTTCCATAAATGAAGAAATATAAATGCCAAATGCAAAAAGCACTGTCTCTTTAAAAAATCAACTGCTGACATACGTCATTCTGGCAAGCACGTCCCATGAGAGCAATAAATTTGTAATCGAAAGCAATTCACATGAACATGAATGATTTGCCGAGTACCTAATTTGAATTAGCACAAGTAAAAACTATTTGCAAGATCGAAAGTTCTGCTCACCATGATATAGTGACCTTGCCAATTCCAGGGTCTTCAGTGCCTTCATGTTCTAATCAGACAACCGAAATTATGCATAATATCAGATTACTGCTAGCACGAAAAACAACAGCGTTTTTATGATAGAGAATTGCATGTACTTCACAACAATCTGGGCAACTTCCGTGACACGGACAGTGATAAGCAAGCTCTAAAACACTACTAACATAGAGCTTGCGGTGCTTACAGTAAAACTCGCTAAATTAGTGTGATCTAGTGGGTCCAGTCATGAAACAATGAAAATGAATGATTTTGCACCGAGTCAGCCTCACCAAGCTGAAATAAAAAAACTAATAAATAGGAAAAGACGAGCAGTCTACGGTTGCAAGCTTACAGAGCTATTCATGATGACGGGTATTCTTGCACAAACTTATCTAAACAGTATAAAAGCCTTCAGTCCTGTCCCACATAAAAAGGCTCGCAGTACGTATGTTTTCTTATGTCCTCCCGGTTCGTGACGGGTCACAGTCTGTATGCAGTTGTGATGAGACTAGCTCTTGTTTCGTTTTGTTCTTCTTGCCCGAGAGGGCGCGTCGTGTATGTGTCTCTGTCCTGTATTTATATGTCTGTGTCCTTTGCAATAAGGGAGGATTCAAGTTCACGCTTTGGACTGTTCATGGTTGCTCTCTAGTTACTCCAGTGCTCTCAATTCATGTGCGTCCAAATCAAACTGCACTATGGCACGTGGAAGTATAAGAACAAGAACACTGCATTCATAGGGTGCTCACAATTTCGACCTGGCACATTAACCATTACAAACACTACATTCCACCTGACATAGAGAATATTAAGAACAGCACACTACAGAGAACTTAAATTGGCCTGTAAGAAGGCAAGCTTATCAGAAGTGCACCAAATAGAAGTAATTGTTAGCGTTATAATATCTTGTAGTAAAAGTAATATTTTGTTTTGATTTCGGATGCCACTTTTTTTAACTGCCTTGTCTATGCCTATACGAACTAAGAAAAATTACATGTTGTAGAATAACCAGTGAACAGAGATCATTGTACGTACTAGTTCTCTGATGAAGCCTTGTTTTTTTCACGTTCACTACATTCATGTGATTGTAATTAGTTTGCCATACTTGATGTCGTCAAGCCAGATTCTCTAGCACTACGTCTCTAGCACTTCGTCCCTATCTTGAACACTGCAGGTGCACTTCCTAACACGGTATTGACAACACAACACAGTTTATTTCGGCGAAGGCCTTGGGTAGCCTTAGATGCCTCATCAATTGCGAAATGTGATTGTCGGCGTCATAAGAACAAGCTGCACAAAATATTCTGCTTAGGTAGTGCGCACGCCTTCGCTGTCTGATAAGCACTTCATCAAGTTGAAGTCCACGCGGCTTAATAAAATACCGCAAAGTATGGCTGATGGCACTGGCTCGACAGTCACAACACAAGTGCGGTACCGGTTAACTCAAGGTCGATTTTCGAAACCAATGAAGTTCTTCCCACCATACCGTGCTGCTTACCCTGCCAATGCCATAATGGAGTCGTCTGCATGATGCTAACAACAAAACTGGCAAGGGTAGCGTGTCGATTCAGGTTCTTAATGGAACGCGTGCAAGTTTCGCGATACATTAGTTGAAAGATTGCCGACAAAGTTTTTCGTTCATTTTGCTAAGCAACCATAACGCGACATTAATGTTTGCCCGTGCGCATACACACATGCATGTGCATGTGCAAGCAGACTATCCCCTTTCTAATAGCAATCGCATGCCATTGCCCTCGGGCTGCTATCCTTACTAGGCGCTTTTAGTCGACAGATTCTGCGGTCCGTTCCCCATTACGCTCAAACGCTCAATGTTACCGGAGCGCAACGTGTGTTGTTCATCATCATCATCAGCCTGACTACGTCCACTGCAGGACAAAGGCCTCTCCCATGTTCCGCCAGTTAACCCGGTCCTGTGCTTGCTGCTGCCAATTTATACCCGCAAACTTCTTAATCTCATCTGCCCACCTAACCTTCTGTCTCCCCCTAACCCGCTTCCCTTCTCTGGGAATCCAGTCAGTTACCCTTAATGACCAGCGGTTATCCTGTCTACGCGCTACATGCCCTGCCCATGTCCATTTTTTCTTCTTGATTTCAGCTATGATATCCTTAACCCCCGTTTGTTCCCTAATCCACTCTGCTCTCTTCTTGTCTCTTAAGGTTACACCTACCATTTTTCTTTCCATTGCTCGCTGCGTCGTCCTCAATTTAAGCTGAACCCTCTTTGTAAGTCTCCAGGTTTCTGCTCCGTAGCTAAGTACCGGCAAGATACAGCTGTTATATACCTTCCTCTTGAGGGATAGTGGCAGTCTACCTGTCATAATTTGAGAGTGCTTGCCGAATGTGCTCCAACGTGTGTTGTTAGTTTTAGCCAAGTGTCATGAAAGTCCAAAGTACGTTGAAAAGGAAAATAAAAACTGTACTTATCTTGCAGAAGAAAAGCAAATTTTGTTGTGTGAATTGATTTACTTTTGCATTTTGGTGGTGCTTGACGCACGAGCATTTTAAAGTTTATTGTCACTTTGACTTGGAGCGAGACTACAATCTAAGCCTTCAGGGCAGCAAAACACATTTCAAGTGCGCTGACTCTAAGCACTCTTTCAGCGCGTTGCGTTGTGGCAAGAGGAACTAAAGTATCGCTGCTGTTAAAAGTGAAATTGTAGCTATTGTAAGCATGAAATCTCGTACTAGTGAAGGTTTGCAGAGTCTTTTTGACGAAAATACCAAAGCAGCAGTTCGAGACACACTTTTGTGGCCCGAAGTGTCGGCTCTCAACGTATCACTGCGTAGAACGTTACCCACATGTACGAATTTTCAAAGGAATAGAGTGCGACAACTTTTCGGAGAAGGCACAGATCCTCGTGTATCCTAAAGTGCTGTCGCACGCTTGCACGTTGGCCTAGCAACAGCTATGTTTTCCGAGGCAGAAGAGGCTGCCTTTTTAGTTGTTTCAACACGCGTCCCATGATGCCTCGCTCGCTAGAGTCCAGGCCAACGGCGACGGTCCGCTCCCATGCTCTACGCCTAACCGTTTCGCGCATGCGGAGTGGCGCAACCACTAACTGGCTGATGTCAATAAATTAATACGCTGCGACTCTGCTGTAACGAAATTGATTTCATAATTTTATATGCAGTTTATTTGTTAACAGTGTTCTTGTGATATAAATTCTCCGACAGTAGCACATGTTGGCCTGGAGAGCAAACATATAATAATAACTGTGGAGGTTTTACGTCTTAGAATCATGATGCGATTATGAGTGACGCCGTAGTGGTAAGCTCAGAAAATTTTCACCACTTGGTGTTCTTTAACGTGCACTCGAATGCAAGCACACATAATAATAATAACAATAATAATATATGTTTGGGTTTAAGGTCCCGAAACCACCACATGATTATGAAAGGCGCCGTAGTGAAGGGCTTCGGAAATTTCGATCATCTGGGACTCTTTAACGTGCACCTAAATCTAAGCACACAGGCCTCAAGCACTTTCCCCTCCATCGAAAATGTGGCTGCCGCGGCCGGGATTCGCTCCTGCGACCTGCGGGTCAGCAGCCGAGTGCCTTGGCCACTAGATTACCGTGGCGAGTGATTCAAGCACATGGGCCTCTAGGATTCAGCCTCCATCGAAATGCGGTTGCCGTGGCTAGAATTCGATGGCGCAACCTTCAGGTCAGCAGTCGAGTACCGCATCGGCTAAACCACGGTGGCGGGTTCAAGCAAACTTTGACAGAACCAATACAGCTATGAGCAATTATCAGCCACATCAATATGTCCACATGAGCAAAGTGTTAGGAACATACATTTGAACAAATTGTTAATGACTGTCAGTCTTCAAAAAAGAAAAAAAAAAGCAATTGGACAAGCCTAGAAGTACCTGGCAAAGAGACTCAAGCTCGTGGTCTGCAATCGTGTAGCAGTTGTGAAGTACAAGCTCTGTGAGAGAACTGCACTTGGTGGCGATCCTCGAGGTGCCCCTCATTGTCAGCCCCGAAAGGTCGCGCAACACCAGGCGGCGAAGCCTCAGCCCTTGAACGTTGAAACACTGAACACACAGAACACATGCATGCACAGTCAATACAAAAGCCACACGTTTGACGCAAGTTACACGCAACAAACCGAAGTGATTCATCGTGAAGAATGCATTTGTAGAGAAGCGAAGCGCTCTGAAAAGGAGATCTGATCCTGGTTTATATTAACCAAACTAAGTTACGAGCTTTGTTTGGAAGATTACACATTTGACAAATTTTTAACAATCATTAAAATATAGCCGCTGACAGATCAATAGCTATGGGAAAACTACACAAGTGTTGCTTTAAATTAGCTGAGTGGCTAAACTTGAGACAAAAGGCAAATAAATGTTTATGCTATTAAAACACTAAAGCCAATATGAGAAATTGCAAATTTGGTGCATCACTCTGAAAACAGAAAAAAAAAGACAAAACAAGAGTGACCATAAAAACTGCAGCCTGCAATAGAAAATTCCTTATGTATATTGAAAACATGAACGGAGCTGAAGAAATCTGAGTAACTTGGAAGGTGTTTAAAACGCTCTTCTCAAGATAACTAAGTGCACACCTGCTAAGCATATACTACACTCAAACCTCATTATGACAAAGTATCTACTAATACCCGTGCCACACGGACATAGAAAATGACATTCAGTAGCGAAGGCATTCAGTTCATGAATGACATTTTTTTCGGCAGCACTGCTATACGTCCAAAGCGAATGACATTTGACTTGATGTTGTCCATCGCAGCACCTTACTCGTGAGCATTGGGTGAGTAGCAATAAAAAAATAAACAAGCGTTTCGTTTACAAGCTTCATACACATCAGACAATAAATAGGTATATAGATAAGCATACTACGCTGCTGTTAGATTTCGTTTGTCACTGTGTTTCACAATGTTGCAACCGGCCATGCAGCAACTTAAGCCAATGTTAGTCAGATCCGCAGCGTAAAAAGAAAATGGCGCCTGTTGCATTTATTTTACAGCGTCTACCAGCTGAAGATGAGTTGTTAAGCACTTGTTTAAGTGATTAGTGTAAATCAAATTCGCAAAAAGTTTCCTTCCAGTAGAATCCAATGTAAATTTATACAATTACTTCATCAGCTGTGCCGTCGAGAGTACGCATTTCTCAGTCGAATGAGTTCTAGCGATGGCATTAGGTGACGAATGGCATTTGGGCGAGTGCCATTTCGTTCATCCATGTGGCACTGCACGAATGACATTCAATCTGGAGGCATTAGGAGGTAAATGCCATTTTCTCTGCCCGTGCGGCACGGGTATTACACAAAATAGGTTACATCCGAGCATTTGTTATAAAGGCTTATTTCTAACAATATATCTACTGATAGAGTATTTTTCATTCACTACAATATAACCGATATCCTTGTTTATCCGTATCTCGTAAATTCGAAACTTCGGTTAACTCAGACTTCACGGTCCCAGCAAATCTGTGCATACTTCAATGGTGTCAAATGCTCGTTAATTCAGAGAAATTTAGGATTAACTCGGGCAATTCCAGAAAGGACTAACAGGACTCCATATGTATTGAGTCGCGCAATCGCAGCGGCTTGGAGGCTCAAGTACTGCTGGCCACAACCGGTGACGGAACCAGAGTTTCGGAGGAACGGTTAAGCCAGACATTTTCACCGGTCCCGCGAGATCCAGGTTAACGAGGTTTTACTGAACAGGCCCTTGCACTAAGCATGACAACACACAGAGCATGACATGACACACATATCTCCAAGAAGTGTTAAGCTGACATAGCAGCAAGAGAAACGACCGCAATTCAGTACAGCAGCGAGAATGCTCGCGATTCAGTCCTCTTTTTTCATTATTTCGTAGTGAGCATTTCTTCCCAGCAGACTTGTTGGGTTCATGCAGCATGTGAGAGTTTAACGAAAAGCTGCCAGCTCGTAATAAAACTACCTGTGTGCTACGCGATACCAGCTGGCAAAAAAAATGTGTTCCTCACTTGAAGTCATGGTTACGAAAGACGCTGGTAGAAAAGCACCCAATAAAAAGGACAGGAATATGACGGATCTGGTAGCTCAATTGGTAGAGCATCAGCCGCGTTTTCCGAAGTTTGTAGGTTCGGACCCTGCCAATGGCGAGTCATTACATCGCCCACTTTTTTCCAATTACAAAGCTACAATTAAAAAAGCTACAAATGCTGCCACTCATGGCTTCCTTGGCTTCATTACGTTGTGTCCAACAAGGAAACAAGCGCAGACGCATTTCCCGTTTCTCGACCTGTCCAATGTTAACACATGCACGATTTGGTTAACAGCAGTCTTGTCACAGTAATTAAAACAGTCCCATGTTAGTGAATGCAATGGGAGTTGCTTGTTGTTACTTTAGTATGGCTCATGCAACATGCATTGGCTTGACATGCCGCTGGTCAACCGTCAATATGAACCGAGAATTGTGCGTTTACCTCTCAGGGGTATGCATTTCTTTTACGAAGAGACTATTGCAACTTGTTTTTTTTTTGCAATTTTCATGATTGATTGATTAATGTAGGGTTTAACGTCCTAAAACCACCATATGATCATGAGAGATGCCGTAGTGGAGGGCTCCTGAAAATTTCGACCACTGGGGGTTCTTTAACGTTGCAATTTTTATGTATTCATAACAAGGAACACTGGACGAGCCAAAGGTGTAGCCGTGTTTCGGCATTACGTTCGTTGCGTCCACAGTGGTGTGGCATAAACGAAAATGGCCTTCTGGGTGCAACACATACGATATTGAGGCCAATCACGACACTACTATTGCACTGGGTACAGTACTTTCTTTATTAAAGTCAAACAGCTGCAACAAATCACTAAATCTGATCTATTCCTCTCGCTGTGCTTGTGAACACACTTTATTATTTGCATTTACTGAATAAACTTTGATGTTCCCATGGCTACGTTGGCATCAGTACAGTTCACCTCTTACAAGCGCTACTGCATGGAATGTGAGCTCGCTTACCTCCCCGGTGAATTGGTACATGCCAGCCGCATCGAAGTGCTCCAAGCTCTTGCAGCGCTGAAGAAGCCTCCGGAGGCTGAAAGAGAAGCATCACGCATAGAATGATAGAGAAACATGCAATGGGTTGCGCTTCGGACGACTGCATGCAATTCGTGGTACACCTCAGGTAATGAACATCTAAGTTTGCATTCCTTAAACATTTTAATATTTAGAGTTATGTAGACTGGCATGAAAACAAATTTTGAGTTTGTTGTGTCATATTGTAGACGCAAAATGCCGTTGCAGCCTTTTCCTTGTTTCTTTTTATGTGGTCTACCAATTACGCCTGAAGTAGTTGAATGGTGCGAGAGTAATACGAATGTTCTTTGCTCACATAAAAGCATTTCAAACGATTGGAATACTTTACTTCAAAAAGACAAAAGCATATCCAATGCCTCCTAGAAAAGACTATGCCTGCGACGTGAGCCGCAAATTCACTGTCCTACCATTCTCGTTTTCCCCCTTTCCTTCCGGTCGACCGGGCAATGTTGCAAGAGCCTCTCGCGGCAACTCCTTGCAACCTGAAGCGGCGCCAATGGTAACTCAAGCAGACGACGTGACGCACGTCGGCGGGAAGAAGGCCAGTGTTATTGAAGGTAACGGAGGAATCGATCTAATTAGAGCGATGAAACGCATCTCGAACACACTAGCAACGCGACGTCGTCAACGAGTTGACAATGCTGCGCAAAAACAGACATCGAGAGAAATAAATGCATGAGAAAAGAAAAAGTTACAACGCCCGTTCTTAATGTGCTTTTCTTGCCTTGATTGTGTTTTTGAGCTGTATGTTAATCTCACTGAGAAATCCAGCTTGGCTGCGTGCCCCAATGCTTGCCGAGCCTCAGGAAAAAGTTGCACATACCTTCAAAGAGCTATTTAAGCGACTCTAGGCGGTTCTGAGAGATGACCAGGCGCCAACACGTAACGCTGTGTTGCGCACTAAGGGGTAACCGGCAGGAACACTGCCGCAAAGCTGCTTGAAAGAAAATCCCTGTCGCGAAAAGCTTTTAAACTGCAACCAAGTTTTCTGCCACGAAATAACTGGCATTTGTGGAATGGACATTCCTCCAAGGCGATTCATGAACGTGCACGAAGCAACTAGCTGCAGTGCTGCATCGACGCAATGTTGCAGACATCGTCGCTCTCGCTGGCATGAAAACAAATGCAACACATTGCAATGCAAAGGCTAGCGACTTTACGGCAGTACAGTCGCTAGCGCCACCACAGAGCGCCCGCTGGAAACGTGTGGCAGCGTCCCTATAATGGCAACCTCCCAGGCACAGTATTTTTCTAAGAGGCATTGGTATATCCAAGCTATAAGAGTTGGAAGGAGCAAGGTGCTTTGTGGAAACCAAAAGAGTAAGAAAAAAAAAGTCGTTTTTCCAAAATAGTATTTGCCACTACCAATTACAATTTCAAATTTTTGGGCGTCCTAGATCACAATTTCAGCCTGAACAGCATTCTACATTTGAACAGCATGATGCTTAGTTTTTTCCCCTACAATTTTCTCAGTTTAATTTTTTCGGAACTTCAATATCTTCTGACAAGCTCCTCTCAGCTATAGAAAATTTCATCTCTGTCGTTTTCCAACTGGTGAAAAGTTGCTTGTTTACAGAGTGCAGGGTGGCAAATGTTGGTTCAAAAAATGATAAATCTTTCAGAAATGGTGAAATAAGATGAAAGCTTTTCCCTTGTCGTTCAGATGAGAATTTGGCATAAGATTTGTTTTATAAAAGCTAGGACCATAAAATTACACTTGTTACGCTTCTGGACACAGGTGAAATCCAATGACTTTTGTGCTTTGAAGAAAGCTTTCTGCTTTATTAAACCATGCTCTGCAACTCACCTCCTTTCCTTAACGTTGGTGCAATCTTTCAGACGAATATACTGCAAAAAAAAAAAGGATCTGTTGGTCGATGCTAAAACAATTATTGACTGCACATTCACAGACATCTATCTATCCTCTTTTTTTTTCTGACACCAAATGAAAGCATACTTCAATGCGCTCTTGTCTGAACAGCATTATATTATTGCTTCGACTGTCCGTGTCACTTTTTTAAAGAAAAAGTTCGGGCTCAAGCCTATGGCAAAGAAAAATTTAAGGTACAGTTCAATCTGTTGTTAAAAGAAGCACACCACGTGGTTTTCTACGAGGATTTGAAAATATTTGCTTTATGTGTAGAGCTATGTCTGCAAGTAGCAGGGGCGCTTAACAGACATATTTATTTGTGCTGCTTTTAATAGTGCCTTACTGTTAGTTTTGTAAGCTAGTGCTCATAACCTAATAACCTCAACCTGATAAGCAGCGGCTTACCAAACTACTAAAGGGTCTGGAGTTGATTCAAGGTTGCCAGTGCTGCACAGATGTGGTGCATGGACAGGGTGCAGAGAGGAAGGAATTTTCCCAGTTTCGCCAGAAATTTCGCACCGAGTAAAATTGAAGGAGGCACTGGCTTGAAATCTTAAAATATTCGTATATTGCTGGTATTTACGGTTTCCGCACAGCTCCGACTCACAGCTCCATTATGCTTCGCTTCTCAGGTTCTTGGCTTCAAGACTATCAATCGGGGCCATTCCATAGAGTTTCCTAAAATGAACTAGAGAAGACTCTGGCGCTGCTATCATTCATAGACAATGGGAATGACTGGTAGTACACGGATTTGCCTAGTCTTCGTACTTGTGGAAGGCGAATCGTACTTGTGGCTTCGTTTATAGCTGTGTTTCGGTTTTGTTTCGAAGAAAACAACGAAATCGCGACCCGATCTGAAATGGTAAGCCTAAAAATATTAGGTGGTGAAGCGCAACAGCTGAACATTTGCCGATTTTTGTTTCGGGAGAAAACAGCTTCAAGCCACACAAACAAAGACAGAGCCAGAAGTAGGAAGATTAGACAAACCAATGTACTGCCCATCATTCTCATGCTCGCTGAAGCACCATGCATTGCAGCTCCCATAGACACTAGCACCAGAGCTCCCTCTAATGTATATTTAGGAAACTCTATGGGGCACTCTACCTTCTTTCCTATGGCCAACTTTCAGTTGCTTCATGCTGTAAGCTTTAGCCGGATCGAATTCAGTGCATAACCATTATACCAGAAAGCAAGACGACAACAAAACAAGTGTTCAACATTGATTAGAAAAAAGTGAATTTGGTGGTTGTACCAAAAGCATAACAGGATTGCGAGGCATGGGGCACCCTTCATATTAGGTTTAACAATCTGGGGTTCTTAAACGCAGTACAAAGTCACACTACAAGAGTATTCTTGCAATCTGCTCCCCTGGAAACGCAGCAGCCAAGGCCGGAAATTGAACCCGCACCCTCGTTATTGCAGCACAGCACCACAGTTGTGGAACTGCTACGACGATTGATAAATAACTGCGCTTTATAGGCAAAGATGCGTCAAAAAATGAGGAGCCCCTTGCTTATTGCGAGAATGGGGGCAAACAAAGCTTGGCGTGCACATGCCTGATCTCCGGCTTTCCTTCTTTTGTTTCTTGTTATTGCACAGCGCAGTGCTACTTTCCAACAGTTTCTTCCTTCCTTCGTGCCGAAAATCCAACCAACACCCTCAAGCTTTGAAATGCAACAAAGACGACCCCGGGTGAAACAATGAAAAGCAACAACGAAATGTGTCAACCTGAAATGACAAGTGACTTCAACAAAAGATCAGATTTGCATTATCAGCAACAGGTGATCCCTGACAACCCCACAATATAGAGAAGAGAGAGAGCACAAGTCATTGGAAAACGACCCACACAAAATACTCGCGTGACTGTTGCCCCCTTGAGGGCTTTGTTTGTGCCCACCTGCATTTCTGCACACTGCCTACGGTGGGCCTTTCGCGAGTTACGCTGAACCGAACGCACCGTTTCCGCCACCACAAGCTGCAACACTTGTGTCACACGAGCGTTTGGAAGGCCGTTGAGCCGACGTTCTATTGACTCGACTGTCAAGCACGAGCTGCCAGACGAACAATTTAGAAGACCATTGAGGTGACAGTCTATGGAGTCAACGGAGCAGCGCTCCACACTTGCGTTAAAATTTCTGTCGACTGAGCGACAGAACCGGAAACAGCACAACTGTGCCAACGTTGACAAATGATGGCAACGCGGCCAGTTTCACTGCTCAACAATTTGATAACCCAACATGCATTCATAATTACGTGTAAACAACTTATTGAAATGTTTAAATAAAATAATGGCTGTTTGTGTACTTTTAAAGTTATTTATTTCACTTACAACAACGAGAATAACATTTGCAGCCCCACACTACTTTTGTGAGAAACACCTGAACCACTCAACAGCCGTTTAAAACTGCCGCATTGCAGTGCGAAAACTGCACTGCAATGAGTTGATTGAGCTGCGACATTTCAACAGCCTTTCAAAATAAACTGACACAGGTATAACTCATGGAAGCCTGGTTTGATTCTTAGAGAAAGATGAAATGAACATGTCCCACTTTTTCCTTCTTTGTAAAAGCTTTCTTTGCCACTGCACATAGCTATGAGCGCTATGACTTGCTGCCGCTGTGAGGAAAACATTCAAGAAACCGAGAAAAAATATTTCACAAGTTTACATTGCACTACAGTAGACTCTCAGTAAACAGAAATTCGTTAAACAATACTGGTGCTTAAATGAAACAGCTGCCTCTGATATCATCGGTGCCATACCTGTATTGTTCATCAATTTTCGCCTCTCAATAAACATAACTGCTGTTAAAAGCATATTTACCTGGTCTCTTCGGTTTATGTTTAACAAGAGTCTACTGTGATGATGTTTCATCGTGCGTAAGATAGCCGAAGTTCCAGAATTATGGTATGTTTCTCCTTTTTATTTCTGAATTATGAGAGTAGTAGTTCTTAGCATGAAACTAAATATATAATTTTAAAACTGGAGCAGTATATAGGCTAACAACAAAATTGAAGTGTACTTGAACAAAACAATGATGCAGTTCTTTGCTAAGCCTAACCACATAACTGGCACTAAGAAATTTGTTTTTTTCAAGTCAGATCGACATTATTAAGTCAAAAGACAATGCTTTTTGAAAGACAAGGGCCTCCAAATACCTTTCGTCCTTTTTTTATCCTATTTATATGTACATACAATTTATAACATCCAATTTATCAAATGCTGCACCAGGACAAAACACGCAAAGTGCATTTATTTGGACAAAGATTGCTAATTTTTCCGCCGCATTATAACAAGTTTCGATCCCTCCTCGCATGCAGGTGACGAAAATACAGAGCAATTCGTTGGTTGCGAAGTGTGAGCGCAATGGCTTGTGATGTGCGATCTGTTGCAAGTTTTAACGCATGGACACAGTGTTTCCAAAGAGGCCGATTGCCGAGAACATCAAAATCACATGAATCGCATGAAATCGGTGGCCTTGTCCCGATGTGCGTATTCCCTTCCTTGTTTGCTCACACATGATGGTATGTGGGCCCAAAAAGCATGACCTTTGAGATCCGCAACTTAGAGACGTACTTTTGACATTTTTCACTATAAAATATACATCTCTGAGGCTACGCTTTTCCTTGCTTTTCGCTTGCTGCTACAGATCCCCTAGTGTTGTTGAGGGCTTGAAGTAGTTTAACAAACAGGAATGCGGTGGCTCCTGCTTTAGGACGCAGGCTGGCAGGTGACGACGAGAGAACAGTGACTGAGGGGTGGGTCGTTCATAATCCAGGGAAATAATCCAGGGAAACCTGGCCAGGCAGCTCGATGCACAACTCGGGCCCGAAGCCCAAATGCTGGCATTTCTTGCCTGTCCGCACCGAAGTTCACAAGCCCTGGGCAGGAGTTTACGACCGGATGTTTACGGTCCTCTCGAGCGGAAACGCAACGGCAAGAGGCCCCAGACGGTTGAAGTCTCTGTGGCTTCGGTCCGTAACCCAACGGCCCATCTTCAGTGCCGGTCCGGTTACCGCCTCTTTTCACTCCCCTGCTCTTCTGCAGGCTCAGGATCTCCCTTGAACTCCGGTCCACTTGTCAGTTTCTCATTGAAGGTTGATGAGGTACCGCATTACGCAGCAATTGGTCCCTGAAACCTCCTGTGTTTGTTGAGCAAAGAATATTTTCTCTGTCATCTCATTGATGTCGCACCAAGCGTCTTCATGCTTTTGCACTTGACATCTTCAATGCCATCGTTGTTTATGCAGTATCGTGCGAGCACTTTGCCGCTTTATTTTTGCTCCACACACTTCCTTGAAACACTGATGTGAACGCGCACTCCACATCGCAGTCATCTTAGCTGAAAATGGCGTACAGTGCCTCAGTGATATTTGCTACTTATTAGCATTTCAAGTCGCCACCTCTAACGAGAGTACAGAAAATGACTCCCTGTGTGCAGATGACGAGGCCGTTGTTTCTGACGACATCGATGCTGCTGACATTTGCGGTGCCGCGAAGGTGGACCTGTGCGGTTATGAAGACCCTAACGCCGCTGCTTAAAGGGCCACTCACCAGGCCCCATACCGAATTTTAGTTAGACGGTAGAAGTTGTTGGGTGTCTGATGAGGAACATTTTGCCCATAAAATTTTTCGAATCTGTTCATCCCGAGTGGAGAAAACAGGTTTCTTGAAGCGGCGCGAAATGAGGATGAGAGGAGGCGAGCTCGAAACCTTTGCCGCTCCTCCGCGTAGGCTTCGCAAGCCAAAGCTCTTTCCCCACCCTTTTCAGCGTCCAACCAAGAGGTGACGTGCGCATGATGTGCCCAAACAAGTCCAACCCCCGAGCACGCAGGCAGCGTTGCTTTGTTGACCAGCATCATTTTGTGGTTTTCTGCCTGTTTCTGTGGGATGGTTTGGAAACACTGGCTTAGACGCGGTAGAATAGACGAGCACAATGAGTGCGCGAACGCGTAGGAGCGTTCCACGGCGGTCGTCTGCTCAATGCGCTGACCACGGGGACACGAACACATGCGAAACGCTGGCGCATTAGCCCCGCATCTCCTAGAATTTCATGGGGGGGGGGGGGGGGGGGAAACGCGCACATTTTTTATTGAGTCTCATTATTTACTTCAAGTTTTATTAATCTCTTAAAGCAACAAATACATAAACTACGTATGTTGTGTTAAACAATTTTTGCAATGTCATGTGGTATACTGCAGGCAACGTCAAAGCAGAGTTGTTACGTAGATGAGCAACGTCACTGCATTGCTGTGTACCTAGGGCCATTCATACGTCCATGTCATGCCCTCATTCTCTAGCCGTGCGCCGGCAGAGGGGAGGGGGAGCAGCGTTCATCTTGAAATTTGACCAATTTCCGCGGCGCATAGCCTTGCAAATTTTGGCAGACGTGATCATGATCGCTTCGTCTACCCATTACGCTTGTCAGCTAAAAATTGTCAAACCTGGTGAGTGGCCCTTTAAGAAGCTTTTACCGCACTACAGAGCTTGCATCGGCACTCACAGTCAATCACCACTGTTGTGGCTAAAAGGGCTGAATTTGCTTATTTTGAAAGCTCCAATGCTCAATAAATGAGGACGACCTAATGAACATGACGGCATGCAAAGGCCAAGACTATTCCACAGACTATTTTCACTCGAAATAAACTGCGTTAGCTTGCAAAAGAAGTCAATACATTAATATAAGCCTAAAATATGCATATTTTTTATACACCTATTTCGCAATCCTATTCGACTTCGATATATCGGGGATCGACTGTATGAGCAAGAATTCGAGCACAATTGAGGTGCTCGTCCTTATCTACAGTGACAAAATAGACGAAAGGGAGCTGAATTGATTGGTTATACAACAAAATCAGACAGAGCTGCTGGTACAGCGCAACTATAGCAGCTGGAAATTACCCATAGACACCAAAAAATAGGTCGAATTAAAAAAAAGCAACAAAAAGTCGACCCTCGTCTTATCCACCAGTCATTGGCAGAAAAAAATATGGAAGTCTCGCAACAATGGGCAGCTGAAGTCAAAAACCTCCAATGCCATCGTGAGCTTCAGCAGCTTGCACTGGTGGGCAAGGCTAGGCAAGACCTTCAGTGTTCTAGGAACACTATTTTGTCTCTGTTGTCTGCTATCAGTCTGCAGTTTTCTGTTTCCATTTCCTTTAAAAATGACTGGCAGTTGACGGCAGTTTGCGATTTAAGAAAAACGTTATCGAGTATTCCGAAGCACATGGCAACCTGGAGGCAAAACGGTAATTCAGTGCATTGGGGAAAGGGTAAGATACTGGGGGAGCCAAAAAACACATCATTTCGTGGACGAACTGCAGTGCACCCAGAACTGGAAATGCTACTCGCCAAATTTGTCTGAGAGCTGCGTGCAAGATCGCTACCCATGACAGTGAAATACATCCGCGTGAAAGCTATCAAGACAGTGCATGACTCTGGACTCAGCGAGAGAATTCAAGGGATTACCATCATGGGTGCCTCGACTTATGAAGCGGAACGGCTTTTCGCTGAGGCAGCATACTTTCGTCTTTCTGCAAATGCTGCATCAGTAATGCATTGGATGGAACGGAGGATGATGCACTCTGGGATGTACTAGTGAAAAACATGTCGTTGGACAAAAGTTCGAACAAGTCCGAGTAACAGCACTTTGTGGCCTTCTGGCGTTTAACTACGTAAGATTAGTGTCCAAATAAAAAGATGTCACCCCAGTGCAGCTGGTTGTGCCGCAATACTTTGGGATATTTAAACATTTTTTTTTACGGAGATTAGAAGTTTCAGGGGGTTGACTTAAAATCCAGTTTTTATAATAGCATATTTTTTTATTATAGCGCAGTTTCTGGCCCCTCTCTCTGTACCACTTGCTTTGAGCCTTTGCATGCAAAAAATTTGGCCAGAGTATTATTACAGCATGGTGCGCTCACAAGACAATGGGACAGATGTTGCCCCACGTTTTCAAATACAGTGAAACCTCGTTAAACCGTAGTTGGCCGGAACTCGGAAAAAGTACGTACTAAACGGTAGTACTGCTTAACCGAAATAGCGTCAGGTCGCTCACTTACCTGTCAAAGAAAGAAACCTTCAGGGAGTGCGATGAAAGAACAAAAAATCGTGCAGCAATTTATTGACTTCGCGTAACAAAGTCTGTAATCTTCATTTGGCGACGCAGCGGCCTAGCAGCAACGACTAGCGGCCTCAAACTCACTTATGCTGTGAGCCAGCTTTTCCGCCAGCCCTTTCTTCTCGGCAAATACCCACATGATGCTGACGCAATGCGCAGCTTCGGCCACTGTCGGACCTGGATCACCCGTGTTGTCGCTTTCCATGTCGTCCTCATCACTATCATTCGGCGACACTTCGACAACCAAGGCAACAATGGCTTCGTCGGACATGTCCGGAGATGTCTGCACATTGCTGTCTGCGTCTCTGAATTCGGGGAAGGAAATGCCTTTCGTAACGCCCTGCCGCTCCAGCACTTCAGCTAGCAGAGTTTTGCAAGCTTCGTCTACGATATCCGAAGTCTGGTCGATGGTGTCACTGACGTCATCTGCGTCGCCCGCACGCACCCTGAAGCCAGCACGCTTGAAGCAATTTTGAACTGTCGTTGCTTCAACCTGCCGCCACGAGTATTCGAGCAGGTGAATCGCGCCAATCAGGTCGATGGAAAATAATTTGCCACATTCAATGGCGAGAAGAAATCTGCGCAGCAGATTCTTCTTGTAGAGCTGTTTTACAGCTCGAATGATGCCTTGGTCCAAGGGCTGGGCAATCGGTGTCGTGTTTGGTGGCAGAAACAACAACTTCACAGCCGTCAGGTTGTCCAGAGCGACGTGCGCCGAAGCGTTGTCTAAAATAATAACTCTTCTGTTCTTAGCAGCAAAACGACGACGATCGATGAGGCGCACATACTTTTTAAAGAGTTTTGCAGTCATCCATGCTTTGGTGTTGCTGCGACAGATGACCCTTGATGGCAACCGGGCCCCTTTGAAACATTTAGGATTCGCCGACTTTCCAATCACGAGGAGCGGAGTTTTGTCGGTTCCAGTCATGTTTACGCAAAACGCCAGCTGATATTCTGTTTTTTGCATGCTTGCCGCCGGTGCACGTCTCGCCTTTGAACGTGAGCGTTTTGTCTGGTAGCAGCTTAAAGAATAGCGCCTGATTCATCCATATCATCCAACTACGACTGCACTGTTTTTCCTTCAGCCTCAATGCCGGTGTTTCCAATGTGTGTCATGTAACATTTCCAAGTTCAAGTGTTGCTGTTTAAATTGCTGTATGATTTGAATGTATTGATGTTTGTCATTCTTAGTATGTCCCACCCCTGTAACAGCCGAAAGGCGTAACTGTATTTGGAAAATAAATAAAATTAAAAGATGTCATCAGGTGCGTAGTCTTCCAAGATGTTCTTCAGCTGACCATTTTGCCACTGCTCCGCGCCATCCACGTCAGCAGCAGCACCTTCTCCCGAAACAGTTATCGTGGTAATGCCGTGCCTCGCCTTGAATCTGGCCAGCCAGCCATTGCTGCACACGAAGTTGTCATGGTTGAGCTGCGAGGCAAAAACCAGGGCATTCTCCACGAGCAGGGGTCCGCTGATAGGCAGATTTTTTGACCGTGCAGCTTTTAGTCATTTCACCAGCGCCTCCTCTACATCCGGATTATCATCTGGAACGGCAGATGGACTGTGTTGATCTGGTGCAGCGTAGTGGTCAACGAGGTCAACAACCTCATGCCCCCGGCATTGGGGCACCATAGTACAGGGGCAATCGTGCACTTCAGGGGATGTTTTTCAACGATGCAACTGGGTGCCCTTCTTATTTGACTGGGTTGCGCCGTACAGTAACCCCCCCTACTCGCACAGCAGTTCTGCTCAATGCATATCCGCCGCCAATAGGCGGCGGTTTTCTTTTGGAAGTTCCATTTTCAAAATAGCCAAGCCTCAGTGGGTCGCAAGCCCAGCGCTGTGCTTCACGCACTTAGGCCAACGAAGACAGGCAACCCTGAGTGCCGCCTCAGCGTGGTAGTGCCACGCCAGCGGGAACCACTACGCGAGAACCGTGGGGCGAAGTGGGCTACCCCCTGTTCCCTCCCTCTTAGCCGTGTGAGCATCCGACTCCACTCACACGTTGCCCGTGGCGGACCTCTAGGAGGTGGGGAGGGCATGATCCGAGGTCGTGGCTCCAACTAAGCTGGATTACGTGGGCACGCCACCACCCATACCGTCCAGGCACCTGGATCATGGAATGGACCGGAAACTTCTCTGCTAGGTGTGCTAGGATCGACTCCTTATCAGCGGCATCCACATACGCTGGATTACAGAAGGACGCAAGCACCTCCTGCCAAAGCTGCCTAGTCTGTCAGGTCCTGTCTAGAGGAATGCGTTCCTAATGCCAGCGCTTCTGAGTCGTCAGATTACAGGAGCTTACCAGTCTCCCAGCCATTTCGGCATTGTTCTGTTCGCAAAGCGAACTATGGTGTCAGCCTTCTTTCGAAACACACCTTGGCAGAGTGGACCAGTGTCCACTCGTGTGAACTTCATTCTGTAAGGTACCTCGCCCCCCGACGCTGGGTTACAGAGGCTCGCCACCACCTCCAGCGTGGTTATAACCGGGTACCCGTCAAAAGAACAAACCCGCCACCAGCGCCTCCTCTACATCCTCTACATCCGAGACTCGGATCGGCGGCGTGACACGAGGCGGCCAGGGCAGCGGTCATCGCGGAGGCATCTGGCGCGTGGACTCGCCACTTGGTGGTGCTCGGGTCGACGGCGCGTGGCCAACTGTCCGAACGACTTGCAGTTCGGAAACCTCCTCGCCGTCTCCGCGTGGCATCGGAAGCAGCAGCACTGCCAAGCAACTTCTCTCTGGAATTCCAAATTCCACACACCTAGGTTAACGGCAGGTCCTTTTCGATGCCAGCGCCGATTTTTTCATGCCACTTTCAATAGCACGAATCATGTCCAATTTCTCCTCTATTTTCAGCACTCGATGCTTTTGTCCCAGCTTCGGCATGACGCAAGTACGAAGCAGCACAAGCACACATACACAACATGTGAAAAACGACGCGAGAACTGTACGGCACGGATCAACCAGAGAACACCTATGCATGGCGCCAAAGGTACAAAGAAAGCAAAGCAAGTGCACACCGCGTTTGCGTGTTTGTGCAAAGCGCCATCGCATGGACAACACCAGAAGCCTAGCCGGCCGAGTGCTTCTTGTTGCAGAAAAATCCAAGAGATGGCGCTCACCAACACAGCCGCCATCATCATTAACACAAACAAGCGAGGCGTGTTTCGATCTCTGGGGCTTGCTGTTCTGTCAGGACGCCCAGTGGGGGACGACATGCCGCGGCGAGTGCGCAACGAAAATTGGAAGAACTACTTATTAACCAATACATACGCGATAAGCTGGTACGGCTTATGCAGATACAAAATGCATTATGTTCAATGGCCGCCGAGTCAGGGATTTGACTTCACTACATTTAAAACGAAACTACTGTTTACGCAGGTATGGTTTAACGAGGTTTCGCTGTATATGTCATAGATCAATGAGACACATTTGCCCCACTTTTTTCTCATGAATTAATAATATTTTGGCAAAAATTGCTTCATACTATTTTTAGGCATGTTATTTAAACATTCGGCAGGCATATCTTATGTTATGTGAAAAATATAGATGAATCCACAAAGGGTTAATAGTAAGAACAGGAGGCTGACCTTGAGCTTTGGACACTTGTTAGCCAGGCCCAGAACAGATGTGTTGCTCAGCTGTACGCCAGAGGCATCCAAGTATTCTAGGTTTGGGCAGCGTGATGCTGCGAAAGGATGGGATAGTTTCGTTGAAAAAAAAAATAAACCAATAAAGTTCCTGTCTCTTGCAAACATACGAGGAACCCCTGAAAGTGTTTGAATGAAGATCAGCATAAAAAAAAAAAAGAGAACTGAAACACTGCATATTGAGTAAAGTCATTCCAGCTGTTTTTTAAGAGTTTGTAAGAGGTGAAATAGGGTTATTCATACAATAAAGTTTAGTGTTTAAGGAGGGACGTGCCTTTGGAAACGAAACGAAATTTCTCGTTTTTGATTAGATATTGATCAAAATTGGCACAGACTAAGAATGGCCTCACGGTGCTCTTTTAAAAATTTCGAGGCTATACCACAAAAACTTAATGAGATACAAACTATTTCTTTATTGAGCCCCGTGTATTGATTGATATGTGGGGTTTAACATCCCAAAACCACCATATGATTATGAGAGACGCCGTAGTGGAGGGCTCCGGAAATTTTGATCACCCGGGGTTCTTCAACGTGCGCCCAAATCTGAGCACGCGAGCCTACAACGTTTCCGCCTTCATCGAAAACTCAGCCGCCGCAGCCGGGATTTGATCCCGCGACCTTCGGGTCAGCAGCCGAGTACCTTAGCCACTAGACCACCGCGGCGGGGCGAGCCCCGTGGAGGGGCTGGATGATTTATAAAATGACAAGAATAGTTGGTAATTACTGTGCGCACAGCCAAATGTATGCTGAAGAGGGCTGCGTTTACAAAATTTTTTTGCAACACTAAATCTTGTAGTTAACATTTTCTCCAGCGACACTGCAATTGGCACACTTGCACTTAGAGCAAGAAGCCCTACGAAAAACTTTTTAGGGAGTCAAATGAAAAACCAAGATTGCAGCCCCCTGAAGTTCAAGGAGCGTTACAAAAACTGAATGAAAGTCTGAAGCGGCTGCCAAGATATCTGCTCCACGAGTTGAGCATAGTGTTAAAAAACAGTATTGAGAAAACTGCATTGAGAGGGGCCCTGCAACACTTTTTGAGCATGGTCAGAAAATGTTGCCTATCGGTAGTAGAGGCTCCTGAGAACACGTAAGCCAAATATAGTACAGCACACGGCCTGGAATTCACAATAAGTTATCAAAGTAATCCAAAATTGCTTTCTCTTCTCTCAAGAAATGACGAAAGACACTCAAAATCGCGTAGAAGGCCAGAAAGCGCATTTAGCCATTGGCCGATTTGAGCTAACTGGATTCCCAGAGAAGGCAAGCGGGTTAGGGGGAGACAGAAGATTAGGTGGGCAGATCAGATTAAGAAGTTTGCGGGTATAAATTGGCAGCAGCAAGTACAGGACCGGGTTAACTGGCGGAACATGGGAGAGGCTTTTGTCCTGCAGTGGACGTAGTCAGGTTGATGATGATGATGATTTGAACATGGCACACTTGGTTGTTACAGAGATTGCCGCGGGAGCGATAACACGGAAAAAGCCACATATTTGATGGGGAAAAAAAGAAAGTTCTCAGGCTCACGAGGTGCGCGTGACGTCATTTCTTTGTCCCTGCCATTCCTCCCTGCTTAGCATCCAGCGCTTTCACCAGGATGAGAGAAAAGAGAACGCGAATGCAACGTGTGACAATTCTTGTCAACTCTGCTCATACTGCACCGATTCTTAAAATTTTTGCTGCGTTGTATTCGTGAGACAATCAGATCCTTTAGTCAATCCATTTCATGGTTACTTGGAAAAGTGTTTTAGGGCTCCTTTAAAGCTCGACCTCCTCTTTACATCTCTAAAACACCTAAAAATTGTGACCTTAGATTTGTCTTGTGATATTTGACTTCTCAGGCATGTGGGCTCTGCCCAGTGTGCCTTTGTTGTCTTTTTCATAACCTCCTTTTTTTGTTATCTACGAAGAAAGAGTATAGATTTCAAACCAAGTTCTCTGTATAAAGAAGTGGTGCGATAGGCATCACGAAAAAGATTTTGATTGAATAAGGCCACATACTGAAATGATTACACATCTTTGTGTTTAAGCTGTCATTAGCGTAATGAAGTAATCCTTAATTACAAATAATCACTGAAAATTTTTATATAGAAAGAGGTTTATTGCATCAGAAAAATGACTCACTATGACAACCTATGCCTTCTTTCCAAATAACGAACAGTTAAGCACAAAACTGGTGGCACACAGGAATTTTTCTGCAGTCTATTTATTGACCAAGTCCGGCATATAAGAATTTGTGCCCTTGCTTCATAAATGCACTTTTGCCACGCCAGCCATGAAACGCTTCATCACACGGCTGACCGCGGAAGCGCTAGTCTACAAGGCTTTCATTGTCTCGGAACATTCATAGACACTCGCAGCGATAACAAGCCCAGCTCCAAGCACACCTTAGCTCCAAGCTTATTGACAGCAGGCATCGTGCAGTGGAGTTTTTCAATCTTCAAAGCGCCGGTAAGTAAAGCATAGCGGATAAAAACAGCAACATTGAGACGGGGTCCGTGAAAATGCAGTGTGTCTACCAATTTGATATTTCCCAATTCCCTGACTTTTCGAGGTTTTCCATGACGATTAAAAGCGAATTCTATGACTGCACGAGGAAAAGTGGCGTCACGATAAGTGGCAAGCAAAGTTCGAACGGCGCCGACGACATGCCGACGCAGCAGCTAGCCGGCGTCGCATACGTGTGCTGCTGCCGCGATGCCCCCGCGTCACCGCTACCCGTTCACATCTTAAAGGAGCACTGACATCAAATTTACTCATGCCAAGATTTTTGCATCCGCGAGTAGCTATAGACCCCGTAGCGCTGATTCGCGACCTAAAACGCAACTGAGGGATGAATAACTACCGATTTTATTGATTCATATCACTGGTACCTAGTACTATTCAAAACGGCCGGCAATCCCGCCATTTTTAGCGCTGGGAGCAACAGCAGTGGCGCTACCTCGCGGTCCCCTCCAGATCACGCCACAGCTGACCATTTCTCCACAGAAAAGAGTGACGTCAGGCTCAGCTGCTACGCAAACATTTCATCTGCTAGGCGAACATATTCTGTCATGCCTTGTCACCTGCATTGCTGTGTGCGCAGCATTTGCTTTTTATTCAACAATTGCACAAGTATGAACTCTGAAACATGCAGTTTTGGTGGGCGCTGTGGATGCGGCCGTACTTGAGCCGTTTCGCTTGACAGACAGACAAACGGACAGACGAACCAAAATTTTTGCATTGAAGTATCCCAAGAAAGACTATCGTCTTAAAAAGACAGCGTTGGACGGCGGCGCACAAATGTTTCGGCAGATGTTGTGGGTGCACAACGCGACATTGGCGCGGTGAGCGTGGTTGCGCTTTGCATGGCCTTCGAGATAGCGGTCGCTCGGCGTGTTTTTATGCCGCACACCCATCGTTTCGGAGGCCATGCAGTTTGCTTTTTGCTTTGTTTTTTTGTGGCTGAGTTTGTGAGGCACGATCAGCGAAGAGGTTTCTCCTGCATTTAACAGATGGGGCTTTGCTGCGAAAGGCATGACTTTCGAATTTTAATTGACGTTGTTTGCGCTCGCACTGCTCGCAACTGTTTAGCATGGAAGTGTGGCAGCTTGGTCTAGTTGGTATGGCATGACAATAGTTATAGCGCTCGTGTCCTTCGTGTCCTTGTCTTTGTGTCGTCGTTTTGTTCTCGCGCTTTAACTATCGTCTTGTTTGGCTTGGTTGCAAAATTATGTTTCGACTTTTACTGCGTTATTTTGCGATATACGGTCGAACCCCTTCATAAGAAACACAGATATAAGAGACAAGTGGGTATAAGAGACACCACTGTGCGTACGGCAAAGTACGGGTTGATGAGAAAATCCATACGAGGTACCCTTCTCATATGAGACATCTCGTAAAAAAGACATGAATTGCTGCCCGGAGACTGCCTCTTATAAAGGAGTTTAACTGTAACGGCTTGATGGCACTGGCTATCATACCAAAATAAAACGAACAGATACATTAAAAAAGTATTTTTCTTTTTTTCATGGACCAAGGTGGGGATTAGCATTATGCGAGTGGGTTCATTACCCCAATAAATACTCTATGCGGGCTCTCTGTATACAGTAATGATAGCGGCATATACGAAGCTGGGCACTGTTTGCGCAGTCACCGAGTAACCTATCCTTATTTTGAAGTGTTCGCTATTTATTTTGCAAGTGTCATGGAGATGCAAGGGCAATAAAATTCGATAAGTTATTCTGAAACATTTGGTACTCTGAATCTGAAATTCATAGTAGTGAAATATTTTTTTATTTAGCCAATGCACATTTGAAGGGAGATTTATCAACCAGAAAAAAATTGTTAATCTGGGTTGCGATAACGAGATTCCAATGTATTTTTAAACTACAGTAAACTCCCATTAAATGAAACTCTCTTAAATTGAATTGCTGCTTAAATGAAACTGCCACTAATATGATTGGTTTCCTACTTGAATATTGTACCCCTGTTTACCTCTCAGTAAACGAAACTTCTCTTAAAGGAAACACATTTTCCTGGTCCCTTCAGGTTTCCTTTAAATGAATTCTACTGAATTTCACCAACACTCACCAATGGCCTTGACTGCCCTGTGGCCCAGCTTTTGCGTTGGCATGGTCAAGCGCAGCTCGCGTAACGAGTCCCCACAGCGGCTTAGGATGGCTCGCAGGATTTTGACAGTCAAGGCTGGCGAAGAAGAATAAACGAAGTTATGTCTATCATCAATGACACTCACCTAAATAAAGTGAAACGAGTTTGAAAAGCACTAACAGTGTCCAAAGTTTATGAACCAAGGACCTGAAAAAGGGTCGCATCTTTTTATAGCCTAAAAAGAAAAACCACAAGCTGGTTTTGTATACTAAAACCGTAACTTTGTGCGACACTATTCGTTAAGATGGCGTTGTACAAAATAGGACAACCGGCACACAGAAGCAGCCGCAGCGAACTATCTCAAATCACAACACTTTTTAAATTACCACTACTCATGGAGATTTGAGAGCAAGGTCTAATTATATCTTAGCGTATCAGTATACTAAACTGCATTTCATGGTTCTCTTTGAGCTTGACGTAATCTGGTTTTGTAATAATTACTGCAATCATTAGTATATCCAGACAACATATTGCTTTATGCTGGTTAAGAAACGCTACATTTTCTTTGATTTTGAGCTCACTAAGTTTTCCACTTGTACCAACGTACGTTAAGCCTAATATAGTAGTCTGTAGTGATTTGAAATGTGATGAGGCTAAATTCGTCAGGTGCAATATCCTTTATTCTTGATATTACAATTAAGAGATAATTACATACTCTGAAAATTTCAGTTAATATGTTTACTGCTATTTGATCCGTACTCGAACGTTTGAGCCACAATTTTTCTATAACATTGTACTGAGAGGTCACAATGCTGCCACTCGGCAAGTATATTCAAAATTTTTTGTCTCTTTTCCAATGTTAAAAAATTTATGCCTCAGATGTATGAGTACGGATCAAATGGCCGTGTACATATCAATTGAAATTTTCAGAGTAATTACCTCTTAACTGTAACCTCTTATCTTAAGAGGTTAACTGTAACCTCTTAACTGTGATTTGATATGTGGGGTTTAACGTCCCAAAACCACCATATGATTATGAGAGACGCCGTAGTGGAGGGCTCCAGAAATTTCGACCACCTGGGGTTCTTTAACGTGCACTCAAATCTGAGCACACGGGCCTACAACATTTCCGCCTCCATCGGAAATGCAGCCGCCGCAGCCGGGATTCGAACCCGCGCCCTGCGGGTCAGCAGCCGAGTACCTTAGCCACTAGACCACCACGGCGGGGCAACCTCTTAACTGTAATTACCTCTTAACTGTAGAGTAAAGGCTTGGAAGAGCTCTCCTCCAACTCTCCTGGCAACTATGCAAGTTGCAACATACTTCTGCAGAAGTTCTGAGAGAAAACTACCACAAATGAAATCAGACATCAGTACGACATTTGAAACAACGAAACAAAGCATGAGCACAATGCCACGCAAAAGAATATTCTGGTAAGAAAAACACTCCTAATACGGCATTAGGAGTTTTGTATGTTTTAACATGATCAGATTTATACATTGCAATTTAATGCGGCACACTTAAAAAAGTTAAGGACACCGGTAAAATCGCTTTTTGAATTACAATGCAACTTTTCAGTGACACATCTAACTTTGCTGGTGGTAAGAATCGAGCTGACATGTTAGAAAGGCAACTGCTTGTGTATAAGACGAAATATATTGGAAAGCTACCATTAGAAACCAGAAAATATGTGGGTATCCTTACAGTACTTCTAGCTACTTCGATTAAAAAAACAATATATAACACACATGCATGAAAGGTTTCAGAAGGAGACTATTCTATGGTTTCTAATCTCTCGACTCTCAAGTACCAATCATTTTCTAACTTATTGAAGATCAGATGTCAACAGCTGCCCATTCATGACGAGTGGTACGAGCAGCAACTTTATATTCGTAGGTAATGTTCTTTTAGGCTGAACTGCAATGAAATTTCACTCAACTAAATTTGTCACGAACTGTTTAATAATAGAGGGGAAACAAAAACGTGGCTGTTCGAATGTATTGATGATGATGATGATGTGGGGTTTAACGTCCCAAAGCTGCCATATCATTATAAGAGACGCCATAGTGGAGGGCTCCGGAAATTTCGACCACCTGGGTTTTTTTAACATTCGCCCACATCTGAGCACATGGGCCCACAGCATTTTTGCCTCCATCAAAGATGCAGCTGCCGCAGCCGGGTTTCGATCCCGCAACCTACGGGTCAGCAGCCGAATACATTAGCCACTAGACCGCCATGACGTGGGGCTGTTCGAATGTAAGAAAAACAAAAAAAAAATTAATGAACGGATCCTCACGCTTTCCCAGGCCGTCTGAGAAGGTGTTTGTAAAAGAGAGTTTGCACTGAGCTCTCCAGAGTCGTTTTGCAAGTTCTTTCCACCGATGGCACACTGCAAAAAGAAGAAAAAAAAAGAGAAGGGGGGGATTGACTTATTTTTTGAAGAGCATGCAATCAAGTTTAGTCAGACCTCTAAACACATCGTACTCTGCTCAAGTCGAGACACACAAAATGTCAGAGGTCTCATAGTAATGCCCCTTCAAAAAAAAAAAAGCAGCTTGGCATACAGACATTCCAATCTACAGTAGACTCAGTCAGTGAAAACCACACCTCTTTCAACGATGACCCGCGTCTTGATGTCGAGTCGGCCGAGAATCAGGAGCAGGACGTCATCTGGAAGGTCCTCCACATAGCTTGGCAATTCAAGTGCCATCGTTGCACTCGCACCTGCAGTCGCACCACTCTCCTCTCCACCTGGTTCGCCCTGTGGTTGAATTTGGAAAGAGACACGATGATGATGATTAGTGTGATTTTGTGGCACAAGGTCCACAAAAGAAACACAAGAAATAATAATATTAATAATAATATTAATATTAATAATAATATGGGGTTCTATGTCCTAAAACCATGACACAATTATGAGGGACGTCATAGTGGAGAAATTATGGTCATCTGGTGTTTTTTTAATGTGCACTAACATTAGTTAGTACACAAGACTAGCATTTCGCCTCAGCAA
Source organism: Rhipicephalus annulatus (assembly GCA_013436015.1). Lineage (NCBI taxonomy): Eukaryota > Metazoa > Arthropoda > Arachnida > Ixodida > Ixodidae > Rhipicephalus > Rhipicephalus annulatus. Next base: position 105,536 of record WOVY01015378.1, read on the forward strand.
AAATACGATCGGCCCAGTTCACATCAAACCCGGAACTTTCTTCTAACTGGCCGAGCGCCGCCACCACTGTGCCACCGAGACAGACGGTTTACGCAAGCAGAGGCCTGCTTTCAGTTCTGGCCCATTACCTAGTCCACAGCGAGATAGCTGCACATCATTCATACATTACACACCAACATCACAGGTGCCGTAGAGAACTTGCTTGCGCCTCATGCTGCAGCATTTGACAACCTGCGGTGCCTCATACTTGCCCCGCACACAATCTTTGAGAAAAAGACCGTTTGGGAAGGAATTGTTCGTTACATAGTGCATTTCAATCAAGTCAGGTATGTTACATCAAGGTTCGACTACATCGCTCACGCTCGAGCAGAGGTTCAATGAATAATAATAATATTATCTGGGGTTTTATGTGCCGAAACCACGATACGATTATGAGAGATGCCTTAGTGGAGGGCTCCAGAAATTCCGACCATTTGATGCTCTTGAATGGGCACTAATAACGATATCAGTGCCCATTCATACAGTACACGGGCTACCACCATTTTGCCTCCATGAAAATGCGACCGATGAGGCAGGGTTCAAACCCGCGGCCTTTGGGTCAACAACCCAGCACCTTGGCCACTGATCAACCATGAGGGGCCAGAGGTGCATTCACAAGTGTTTCTAAGATAGATACGACGTGCCTTAAACATCAATGTTTCATCTATTAGCACCACTGCCACTGATGCACTACAAGTGACACAAACATTTTTTTTTATAGAAGCCACCAAATAGGTTATACTTTGAGTGCACATACCTGCTCAGCATTGGATGCTTTAACATCGCAAGTAGCCATTGTCAAACTTTTCAGCAAGGTAGCTTGTAGAAGCTTTCAGGAATGACGTTCAGTGTCTGCGGTCTTGGTTTGTGGCTGTGCTAAATCTGGAGGAAAAAATAACAGGTAAATAGATTACTAAATGAGCAAGTAAGCCGTGACTGAACCTTCTACATCCAAGCAATGACTCACTTTTGTTATATTATCATTGCTTTCCCAGCTGTCAGATAAAAACAAAAAGGTTCATGGTAAGTATACCTCACTGTGGACGCTCCTCACATAACCATTGTAAAAGCTTCAACTATAGGAGGTATGCACTGATACAATCGAGAATGCCATTGCTTTTCAATAAGCAAAACAGTCAGCACAGTGAGAAGTTCTATTTACCATTGACATGTTTATCCACAAATATGCAGTCGAAGCTGCACATAGTACAACAAAAAGATCGTTCACACTCGCGCTGTGTGAATACTGCTCGTACAAGACCCGAGGAAGTGAAATTTCATTGCGCCAATTGAGTCATTACAAAAAAAAAAAATACACCAACACTAGTTACCCGATTGCTCAACTACATTTCAGGCTGCTATTCCAAGCATGGTAATGCGAGCACTTAATGATTTCATAAATTATTAAGGCTCGAAATTCCTCTCATGCGTGAAAGAAGTTCCTGCCCTTGCTTCTATAACTCGTAGCATTTGTCCACATCAGTTACATAGGAAGAATAAATTCATAATTACATTGATATAATCACCACAGGTGCGTCTGCCAATTTATTGCCATCACTTCCAAAATGCACCTATCTATGCATATTAAGCATTTCAAATGAGACCTATGAAGAACTGTCTCTAAATGTCTTGGTTATACAACATTATTGCCACGATACATTGATTTGTGGTTTTTATAATAGTTATAAATAAACTAATTGTAATGAAATGTTTACGATTCCCAAGGACATTCAAATTCAGTTTATGCATAAATAGATTTAAATGCGAGTCTAGAAATACAGTGTTAATTTGTTTTCCTTCATGTTTATTTCAAGGAAAGAAATATTGCACTTCAGCTGTCGCTCGCGGAAACCAGTCAGACAACTCGTTGGATATGATAATGGCTTCAGAAAAGTTACGATATGCAACTGTATACTGCCCAATGAAGTTGGTTGAAGACCATTTATTACACACGAGGCTCAATTCATCGAAACCTCCATGCATAAGGGTCTTTCCTAGCCACTAGTCAACGAAAGTTGCGAAAACAGATGATGGAAACAATTCTGTGCAAAGCATCTCAAAGGGTTAACACATAACCTGCGGGAGCATTTTTTTCCCCAAGATTTCCATACATGATGGGCCACCAATAGATTACATACGACTAAAACTGGTTCTTTGAAGTCTATCTTGCTACAAGCAAAGCAAAGCCATTGTGAGGGCATTTAATTATTCTGGACTGGAACTTCCTGTACACAAGCATCTTGCGCATTTTGCCGTAATAGAAATGTGGCAACTATGATCAGGAATCGAATCAATAATGCACAACACCATAACACTACACTAAGTTGATGCACAATGGTTTTGATAATTAGGGGAAGCTTCATACAAGTCTCAAAACACACAGAGAATTGGCACAGCAATTGACAAAGCTGGTGTCAAGCAGATACGAATCAACTCGGTGGCCATAATCTCAAATCCACATGTTTGCAGCATGTGCAGTCTTTCACGTAGTCTTTGTAGCTGGCCTTGAAATGTACTGAAGGTGTCGTTCATCCCCTACCGTCTCGCACAGTAAAATTATTCGTAATATTACAGGGGCGCTGCAGGTGTAACAACAATTACCAGGTTTTTACGAGTAAAAACCACAACGTGATAATGAGGCAAGCCGCAGTGGGGGCACTACAGATTAATTTCTACCAACTGGACTTTCTTAATGCGAGCATAAATCTAAGCGCACGATTTCCTTTGCATTTTGCTCCCATTGAAATGCGACCACCGTCGCCGAGAATCAAGTCCACGCACCCAGCTTAGCGACAACTTACGCTCTAAGCCACCCGAGCAAAGCTGAATGCAGGTGTAACAACCGGCTTCTATTCACAGAAAAGCAATGTCATCAGTGATGTCACTGTATAAAAACCTTTTGCCGACAAGGTCTTCACACCACAGCACAAAGGCACTGAACGAGTCGGCGGGAATACCGGTGTTAAAGACAGCGGCAAAGCCAAAGTTTCCGATGCACGTCGGGGCGCAAGGTGGCTAATAAGTATTCGACGCCGTGTTAAAACCAGGGAGGCGGTTATCGTCTCGGTACGTCGACGAACTCGCACGTTCACCGAACTACCGCGTCGACGCTCAGTTTACGACGAAAAATGTAGAAAAAAAAACGTGCGCGTCTGACGTTAAGGGTCGATCCTCTCGGCTCTCACACACAAAACTAATTCGTTTTCCGAAAGCCTCAACAGTTCCACTTTAAAGGCGGCCGCAGAGTATGCGTGTTAGGCTAGCAGTTTGCAGCGAGAACGCGGCAGTGTTGTTGACCCTTTCATTCACCATTTGTTGTGGCGGTTGCAGCGCAGTCCCTAAAGCGCCGCGAAAGTAGACGTTTTTCGGTTTTCCCCTTCTTCAAACATTTTTCGTGCACAATTTTACACGTGTAGTTTCTTAGGGGGCAGGGAAATGCACCGCTGACCCGCAGTCGTTTGGTTCTTCAAACAACCTACAAAATAATTATCCCACACACTAGCTGTGCAAAATTAGATTAGCCCTTTTGGGTACTGATACGTGAGTTACGAAGAGGACTGATGTAATACAAATAATTGAAGCGTACGCCGATATCGAAGCAGAGCTACTAAGAGCACGCAGTGTTACGAAAATTTCGTCGCCCACAACTCACCTTCAGCCGATGTGGTTACCGGAAAACAGCGGTTGAAAATTAATGGTGCACAAAAGCTATTGCACGGCTCTCTGGTGACCGAATATGAGCATTATTAAAGCGTCACGTGCCTCGAAATGTCAAAGCACGGCGTGTGCGTCCAACTGTCACATGCGACGCAACGCTCGCTGAAAATGCAGGCCAAGTTCGCGATTGGTTCGCAAATGGTTCGCGCCATGACCTACTACACTCCTGACCTGTTCAGATAGCGGGGTTCCTATGGGAGCGCGTGTCCCCGCTCTCGTTCAATCGCTCGCCGTAGGTGGCGCTACCTATAAACCTGTTCGTCTGTTTCTTTACGGTTGTTTTGTAGGCGCTGGTATAAGAATGCCTGCATTCTGCAGTGAACTGGCGGCATATATGTGACTATTTCTTCCCATACATTGCTGGTTAAGCAAGGTGTTCAGAGCGCTTGAGTATTTATAGCACACTGGTTGACAAACGTGGGAACCCGTAGATTTACACGATGTAGGGCAGCCTATGCGTGGTCGCGTGCATTTTATTGCAAAAAAATTCTGAATGTCTTTTAGTATTATTATTTCTGAATAATTCTAAATTTTGGATCATAAATACGCACTACGAGTGCTTTGTTGGTCAAAATTTGACCACAAAGAGTGAAGATGACGTCAGCGAGCAGGTGCTGCCTAGCGCCACGCCGCTCGTAGGTTACGGCCCTAGCGGCAGAAGGTATGAACTAGAACGTGGGCGCTGGAAGAGGTGCTCTCTGGGCAGGTCAGGAGTGTAGTAGGTCATGGTTCGCGCTACAAGCTGTGATTAGGTTGCCAGCACATTTGCTGAACTCGCTAGTAATAGAGAAAAAAATTACCCCCTCCCATAAAAAAAAAAAAGCATTGTGAGCGAATGCATTGTGTAGTCCATAACGGCGTTTCACACGTGAGAACCCAGCGTTAGAAAAATAGTATTTTTTTCCGGCAATGCAGTTTACGAGATCTGATGGTAGCGCCAGAACACACAGCCTAACCAGTAGGCGCAACAAAACCAAGAAGGTTATACTAAAAAATACTATGAAGTCAGTCAGTCAAGAACTTTAATAAGTCAAGAACTTTAATAAAATACTATGAAGTGGAGAAAATAAACAGCGCTCTCGGTTCGACGTTGGCGTTTCACAACATGGAGGAATGTTTCACAGCGGTGTCTCGAGCCCACATTTCCTGATGTTCTTGAGATTGATTGATTGATTGATTGATTAAAACTTTATTTTGGTCCTGAGAAGATGCAGGGGAGACCCCGCGCCACCCGGCTAATTCCACGTAGGGACCGTCAAGCCGAGCTTGGCGGCCCGTTCACGGGCACTCTGAACGGCCAGGGCTTGATCGTTAAGTTCGCGGCTGCTAAGAGCACAGCCCACCTGTCCTCGCTGAGGGCGGAGCCAATGGCTTCACATTCCCACAACTATAGTGTACTAGATATTGTCACGACGTCAAAACAGGGGTCTTGCCGCAAAGATTGAGACACCAGAAGCAGGTCTTGTCTTGTCTTGTCGCCTAGGAGATCTTGGCTCATACCCACATGGGGGATTGGCCACACTGTACCTTATAATAGATATTTTTTTTAAACACTTGCTAAAAAGGAGAAAGAGAAATTAGATAAGAACAATAATAATGTTCCTGAAAAAAACGTGAAAAAGTGCAGAAGAATTCGATAAACCAGAATATATAAAACAAATTAACAAGAATTAGGAAGAGGGACTAAGAAGTGGATATATCTGGCAGTACCACTAACAGCGTATCCTTCCGGTTGCCTGAATGAATTTATGTAGCGCTGACAGAATAGCACTGCGGCCCTCACCCAACTGACTGGCTCCAAATGATAATAGGATGGATGTATTGACTGGCGATCCGAGCATGCCAATCGGTCTTTCAAGAATTATTCGGCGCAGTGAGGCGAAGCGGCGACATGTGAAAAGAAAGTGATCTATTGTTTCCGGTTCATTGCAAACTGCACATGGGTTAGTTAATGAAAATCCTGATTTGTTGAGATAAAAATTTAACCGAGGAACTCTACAGCGAAAGCTTGTGAGGGTTACCTCACATTGACGGGAAAGGCATTTTGTGGTGTTCCATGTGAATTGCAAGTGCCGAAAATTTTCAGATTGTAGGAGTAACGTTTCGTTGATTTTTAAGATTAACAGGCGTTTGAATCGTTCGGCAGTAATAAAAGGAAACTGTGGAGCTACTAGCACCACCGGAAAATTTAAAGATGCCGAAGCGAGCGAACCAGCAATTTCATTTAGTACAATTCCAGCATGCCCGGGGACCCAAATAAACCGAACTTCTGATAGGCTATGCGGTAAGAGAGACCAAAATATCCTGAGAAGAGGAGACTGCTTTGCGGTCGTTAGATGTGTACATACAAACAAAGCATCCGAAATAATAATAGCTTTTGATTGCTGATAATTTAGTTTTCAAAGAGCCAATGTAATAGCCAGGAATTCTGCGAGATAAATGGGTGTGAAGTCAGGCAATCGGAGTGCAAAAGACCAATTAAGCTGATGAGAAAAAATACCTACTCCAGCCTTCTGAAGATTTTGCGTTGCATATCCGTCGAAATTACAACGTATTTGAGAAAATGACTGAGATGGTCTTGAAGGAGGCCCTCCAGAACATGCGTTGGAAGTAACTTGACATTTTTCGGAAAATTATCATTAAAAATTAAGTCAAGTGGCACCGAGCATTGGGTTTGAGGAGTTAAATGCTGGAGGGAAACGTGAATATTTGATAACAGACACTCGACGAAAATGACTTGGGGTCTTTGATAACGAAACCAGAGGCGCTGAAAGAAAGAAAATGGATGTTTGATGAAAACTGTCTGTGAACAGAAGAGGGGCGCATCGTAAAGTTTTAAAAATGTTTGCACAGTAAGCTGTCGAAATCTAGCATCAAGTGGAATGATTCTAGCTTCCAAATAAAGCACGCTATTCGCGACACACCTAGGTAGCCCGAGACACAGCCGCAGAGCTTGCCTTTCTAGCAATATAAGAGGTCTTAATTTGTACTCAGCACTTCCAGAAAACAGAACGCAGCCAAACTCCAGAATTGGGCGTACGTAAAGTTTGTATATCGTAAGTAACGTATCTCTGCGCATCCCTGAATTCTTATTGCAAAACCGGCGGAGCAATCCTGCGGCGCTTCCTGCTTTATGGGTGTTTGATTCTATTTGTTGTTGCCAATTTAAATTGTCCACGTAAACAATACCAAGATATTTTAGCGCTGTTACTTGTGGAATCGGATCATTTCGATAATGCAGTGAAAGAAATACGGGAACGGATAGAGGGAATACAAGCAGAGCACATTTGCTAACATTAAGTGAAAAAGACAGCCCGCCAAGACATACCTCAAGCTCACTCAAATATGACTGTAAGATTTCATACAAACTACTGATATCTCGGGATGACGAGAAAAAAGCAATATCATCAGCGCAGACGTAAAGAGGAACATTTTTATGAACGGGAATGGATGATAATATATTAAATAAAAGAGGTGACAGGACTGATCCTTGCGGAACACCTCTTGTTTGCTTATATGAGGCAGAAGTAATTCCCTCGTGGCAACAAAAGAAACTCCTGAACCCAAGATATAATGTACTTGGGCACCTCACAGTCCACTAATCTTGAAAATAATGTACTGTGTTCCACACTATCCTAGGCTATTGCGATATCTAACGTGACTAATGCAGAAAGCTCACCGGATACTTTTGCAAGGCGAATTCGGCTTTCCAAATCAACATGAGCCGACCATATAGAGCACCCCTTTCTGAATCCTACTTGCCTTGGTGAAGGATGTCCTGACGGGCGATGAATTAACTGTGTCTTCTATGAAGAATTCTTTCAATTATTTTAACTATATTTGAAGTAAGCGAAATTGGCCGAATGTTATCCAGGACATATCCGAGGCTTGGGTTCTTTAGCAGCAACACAACTTTAGCAATTTTTCATGCGCTTGGAATCCATGTGTGCTGTAAAGAGCAGTTAATAATATTCAAGAGCTCATCGGGATGGGAATTAAATATCAATTTAATCATAGTGTTTGTAATCTGATCTGACCCGGGAGCCGCTTGCTTTACAGTTAGTATGACATCTGCCAGTTCCGCCATAGTGACTTCCTGAAAGTCCGAGGTTGCGCTTTTTAATGTCACAGGTCTCAAGCATGACGAAGCGAAACGCGCTGCAAGTCCTTTCGCGATGCCCTCTACCAAATTTGTTGTCTCTTTAGGAGACAGCACTACTGAATGCGAATATGCTGGTAGCTGCGTCGATTTTTTGTTCCGTAGAAACCTGTACAGGGCAGATCTTTTATCAGGTTTTGATAAACGCAAATGTAAGTCAGAATTGTGTTTATCTTTAGCTATAGCAACTGTACGTTTAAACAGCGCTGCGTAGAATTTATAGTCAACCCAATTTTTCGGAGTATGGTTGTGGCGTAAACGTTTCCAAGCAGCCTTACGTCGCCTATACGCAAGCGTACAGTCTTCATTCCACCAAGCTGAATTTGACGGTGCATGTGCTGCCGTACTTAACAGAAAACTCTGCCGGCTGGACAGAGCCACTTAGACACGCTACTACTGAAGCAACTCGTTGCTGTCCGACGCGTCCTTTCAATGACGAGAGCACCGAGTTTAAAACAGTTTTATAAATTTTATAGTTGGTGAACCGTTGTTGCCGGATAGCAGAGGTAAGTTGTGGTAGCATTATTTCATAGGTAATCGGTACATGATCACTACTCGTCCCATAATCAAATGTTTCCCACGATGAAATCATAAACTGGCCACAAGAAAATGTTAGGTCTAACGTTGATGAGCTTATCCCGCGTAGAAAGGTAACTTGTCCAGAGTTATGGCAGCGAAAATTATTATCCTGCAACCAATTTTACAATCTTTTGCCACAGCCATCTGTTTTAAACCCCCAAGAAGTGTGATGCGAGTTAAAATCCCCAGCCAATAAAATTGAACTTGACGACGAATTCTTGATAACACAATTTAGGTGATCTGTGCGTCTTACTCCATTCGGAAAGTACGCATAAATCACTGTAATACTGTTGGAGTCAGATAACAAACAATCTATTCCTAACAATTCACAATCCGGACAAATATGTTCAAAAGTTACAATGACATGATGACACATTTTTGAAGATATTAGGGCCAATAATCCACCTTCTCAACCTGGCCGCTCCAGTCTAAAAGTTCGAAAATATTTCAGAGTAAATGTTTGGTTTACTGAAAGCCAAGACTCTTGAAGTAAAATTATATTAGGATTTGTTTGCTGTATGAGATAAATAAGATCTATGTAAGCGGAAGATACGGAACGACAATTCCACAGGAGAACTTTTACAGGCGCTATGATGGACTTAATATAGTTGACTCGACTGCAGAACGCAAAACGTCCTGCTTGTTGTTGGTATCAGTAATAACTTTTTTGGTTTCGACATTGGCAAACTGGTTGGAGACAATGGAGCGTTGCGTCGTTTATGAATGATATTACCAAGCCTCATGTCACCAAACGACCCACTGGGCCCCACAGGGGTCGGCGACTGAGCACTGAGGAGCCTTTCAGGGGTAACATCTTCTTGACGCCGATTATTTTGTTCATTGTCGAGATGCTCAGCTTCACCCTGGACCGTGACAGTGTCTGCAGTGAAGGAGGAAATAAGGCTGTTTAACCTGGTGGCGAGCATCTCGGTCAGACCTTCAGCAAAGGTGTTGAAAAGCCGTTCCATAATCATCGGCATGGCCTTATCTATCGCAGCCGACACTACGGAAGCGACCGTCGCTTCAAGTGACCCACACTGGCGTGACGTAGCAGCAGCGTACCCCACTTCGCGCTCTTTAATGAAGGATGTTGCCTCAGACCGAGAACAACGGCGTTTCTCCAATATATCTAGAATTTGTGTTTCACGTTCTCGATCAGGGCAGCTATTGTCCGTGGCTGTATGTGCTCCATCACATAGGCAACACCTGCAGTTGTCTACCTGACAATTTGATGCGGCATGTGCCCCACCGCAATTCGCACATCTCAATGAGGACCTGCAAGCATTAGCGCTATGTCCAAATCGCCAGCAGTTACGGCATTGCAGTGGGCGAGGTGTCAATGCCTCCATACGGAATAGCTAAGGCCAGGCCTTCAGCTCAGAGGGGCGTGTGAGACCAGCAAAGGTAACGATGACGCTTTCAGTAGGAACTCGCGTATTACCTACAGGTCTGGTGCATCTGTAGACAGATATCACGCCAGCCGGAGAGACCATCTTTATGAATGCTTCAGGACTAATGTTAGTTGGAACACCACGAACAATGCCCTTCACGCGAGCAAGATGAGGAGGGATAAAAGCGCGCACAGCAATGAACGCAAATCTCGTGGCTGCCAGTAAGTCTCTTAAGCATTGAATATTTGAAGACCTGCATAGTATGCTAGTCTTGCGGAAACGCCTCACCTCCGAGATGTTCAGAAAATGACCGCGTATGTTGCGCAGTTCTTCTTGAAACACCTATGTTTCACTCAACCGAATGGCTCCACCATCAGTGGGCCCAAGCGCGACAGGCAAACTGCTTACGCCGTTCTCGAGGAAACACTCCAGTGGTACCGATTCAGCAAGGCGACTGGCCGACCAGGGCGTGCCCTGGCCGGGACCGAAGACCGGCATTGATGGCTCCGGAAAAATCAGCAAAAAGAAATTCTACCGCTAATAAAGAACCAAAGGTGATGAGTGTGGCCAATCCTCTCTCACAGGACGTGCAATCGAAAGCGCCAGCTACTGCAGGAACGGTCGACTGTCGGCGCTACGTCGTCACCATCCTACGACTCGGGCTACGCTGTCCTCAAAAAACGTGAGCCGGTGCTTTTCGTCCTTTTAACAGAGCGCGCAAGAGAGTTCTTCTTTTTCATTCATTTTATTGTACATCATGACACTTGCACAACTGCCATTATCTTTCTTTTTGACAAGCACGTGACAATATTCTAGTGCACTATACCACAACACATCGTTTAATGTTGCTAACAGTCCACAGGTGGGGCAATCCGCACTTGGATACCGTTCAGGGTACATGGCATGAAGAACCGCGGGGTTACGATACGCACTAGCTTGCAAAAGTCGAAGGGTAACTGCCTGCGCCCTGCACAAGGCAGGGTGTGGGAGGGAGAATACCCTTCTTGACAGATAGAAGTGCTTTGTTATTTAGTTGAACGTAAGCAAGGGTTCCCAGTGAGGCAGAGGAACTGCGGAGGTGGCGCGGTCACTGAGTCCTCGTGCTGCATCGTGTGCGCCCTCGTTAGGGTTAGTGGTAGAGCATCAATCGGGATGGAAGAAGACGACGAAGCTGTTGCTGCTCGGCTAAGTAGCTCTGTCTGCATTTATCGTTTATTTTTGTTTATATTATGGCTCAGCACTGCTCAAGACGTCGGACGACTCAAAAAGGTACCTGCCGTATCGGCGACCGACGGGTGCTGCGCAGCCCACCGCGTCGAAATGTGCTAGAAGAAACGAAACAAGCATCAGCGAGAGCGCCGCCATGACCTCCCAAGGTGTGACACCAGATCAGAAGCACCAGCTGGTTGGCGCAAGCATACCTGACTGCAAGCGACAACACAGCGTTGAATCAGAGGACCAATAAACTGTCGTCGGGGACCACAACGGGGCGAACCTCACAGATCAAGACATGGACGAGGATGGTTTCCGCCCTGTGCGACATCGCAAAGACAGGACGGTGGCATTCCTGTGTTAATTGCTCCAACATCCGAAGGAGCTAACTTGAGGCAAGTGAATCCTATTGACCTATATTCGGAAATTGAAACGATTCTCGGTGGAGCCCCAGTTAACAGCCGTTTCACAGCACAGGGAGCCCTGCTCTTGAATATAGAGACAGAACACCAAGCTAATATGCTTCTAGAGACCAATACTATCTGCGGCCTTGCCATATCTGCCCGTGTACCACACAGCTACATGAAAAATACATGCATTATAAAAGGGGTCCCAAGATGGTACTCGGACGAAGAGCTGTTAGCCTACCTGAGACCTCAGGGAGTATACCACGCAAGAAGAATCGTACGACGAGTCGAAACCTCATCCACCAAATGGGAATCAAGGCGCACTGACTCTGTAGTTCTCACATTCGCTCCCTATTCGGAACGTCCAGAGAAGATTAACCTTGGCTTCACCAGACACGAGTTGGTAGACTACGTGGAGGCGCCACCACGCTGTTTTCAATGTCAGCGTTTTGGACATGTTGCTAAGCACTGTCGTGGGGAACAAAGGTGTAAGCGCTGTGGGGGGCCTCATGACTTTAAGACATGTATAAGCAAAGAAAAACTTGTGTGTGCAAACTGTGGCGGCGACCACCCAGCTTGCTACGGCCGATGTCCAGCACGAGCAGATGCGCAGCGAAGAAATAAGACGTTTGTCCTCGGCCCGAAGACTGTGAACGAACCATCGCTCACAAAGAAGACGTCCGGCGTGCCACAACATGGCGGTTCGGATAACGAGTACGCAGGAAATTTTCCGCGCCTAAATCCGACAAGAACTGGTACTGAGTCAACGCAAGTGCTCAACACTGGTGAGAAATGTATCACGAAAGAGTCCGCCAAGCGCACCTACGCTGATGCACTGAGCCCACCTCAAGTACCATCTGGAAGCCAACAGCAAGAAAACCTCGAGCACATTATTCGCGCTCTGTTCACCACACTACGTTCACACGTCGCTAAGATGCCTGCGAGTTTCAACAAAGGATATGTTGGAAGCAGTCCTGGCTAGGCTAGAGTCAGTGTTACTTTGCTCTGCTTCCACAAACACACAGTAGAATAATGGCAATGTCTCGCCCACCTGGTCTATTTCGTCCTTCAAAAGTGCCCTTAATAATGCAATGGAACTGCGCCGGTCTTCTAAAACGCCTGTGCGAACTCAACCTTTTCCTGTGCGACATTCCAATACTAATTCTAGCCCTCTCCGAAGCCGGTCTACCGAATGCAAGGACGCTCCCAGGGTACACCCTACACGGCAACCCGAGCATAACGTCGTTTGCAAATGGAAGCGCAATGATATACATAAGGCGGTAAATCCCTCACGTCGCCTTACCAGTGCAGGACCTCTGTTCCAACTCACTGGAAGTCGCTGCTGTGCAAGTGTGCCTGGGAAACCGAAAACTGAGTGTGGTATCGGTGTACATAATCCCACGAAAAAAGGTCTCTATGGAAACTTTCCTAAAGGACCTTTGCACTCGATGTCCCGCTCCTCGAATAATCTGTAGTGATTTTAACGCGCACCATCCACTCTGGGGAGATAAGAGTGTAGATTTTCGAGGCAAGGAACTTCTAGCAGCTGCGGATGCTGCCGACCTATGTGTGGCGAACGATGGTAAACCTACATTTTTCAGGCCACCAGATTCATGGAGTGCAATAGATCTTGTACTTCACTCCACGGACCTTCTGGTATCATCGACCACGGCTCCAGACAAGATGGGCAGCGACCATTTCCCCATCTTCCCCAATATCCTGGGATTTCGAACTGCTGGTCGACAATTCTGCAATGTAACACGCTGGGACACCTACAGAGAAGTGTTGGACAAATCCACTGGTGAGCTGTTCGCAGATATGTTGCAAAGCAAGCGATCAGCAACTTCATTGCTGAAACTGCCCGACCATTTTCCTGCTCCTGACTTGAAATTGAAGAACCTCTGCGCAGCACGGGTGGAGCGGAAATTAATGCGAACAAAAGGAAATCCGTCTGCGAAAACCGAATATAACAGGATAAACGCTGCGATTCGTCGCCATACAAAAAAATTAAGACGAAATCAATAGGCCGCTTTCTGTGAGAGTTTATCAACGTTTACGCCCTTGACAAAGATATGGGCAGAAATAGTCTTTCTGGAAAGATCCGAACACACAGGCCATTCGAAGCACTCGCTTTGAAACAAGGGATAGATTGCAAACCCTTGCAGAGGATTTCGCAGACGTGTACATATTTGGTAGATCAGCAGGAGAGGCGATTCCTCTGTCACCCCAGTTTTTTCACATGATGGATACGCCATTCACCTTCCGAGAGCTGGATATGGCACTTGGCAAATTAAGAAGACGCTGTGCCGTGGGTCCCGATTTGATCAGCAATGAAATGCTGACAAATCTACCATATGAGCGAAAAAGGGCCCTTTTGGACATATTTAATCATGTCTGGAGCATGGGAGAGATCCCATTTGTTTGGAAGACAGCATGGGTGGTGCCAGTCTTAAAGTCCGGAAAGGATCCTGCGAGTCTCGCGTCATATCAACCGGTATCTCTTACATCATGCGTATCTAAGCTGATGGAAAGATTAATATGTACAAGATTAACTTGGTACCTTGAACAAGGAAGACGATGGCCATCGTGTATGACCGGATTTCGCCCACGACTGAGTGCCCAGGACAGTGTTTTGGACCTATTAAGCCACATCGAGCACCATCAGGTCAGCGGACTCTCGAAACTCGCCGTCTTCATGGACGTCGCCAAGGCATATGATTGTGTGCTTCAGGCAGGCATCGTGAACGGGCTCCAAGCCATGGGTGTGTCGGGAAATGCTCTTCGGTTCGTACATGAATTTCTCAGAGACCGCTGTGTCCGTGTTAAGCTTGGAAATGTAATGAGCGAAGAGAGACGCGTTTCCCTCGGCGTCCCACAAGGAAGTGTTCTATCTCCCTTGATTTTTAACGCTGCCATGGCCAGCCTTCCCGACACTCTGCACTTATCTCTGAAAGCAGTTAAATTATTCATCTACGCCGATGACATCTGCATTTGGATCTCAAGGTACCAGCACAAACGTTTGGCTCGGATAGCACATAGCGCTATTTCAATCATTGAGCGTCACTTGTTGACACTTGGCCTATCTTTATCAGCGGAAAAATCGGCCTTCATGCTCTTCCCGGGAGTGCGTCGAAAGTCAACACGTCTGTCGCTGAATATTCGAGGCCACTCAATTTGTTGTGCAACAAGTGTCCGTTTCCTGGGCATTACCATCGACAACAAGCTATTATGGCGACGTGCGGTTGATGGTATAGTCACTGCATCAGTGCAAAGGATCAACGCTCTTCGTCGCATGGCAGGGGTCCGTTGGGGCAACAATCCTATGTACATGCTTAAATTGAATGATGCGCTTATACAAGCCGCATTCTTTATCAGCTGCCCCTGATATCACCATCACCAAGCCAGTTCGAACGCCTAGAGGCAGTGCACAGAAAGGGTCTTCGCTTGGCGATGGGAGTCCCTCAGGCGGCTTCAAACACGAAGGTCACCAATGAAGCCGAGTCTCTTCCGCTCCGCCTTTTGGCGTCTCAGGCCTTATTGACGCAGCTGTCAAGACTGGGCGAGTCCTTCGCAGGCACGGCGCTTCTCCGTCGTCTAAGAGCAAGAAATGGCTCACATTTCAACGCGGCACTAAACACATTTCATTATTTAGGCTTCCAACTGCCTAAACGGCGCCCTATGGACCCGCCATGGTCTTTTGTGGATGTTGCGTGCAACTTCAGCGTACCCAATCTACCAGTGAAGCGCACTATTTCAGCCGCGGAAGCAATATTTCTTGCGCTGGACCACTTGAGCACCATGTACCGCGGCCACCTACAAGTGTACACCGACGGATCAGTGTGCACACAGACGGATAGCAGCGCAGCAGCTTTCTGCATACCCTACCTGGGCGTGTCATGGTCGGGCCACCTGGATCGCGTGGTTTCGTCCACAACGGTAGAAAGCGCTGCAATTACGGCGGCTTTGCGAAAACTGCGATCCTTTTTTGCACGACTTGTTGTAGTGCTGATGGACTCCAAATCGGCGCTACAAAGACTGCATCGTGGCTTACCTCAAGAAAAGTTCACCAGGCAATCTCTGGCACTAATCAAACACCTAAATGGCAAGAGTTTTAATATAAAGTTCCAGTGGATCCCATCCCACGTTGACATTGAGGGCAATGAAAAGGCTGATGCCCTTGCATGCGAAGCACGTACATCGTTTCTAAAAGTAAGCATTCCCAAGACTTACCAGAACAACAAAGATGTGATACGCAATCATTTCAAGGCGATCTACAAGTTTCCACACCAAGCATGTGTAATTCATGGACTTTCTCGTGAAGAAGCGACGCTGTTGTACCGCATAAGGACCAGCTCCGCATACACCCCGGCCTGGTCATTCAAAACTGGGAGATACGCTTTCCCGTTCTATGCCTTCTGTGGTGACATCAGGGTTATTGAACATTTCATTTCCTGAAGGACCCGCGGCAACTAGGAGGAACGTGCAACGAATTTTGTTTGTCTTCCTGCGAGACACTGGGCTGTCTGACACGTGGTGACATTTTCCAAATTCCGGAGGTGCTCAGGCGGAACAATTGCCGGCCATGCAGGCCAGGCTAATCCCGTCTGCTACAACGCCACCACCAACCACCAGCCCCCAGCATCAATCGGCCACAGGTGAGCGGGAAACAAAGTGAGAGAATCGGGCGTGATACTCTTACGCTTTGGAGAATGCGGAGGGCCTGAGGGGCTACCATCCAGGTTTCGCAGGCTTTGATAGCCACCTTGGAGTCGCTGTAGATTGACTCTCTGCGACTATCTAGCATAGCCAGCGTGATTGCAACCTGTTCGGCTATCACGGGCTTCGATGTGCGTACCGTGGCGGAGCAAGTGAACCTGGAATTTACGTCGACGATGAAAACAGCGAATGCCTCTTTTAGGACATATGGCGTAGCATCCACAAAGCTCGCCTCAGTGGGGTTGCTACGGACGTGCTCGAGCAGAGCTCTACCCCTGGCCCTACGTCGATCGACGTTGTGCGCAGGGTGCATATTGTGGGGAATGGGTGCGATGCGCAGATGAGACATGGTGTTTCTGGGAATCTGCATAGAATCGGGGCACTGGTCAATAGAGTTGAGGCCTAGATCGTCGAGTATCTTGCGGCCTGATTTGGTTCCGGAAAGCCTGAGCAGCTGTGAGCGCTCTTGCGCTTCGATTACCTCTTCGAGTATATAGTGAACACCGAGGTTGAAAAGGTTTTCAGTGTGAGTGCTTACAGGCAAGCCGAGCGTGAGCTTGAAGACCTTTCTTATGAGGAAATTGAGCGTACTCCTCTCTGCATTATGCCAATTATACATGGTCGCCGAGTACGAAAAGTGGCAGAGCACAAACGCATGTATGATGCGGATGAGATTGTCTTCCTTGATTCCCCGGTGTCTGTTGGTGATCCTCCGGATGAGGCTGAGAGCACACTCCGTCTTGATAGTGATCTGCATGAGTGCAGATCTATTAGTGCCGTTAGACTCGACATACATTCCCAATATTCGGAGCGAATTCACTCTAGGCTCTGGGGACCCATCACCAGTGGAAAGCCGTAGTTCACTCTGAGACGCAGGTTTCCAGTCAAGGTGGCCGCCGCCTCGGGGTCTTGTAGAGAAGTTTAGATTTCGATGGGGAGCACATGAGACCGGTGGGATGGAGTAAACGTTTGGTCACGTCGATTGCGCGCTGCATGGTTTCCTCAACTTGACCATCGCTCCCGCTGGTGCACCAGATGGTTATATCGTCTGCGTAGATGGTATGATTGATTTCTTGAACCTTCGTGAGTTCTTTAGAGAGTCCGATCATCACGATGTTAAATAGTGTTGGTGAAATAACTCAGCCCTGAGGCGTGCCGCGTGAACCAAGGTTGATCTCTCGTGAGAAGTACCCTTCGATCGTGAGCTTGGTAGTTCTCTCGCAAAAAAAGGGTCTCACGAAATCGTAGGCGCTCTTCCCTAGCCCTAGGCTGGCAATAGACTGGAGAATGAATTCGTGAAAAATGTTGTCGAAAGCCTTTTCCAGGTCTAATCCAAGGATGACTATGGTATCTCCTGTGCTCCGGTCGATGATCTGATGTTTTATCAGCTTCATGGCATTCTGTGTCGAGAGGCCAGCTCAGAAACTTATCATATTGTGGGTGTACGTGTTATTGGTCTCGAGGTGCACCTTGAGTCGGTTCAGAAGGGCATGCTCTGCGATCTTACCGACACAGAAAGTTAAGAAAATCGGTCTTAGATTATGTATTCTTGGTGCTTTACCAAATTTCGGAATTAGAACCGTGTAGGGCCGTCTTCCACTGTGCGGGGACCTCGCCATGGCGCCACACCTTATTAATCTTTTCCGCAAGGAATTCAATGGAGTCATCATCAAGGTTCTTGAGCATCTTATTACTTATGCCATCAAGGCAAGGGGCGGATTTTGCATTTAGGGAAAACAGAGCCTGTTGGATCTCAGCCACAGTATAGTGATGGTCCAACTCCGGCACGTCGCACCCTGCGTAGTCCGGAAACTGTGTTGGTGCAGAGCTATTCGCAATTCGCAGACACTTGTCTATAAGCTTGTTGAGAACCAATTCGTCTGAGGTAGAGTCAGTAGCAAGATGGATGGCTAGCGCGAGGGATCACCTCTGACTGGACCTGGTGCTGTCCTGATCGAGAAGGAGTTTGAGAAGACCCCAGCTCTTCCCAGATCTTGATTGATTTGTGGGGTTTAACGTCCCAAAACCAACGTATGATTATGAGAGACGCCGTAGTGGAGGGCTCCGGAAATTTGGACCACCTGGGGTTCTTTAACGTGCACCCAAATCTGAGCACACGGGCGTACAACATTTCCGCCTCCATCAGAAATGCAGCCGCCACAGACGGGATTTGATCCCGCGACCTGCGGGTCAGCAGCCGAGTACCTTAGCCACTAGACCAGTGCGGCGGGGCTTTTCCCAGATCTGAGCTGACCTTCGATGCTCTCGCTGAGCTCATGCTATTGTTGTTTACACAGGGTTTTGTAGTGGTCTTCGATCGCCCATTTAACCTCGGAAACCTTCTTGCGGAGCCTCCTGTTATGCTTCTGCCCCTTCCACCTCGTGAGTAGGGCTTGCTTGGCTTCTAGTAGGTGGGCCAACCTGCTGTCCTTGTTTTCAGCGTCAAGGTCAGTGACGACCTCCTTGGTCGCTGCCGTGGCGTCATCTCTGATTTCTTTGTAGCATCCTTCAAAATCTGTCCCGGCCGTCGGTGCTCTCTCAGCTCTGACTTTGCGGAAAACGTCCCAGTCGTCCTAAAGCGGGCAATCACGTTGATGATGTCACTTCCGAGGTCTAGAGCCGTGTTAATCCACTTGACCCCACCTATATTCTTCACAAAAGTGAGGTCCGGGGTGGTATCCCGGCATGCGGAGTTACCTCTCCTAGTGGGGAAATCCTTGTCAGTGATAAGCGTCAAGTCGACTTCTGTCGCAGTCTGCCATAGCTCGCGTCCCTTGGGGGTATCTTACATGTATCCCCACATGCTGTGTGTGGCGTTGTAATCTCCGACGACGACAAGGGGGTAACCACTGGCCATGCTCACAGCCCTTTTGAGGAGAGAGTTTGCTCTCACCCTGCGATAACTGGGACTGCAGTAGGCGTTGAGAATAAAAAGGCTGCTTCTTCGAAGGCCCTTTTTGGGGGAGTTAATTATGATTTCAGTCATTATACGTACTCAATGCCATCGGCAACTGCGCCGAGGTCACGTGATAGGTCATTGTACCTTTTGCTGATAAGTGTGGCGACATCCCTACCTCCTGAATGTGATGACGCCACTAGGTAGCCCTGAAGTTGGGTGCCAGACGCAACTTCATGAACAGTGATGATTTGGGGCTTAACACCGAGAGTTCTTGAATATTGCTGTAGAATGGGCTTTTTGTGTGTAAACCCGCCACAGTTCCATTGCCAGACTCTGAAGTTTTCGTCCACACTATCCATGTTTAGACTGAGCAGCTATAGCGACAAGGAGGATCGCGCCCTCAGTTGGTGGCGCTAGTATATTGCGTTGTCCTGGGACCTGCAAAGGAGTCGGAGCGAAGTCTCTCCTGGCATCGACCTCTTCTAACTTGCTTATGCGTTCACTCAGTGCTCCTAATCCCATCTTGGGGTGTGCCACGGCTTCATGAAGTTTCGCTAAGGTAGCCCGCATGTTGACGAAGGAATCCTTGAATTCCGGCAGTAAGCTCACCGCCTCTTCTTTTTGTGTGTTCTCAACCGCTCGGCGTTTGGTTACGCTAGACTTGTGAAGTGCCTCAGACGTATTAATGGCGATCGGGGCTGAGGAGGGCTGAGGCGGGCTGCGCCGAAGGGGGCGGGGACGCGAGCTTTCTAATCTACGTCATCTCCGCAGCTAGCCTGCTCATTTCTTGCTTAAGCTGCGCGTTTTCTTTCCTCGGCTGCTCGTTAGTTCGTCGCATCTCGTCGAGCTCACTCGCGTGGGAAGAACCGCGATTTGATTCGTCGCCTCTAAGAAACTCACGTCTTCCCCATTTCTTGTCGCTCCAAGAGAGCGTCGGCTTCTTGCTGTTAGAGGTGGTGGTTGCGGGAGCGGGACCTGGTCGGCCCCGACGAAACGTGCCCCGGCCTTGAGGTGGCAGCGAGGCGGAGAATTTAAACTTCCCAGAGCCCATTCTGTCGACCTGGAGCGCGAGCCGGAACATCCCCTGGAGGCCGTGGCGCTTGGATCCGGAGCGGCTTGCCGAGCGTCCCCTGGAGCGGGGGCTTCTTCTGTTTTGAGCGCCCGTGGTGGGTGAAGAAGACTGGAACTCGTCCGCAGTGTCGAGGTGATGCGGTGGAGACGGTGACGCAGCACCGGTCATTCTGGCACGCTCACTACGACGACGACACACAATGTACGGGATCTTGAACCTTTGAGTACAGTCTTTGCTAGCCGTGAGATGCTGGCCACCACACAGTTTGCACTTGGGAATACACACATGTTGCTTGTCGGGGCTTGCGGCACCCCAGCCTCGGCAAATCGTGTCACCGGGAGTGCGGCACACGTCAGTGCGATGGCCAAGACGGCCGCACGCATATCACACGTGGATTTGCTGCGGTAGAGTGAGCACTGCATCCGCACCGGTTCATACCTGACAAAGTTCGGTACACGACACCCGTCGAAAGCGACGATGACCGGGCTGGTTTGGGCTATTCTCTTGGCTGTTAAGGTGAGTGGATTATTGGTGTTGACAATCTTGGCATCGATGACGTCAGGTCCATCTTGAAGCGGCACGTTGCGAATCACTCCTTTGCACGTGGAGTGTGGGGCAGCCTCATGGTCAGTTAGCTCGTGCACCTTGCCCGAAATGAGTATTTGGTTCATCCGAACGTATCGGCCTGCATTTTCGCGCTTGGAAGTACTGGCAACCATAACACTTTGCTGCAGATTCAGGCATAGAGTATCCTGGCACAAATCTTCTTGGCTTATGCCAGCGACAACTAGTATTGCGCCTGCTACCGCAGCTGGCTAATTTTCGAGATATTGAGTCCACCCTTCAGCCGGATCACAATCCTGATGTCATCTTGAGGAAGGGAGGGCATCTTTCCCGCCCGTAGTGCTTTGGACTTCAGCGCAGCGCTGCTCGATTTGCCGCGGCAAGCGCCCGGCTGCGACGATGGCATGCTAGAGTCAGCAGTGCGTGTTTTGGCGCCAGCTCTTCTGGCCCCAGCGGACTGCCAACCTTTATCTTGAGTACACTATTTGTCTGAAATATCCTCTCCGTGCACATCATAATCCATCGTGAGCAAATAATTCAGCGCACCGGTCCTTCGAAGGACCGGCCGCAGGCGTGAATAAGTCCAGCAATAGCGCGGTCTCCCAAGCCACTCGTTAGGGTTAAAGAGCGTACCGCTCCACAGGAAAAGAAATTATTCCTAGCTTGACAAAAAATCACTCACTGTTGTTAAATATGGTATCGGTAGGATCCTGATGACTTTTCGGAACCGATGCGAGCCACAGTTTATAAATACTTGACAAAAAATTGGCCCCGTATCTGCATGTAATCTGCAAATGTCGTCAAGAGACGATTGTCTTGCGTGTGGAGAGAGTGAACAAAACATTTATTTGATGCTCTGCGCAAGAAAATCGGTGAATGGTATTTCGGAGGCGCTGCGTTAGAGTGCTTCGAGCGTGCAGCGTAGGCTCACAAGCGCATCAAGTCATGTCACACGTGAGCCATGAGCGTCATCTGGCAGTTTCTTTTGGAAAACAAAGCGCGTGGCCGTGCGCGTCCGTCTCAGAGGTGATAAGGTGTAGAACGCGAGGCGACGGGTAGGTGCCACCACCATCTCGTCTTATCAAAGCATTGGAAACGCTTTCCGCTCCGTGCAAGCGTTGCATGGTAAGCGCAGCGTGATAAGCGTTACGGTCCTTAAAATTACTTATGGATGCATTTTCTAGTAAGACATGCATATGCGGAATATATGCGTGTTGTTATGGTGCCCCAGACATGCGCAATAATTGCTTTTTAATTGACAATTGCACAAGCATGAACGCTCAACCTTGCGCAACATTGGTGGTCGCTGCGGATGGGGTCAGCTGTTTCAAGTACTCGATGCCGGTAAGAGTGGACAAGCAGACAAATGTACAGACAGACAAACAGACCAAAACTTTTGCGTTGAAGGTCCCCAAGAAAGACTATCGTCTTTAAAAACTCTAGAAACACAGATTTAGTTGCGCACCCGCAGGAGCCGTATCAATGCAGTCTCCCATTCTCCCTTTCATGTTCTTGAGAGGCGCCCAGCCAATGAACGGTCGAGAGGAGGCGCGAGCGGACGGGAAAGTGGGACGCAGAGAGGAGCGAGATTGAACGGCGAGAGAAGGAGCGGCAAAGCACTGCACCATAAAGTTCCATACAATTGTTGTTTTCAGGCACTGCGCCGTGCTCCCGACCGGGCTGCAGAAATTGTGCCTTTTGTCATCTTCTAACTACTACCACCAATTGCATGAAATCTTATGCACTGCACCTACCCTCTCCCACATCGCGGGATCAAATCCCGGCTGCAGTGGCTGCATTTTCGATAGAAGTGAAAATGCTGTAGGGCCGTGTGCTCAGAGTTGGGTGCACGTTGAAGAACCCCAGGTGGTCGAATTTTGTGGAGTCCTTCACTATGGCGTCTCTCATGATCGTAAGCTGCAATACTCTCTATTACACTCTCTAGCACCACATGATCCAGATGCTTGGGGGTGAGGATAAGCGCGTGCGCCCGCAAATGTTGTTATGGGAGAAGGCGGTGGACTGATCCTGACGGACGCCTGACATAGCCCGACAAAGAAATGCATTCGCATAAAAAAGGAAGTACGTGTGGCTACGTGTCTACGAATGTAAAGTTCGTAAGTTTCCAAAAGCTTTATTGAAAATTACAGTTTTCTTTTCCTTAGCTGGGCTCCTGCTTTTTTTAACGTTTTTGCGGCGCCACTTTGTGATTTCAACGTCATATTAGTGCAATGACTTCCAGAAGACACAAGGACTCTGCCGACACAATTTAAGGGCAGTGAGTGCTTGCTTCTTGCATTTTATTTCGCCTCCGCCATCGTCGCTCGCCCACCGACAGCTAGACCTGACGAGTGTCTTCTTTGCTCTAACGTGGTGCGTGCTTGCTCGCGCGCCCCGTAGTCGCACTGTCTCACTGAGCGATGGAATACCAAGTGACGGGGGAAGACATTGACCCTGAAGAAATCACGCCAGACTAAAGCTGGCAGACCGCCTCGTGTGGCTGAGCAAAAAATGAAGGCTCCAAACGTGTGCCCTCATATAGCGCTTTGAAACGCAATAAGCACAAGCCACGCAACAAAGAAAATGTGAAGAACAAAATTATTCGAGCAAGCCAAATGCCTCACCTACCAAAGAACAACATCCGCATTATCATTAGGCCCAGAGGGGGTCTTAACATCGCTAAGGTTAGCCCAACGACAATCGCTGAAGCCATTTCGACTTCGGCAGGTATCAGCCCATCGGAACAGCAAGCAGACACGCTCTGCCCCAACATTAAACAGATTATCTTAGTAGCAAACACGCCGAAGAGAGAAAATGCTAATCGCTACGTGCGCGTTAAAAAAATTCGCATCACTGACAAGACCTATGAAGTTAGTGCTACGAAGCGGCACCACATTCTACGTGCAAAGGCGTCGTTCGAGGGATTCCCGTGCAAGATGGTTCGACGGACATTGATGCGAAGATTGTAAACGACCAAAATCCACTAGCTTTGGCTGCCAAGCGCATCGGAAGTACCACCGCAGTGATCGTGGCCTTCGATGGACATCGCGTGCTCAATTTTCCTTCGATGGACATCGCGTGCTCAATTTTGTGCGATACGGATCGGTGCTACTTCAATGTACATTATACCGTAGACAGATAGATATTTGATACACCTGCGGTCGGCTCGGCAATCGAGCGGACGTGTGCCTGAACCCTGGAGACGTTATCTGCAGAGGCTGCAGTGTGCCGAACCCCGAAAAAGAACACCACTGCACACCAGCATGAAATGGAGGAGCACACTTCACTGTCGACAAGGAATGTAAAGAACGCTACAACATTCCATACGTGGTGCGCCGACGATGATGGGAGCGAGCACACTCGACGCAACACAACAGTCACGAAGCAATGAACGAGTTCAGCGCAATCGCTGACGACGACCAAGCCTCGAAGCTTTCTACAGATGGTCGATCCGATGGCAGCCGATCCCGGTCCCGATCCTGGAGTCGTCCCAGGAACCACACCATACGTGTATCAAGGCCCTGGAGCCACCCTCGGACCCATTCCCGCAGCGTGCGAAGTGGGACCCCAACCAGATCTATATCGCGAGGCTACTCCAGGTCTCGTTCTGGTTCACGTCACGGTTCCCGTTCAGGTTCCCGGCCCGGGTCACGCTCCGGCTCCCACTCTGGTTCCGGGCCTCACGCCGGTTCCAGGCATCACCCCAGTCTCACCGGGGTCTCGCGTCAACGATCGCCTAGCCCATCGGCACCACTATCGCCAGGCAACACCAACAAGAATAAGTGGGGACCTCTCACTTGGGCGGACGCCGTCCGGAGAAAAGGAAACACTACATCACAGGTAGGGTCGGGTTCACTCCCAGAGCATGATACATACACCACATCTGAGATAGCGATCTTAAAGCACGAAAATGCGATGATGAAAGAAACAATACGCAAACTCACAGTCCCAATTGCCGAACTAAAAACTGACAGAAACACACGCACTGCTACGCCCACAACCGACAACGACGACAATGCAATCTTCCCGTTGCAGCCGCAACCCGTAGGCGCCTGTAACGACGACGGCGAGAGCGCACCCAAGAAACGCGTGGTCGCCCACGACCAGCCAGCTTTAAAGGCAGTGTTAGACGACATTAAGAGCACGCTATCGGCGATTAAGGAAAGCCTTCGCTTTCTTGGCGAAAGCATGGCTCTCGTGCAGTCTATCCTCAAGGCGCACGGTAATCGGTTGGGCCAAGTGGAGCAATATCTCGATCACGTCGTCGCCCCTGCCATTCTCACGGGTAAGCCATTGTCGCAACGTAGAGCCGTGCCCAGTCCACCACTTCTCGCGGCCCTTATGCACCCGCCGGGCGCTCAGGCCGACTCCCACATGCTTCAAGATGGCCAGGCCAATTGACGAGTTGCGAATCTGGCCATGGAACTGCAGGAGCTTCAACCAAAAAAAGCCTTCCTGCAGCGATACCTCCGTAGCCACGAAGCCAAACCTCACATCATGCTATTACAAGAGACTGTAGTACCAACCGCCACGTTTTCCGGATACCAGCGGTTGCCCGGCCCCTCGGGAGGACGTGGTACCGCCACCCTGGTCAATAACAAGATTTCTTGCATAGTGCACAGTCTCAATGTGCCCGAAATTGAACATGTTATGGTCGAAATTCTCCCTGGCAACATATCACAACAAAGCGTGTGCATGCTCAATGTATACACTAGTCCCAGCCACCATAGACAAACATTCACACGCTTGTTCTTGAAAGCTGTCCGTCTCGCGGGGCCTAACCCGCTAGTGATTGCGGGCGATTTTAACGCTGCGCATAGCGCCTGGGGCAGCACGTACGACACACCCAAAGGTAACGAGCTTTGGAAAATGCGAATGACATGGGCCTTATTCTCATTACGGACAAGGCCTTCCCTACACGCACCGGTACGTCCACGCAAAGAGACACTACACCGGATCTCTGCTTCGTCAAGAATATCGCCGACGCCCGCTGGTCCAACCTCGCGGTAGATATCGGTAGCGACCACTTCATATTGGCCGTACACCTCCCCACAGTAAGCAGAAAGACCAAGTCGTACACGTGGGTCGACTGGGACCTCCTTCGTAAGACCCGCGCAGATCGACCTCCTCTCGACACCCCACCGAGCTTCGAGACGTGAATGGCCCAGCTCAAAGCTGATGTAAACAAGGCAACCAAAGCTATCAGTACAGACTTTCCAACCGAAAAGATGGACAGTCGTCTCGCCCACCTACTTGAGGCCAAACAGTCCCTATTGGCCCGGTGGAAGGGCCAGCGCCTTAATCGGAGGTTACGAAAACGTCTATCTGAGCTGAACAAGACCATGATGGATCACTGCCGCACCCTTTCAAAAGAGCAGTGGGACGAAATTCGTTACTCGATTGATGGTCAGGTTCGTAATGGCAAAACGTGGAACTTACTCAAACACCTCCTCAATGAAACCAACACCCGCACAAATCAGCGTCATTTGATCGTGAAGATACATCATCAAGATAAACTGACAGTGTCACCGGAAGATGTCAAGAACCTCGTGGAAAAATATCTCCCGCTTTCCACGGGCCCTGTGACCCCTCATACCGATTACTATGGCAGCGACAACACCAACTTAGACGCCGACTTTTTCTATTGAAGATGTGCGCCGAGCTCTCCATGAGCTCAATGGCCGCTCAGCCCCTGGCCCCGACGGCATCACCAACCAGCTCCTACGCAACCTGGACGATCCCTCCGTCACCTACCTCACCGACACGATCAACTAAATATGAAAAAAGGGTGAGATACCCGATGCCTGGAAACTAGCTCACACTAGTCTCATACCAAACCGGGAAAGGCTCTGAGCCTAGATAACCTACGCCCCATATCTCTCACGTCGTGCGTGGGCAAAGTGGCTGCGCACGTCGTCCTCAACAAGGTTGGTTGATACCTCGAAGATAACGACTGCATCCCGCACCACATGATTGGCTTCCGACCAGGGTTATCCACTCAAGACGCCATGTTACTCCTAAAGCATCAAATTCTAGATGGTGGAAACACTCGGGATACTCGTGCAATACTCGGTCTCGATTTAAAAAGGCCTTTGATACAATAACGCGCTCGTCAATCTTGAAGGCGATCGCAGCCCTCGGCCTAGGTCATCGGTTTTACTACTTTATCCGCTCTTTTCTCACTCGACGCAGAGCCATACTCCGCGTAGGAGACCTAGTGTCGGAAGAAGTGGAGCTCGGACAGCGGGGCACTCCTCAGGGATCCGTCCTCTCACCCACGCTCTTCAACCTTGTGAGGATCGGGCTTTCCGAACGACTTTCGAAAATCGACGGGCTAAATCACACTATCTATGCGGATGATGTAACCATATGGTGCTCCACAGGGTCGGATGGTTTCATTGAGTCAGCCCTGCAAGAGGCTACAGACACCACCGAGTCTTACCTCGACCACACCGGTCTCAGGTGCTCACCTGCGAAGTCGGAGCTGTTGATATATTTGCCCAAACGCCGGGGTGCTAAGCCCAAAGCGTGGAAACCTCCGGCGGAACGCAATGTCACCCTCCACACCAGAGATGGTCGTACTGTACCCAGGGTAGACACCATCAAGATCCTCGGCATGATCATCGAGTCCTGCCGAACCAACACCCAAACAGTACACAAGCTCAGGACCAAGACTGAGAATACCATACGACTAGTAGGTAGAGTAGCCAACAGGCACCATGGCCCCAAATAATACAACCTGCTGCGTCTCGTACACGCATTTGTTTTGTGCCATTTTACCTACGTTGCCACTATACACAAATGGCTACGTGCGGAGCGCGATCAACTCAATGTCCTTATTCGCAAGGTGGTCAAACGAGCCCTTGACCTCCCTATCACCACTCCGACGTACAAACTCCTCGAGATCTGCGTACATAACACGCTAGAAGAGATCACCGAAGCTCAGGAACGCGTGCAATTGACCCGACTCACCACCACCAAGGCGGGCTGCCATATTCTGCGCGAGCTCGGCTTCTTCTCCTCGAGGGCCGAGGACCCCCCAGAGTTGGCCCTAATTCTCCGTGAAATCCGCGACCTTATCACGATCGATCCCATTCCTTGAAATGTGCACCCTGAATACAACAGAGGCAGGCGCCTTGCGTGGGCGACCGCAATTCTCAAGCGCATACACACGGAAGCGGACAACGTCTCGTTCGAGGACGCCGCTGCCTATCACAACAACCGAGCCTTCGCCGCGGTCGCGGTATCATCCGTGCAGCAGACTCTTAACTCTGCCACAATCCTCACCCGAAACCCCGAAGTAGCGGAGCAAGTAGGTATAGCTATAGCTATGCTCGACAGCAAACGGGAATTCATCTACAGCGACTCCAGGCCGGCCATCAAAGCATTCGAACGCGAAGTCATCTCCGACCAGGCGTTACGTATCCTGCGCAAAGCAGACCCGAGTGCCCTGAAGCACCATACTGTCATCTGGTTCCCCGCCCATCTCGGCCAGGTGCCGGGTGCCCTATCGAACCTCAACAAGACCGCCCATGATGCAGCGGGCGCACTTACCGACCACACCGCCACAGGGCAACTCCATCTTGCTGGGTTAGATACCAATCGGGATGCACCAATTACGTACAATGAAATAACAAAGTACTTTTACCTGGAACGCCGCATTTTCCACCCCCACATCCGAAACTCAACCTACCGCAGGCATTAACCCTACGCCTAATACAGACACACAAGTACCCAAACCTTGCCACGTTTCACGTTTATTATCCTCATGCATACCCCAGCGACACATGCCCACCATGTGGACACACAGCGACACTCGCACACATGCTATGGGAGTGTAGAACAACTCCTCCTGACTCTACCTCAAGCAAGTGGGAGAGGTCCCTCAGGAGCTCACTTCTCGCCGGCCAGCAATGGGCCATCCAGCAGGCTCACGAAGCGGCCACCAGGTAATCCCTGTCGGTCCCTACGTGGGAGACACCCGCTACGCGCTAAGCGCGTCCAGTAGGACTGAAATAAATCTTTTTCAGTCCGTTCAATAAAAATGAAATGCATGTTCTTAAAAAGTTACAAACTGACCAAGTTTCAGAAACTTCTTATTGAGCCAATGTCACCTAAATACAAAATTGCACCTTCAAATCGTAGTCGTCATGCACACAAATTTTTGCGCGAAGCTTAAAAATGAAAATTTGACCTTGTTTCGCCAATCATCCACCCATTATGATGAAATTAACGCCAGTAGAATTCTCAGAGTGCAATTCATCAATTGAAGTCAATTCACATGTTTCACTTTGGTGTCACTTAAAGTGTAGCGCGAGTTAAAGCGGCAATAAACGCACAGTACTTGTGTCATCTCGATCAACGCAAGTGCCACAGATTGGACGTGCATCTACTCATGGTCGTGGGCAAGATATTCTTTTGGGAAGGGGGGGGGGGGTGTTGCATCGTGGGTGGGGGAAGGGAAGAGTACTGCTGCTGTAGCTTTGGGGCGGGGTTCCCCTTTTACACCCCAATGCCAACGCCCATGCTTGCTTGATTAAACCTATATTTTGGCTCGTACCCTCTACAGGAAACTTGGCTTTAAACCGGTGGATAACATAATGGCGAAAAAAATTCAAAATTTTAATAAAAGGGGTAGAATTAATCAGTCATCTAAGGCATATGAAATTGGACAGTAATAAGGTTATTTATGAACGAATGAAGTAGACACAGAACTATTAACTGAAATGAGTAAATAAACGACGATTCTAGAGAACTAGAATTTCATTCGGAATGACGTAACAAAATTGAATGAATCTTTTTGTGTCTCCAAGAAGGTAAAATATCAAGCCACGAGAAGAAGTCCCAAAAGAAAGGATATTCTCAGAGTTATTTTTTATTTTCTGAATAAATTTTCTTTATGTTTCTTTCTATGTCTTGTAAAACTTCGGCAAGTAAGTGAATCATGATCGATGTCTTCCGGCTGTTCCCACTAAAAACAAAGGAGAGGCTTCTAATACATCTCCAGTCTAAATGAGCAAAACTGATCATTTTGTGAAATGGACCAATTAGTGAAATGAACTGAGCAACTATATTCGTGCAAATCAGGGCGTCTCACCAAGCAAAGATCTAAAAAAAGCTAAGTAAATGAATGATGGAATGAAAAAACTTTATTTCAGTCCTACTGGACGCGCTTAGCGCGTAGCGGGTGTCTCCCACGTAGGGACCGACAGGGATTACCTGGTGGCCGCTTCGTGCGCCTGCTGGATGGCCCATTGCTGGCCGGCGAGAAGTGAGCTCCTGAGGGACCTCTCCCACTTGCTTGAGGTAGAGTCAGGAGGAGTTGTTCTACACTCCCATAGCATGTGTGCGAGTGTCGCTGTGTGTCCACATGGTGGGCATGTGTCGCTGGGATATGCATGAGGATAATAAACGTGAAACGTGGCAAGGTTTGGGTACTTGTGTGTCTGTATTAGGCGTAGGGTTAATGCCTGCGGTAGGCTGAGTTTCGGATGTGGGGGTGGAAAATGCGGCGTTCCAGGTAAAAGTACTTTGTTATTTCATTGTACGTAATTGGTGCATCCCGATTGGTATCTAACCCAGCAAGATGGAGTTGCCCTGTGGCGGTGTGGTCGGTAAGTGCGCCCGCTGCATCATGGGCGGTCTTGTTGAGGTTCGATAGGGCACCCGGCACCTGGCCGAGATGGGCGGGGAACCAGATGACAGTATGGTGCTTCAGGGCACTCGGGTCTACTTTGCGCAGGATACGTAACGCCTGGTCGGAGATGACTTCGCGTTCGAATGCTTTGATGGCCGGCCTGGAGTCGCTGTAGATGAATTCCCGTTTGCTGTCGAGCATAGCTATAGCTATACCTACTTGCTCCGCTACTTCGGGGTTTCGGGTGAGGATTGTGGCAGAGTTAAGAGTCTGCTGCACGGATGATACCGCGACCGCGGCGAAGGCTCGGTTGTTGTGATAGGCAGCGGCGTCCTCGAACGAGACGTTGTCCGCTTCCGTGTGTATGCGCTTGAGAATTGCGGTCGCCCACGCAAGGCGCCTGCCTCTGTTGTATTCAGGGTGTACATTTCAAGGAATGGGATCGATCGTGATAAGGTCGCGGATTTCACGGAGAATTAGGGCCAACTCTGGGGGGTCCTCGGCCCTCGAGGAGAAGAAGCCGAGCTCGCCCAGAATATGGCAGCCCGCCTTGGTGGTGGTGAGTCGGGTCAATTACACGCGTTCCTGAGCTTCGGTGATCTCTTCTAGCGTGTTATGTTCGCAGATCTCGAGGAGTTTGTACGTCGGAGTGGTGATAGGGAGGTCAAGGGCTCGTTTGACCACCTTGCGAATAAGGACATTGAGTTGATCGCGCTCCGCACGTAGCCATTTGTGTATAGTGGCAACGTAGGTAAAATGGCACAAAACAAATGCGTGTACGAGACGCAGCAGGTTGTATTATTTGGGGCCATGGTGCCTGTTGGCTACTCTACCTACTAGTCGTATGGTATTCTCAGTCTTGGTCCTGAGCTTGTGTACTGTTTGGGTGTTGGTTCGGCAGGACTCGATGATCATGCCGAGGATCTTGATGGTGTCTACCCTGGGTACAGTACGACCATCTCTGGTGTGGAGGGTGACATTGCGTTCCGCCGGAGGTTTCCACGCTTTGGGCTTAGCACCCCGGCGTTTGGGCAAATATATCAACAGCTCCGACTTCGCAGGTGAGCACCTGAGACCGGTGTGGTCGAGGTAAGACTCGGTGGTGTCTGTAGCCTCTTGCAGGGCTGACTCAATGAAACCATCCGACCCTGTGGAGCACCATATGGTTACATCATCCGCATAGATAGTGTGATTTAGCCCGTCGATTTTCGAAAGTCGTTCGGAAAGCCCGATCCTCACAAGGTTGAAGAGCGTGGGTGAGAGGACGGATCCCTGAGGAGTGCCCCGCTGTCCGAGCTCCACTTCTTCCGACACTAGGTCTCCTACGCGGAGTATGGCTCTGCGTCGAGTGAGAAAAGAGCGGATAAAGTAGTAAAACCGATGACCTAGGCCGAGGGCTGCGATCGCCTTCAAGATTGACGAGCGCGTTATTGTATCAAAGGCCTTTTTAAATCGAGACCGAGTATTGCACGAGTATCCCGAGTGTTTCCACCATCTAGAATTTGATGCTTTAGGAGTAACATGGCGTCTTGAGTGGATAACCCTGGTCGGAAGCCAATCATGTGGTGCGGGATGCAGTCGTTATCTTCGAGGTATCAACCAACCTTGTTGAGGACGACGTGCGCAGCCACTTTGCCCACGCACGACGTGAGAGATATGGGGCGTAGGTTATCTAGGCTCAGAGCCTTTCCCGGTTTGGTATG
Organism: Rhipicephalus annulatus; assembly: GCA_013436015.1. Classification (NCBI taxonomy): domain Eukaryota; kingdom Metazoa; phylum Arthropoda; class Arachnida; order Ixodida; family Ixodidae; genus Rhipicephalus; species Rhipicephalus annulatus. The sequence continues at coordinate 137,631 of WOVY01015378.1, forward strand.
AGACTAGTGTGAGCTAGTTTCCAGGCATCGGGTATCTCACCCTTTTTTCATATTTAGTTGATCGTGTCGGTGAGGTAGGTGACGGAGGGATCGTCCAGGTTGCGTAGGAGCTGGTTGGTGATGCCGTCGGGGCCAGGGGCTGAGCGGCCATTGAGCTCATGGAGAGCTCGGCGCACATCTTCAATAGAAAAAGTCGGCGTCTAAGTTGGTGTTGTCGCTGCCATAGTAATCGGTGTGAGGGGTCACAGGGCCCGTGGAAAGCGGGAGATATTTTTCCACGAGGTTCTTGACATCTTCCGGTGACACTGTCAGTTTATCTTGATGATGTATCTTCACGATCAAATGACGCTGATTTGTGCGGGTGTTGGTTTCATTGAGGAGGTGTTTGAGTAAGTTCCACGTTTTGCCATTACGAACCTGACCATCAATCGAGTAACGAATTTCGTCCCACTGCTCTTTTGAAAGGGTGCGGCAGTGATCCATCATGGTCTTGTTCAGCTCAGATAGACGTTTTCGTAACCTCCGATTAAGGCGCTGGCCCTTCCACCGGGCCAATAGGGACTGTTTGGCCTCAAGTAGGTGGGCGAGACGACTGTCCATCTTTTCGGTTGGAAAGTCTGTACTGATAGCTTTGGTTGCCTTGTTTACATCAGCTTTGAGCTGGGCCATTCACGTCTCGAAGCTCGGTGGGGTGTCGAGAGGAGGTCGATCTGCGCGGGTCTTACGAAGGAGGTCCCAGTCGACCCACGTGTACGACTTGGTCTTTCTGCTTACTGTGGGGAGGTGTACGGCCAATATGAAGTGGTCGCTACCGATATCTACCGCGAGGTTGGACCAGCGGGCGTCGGCGATATTCTTGACGAAGCAGAGATCCGGTGTAGTGTCTCTTTGCGTGGACGTACCGGTGCGTGTAGGGAAGGCCTTGTCCGTAATGAGAATAAGGCCCATGTCATTCGCATTTTCCAAAGCTCGTTACCTTTGGGTGTGTCGTACGTGCTGCCCCAGGCGCTATGCGCAGCGTTAAAATCGCCCGCAATCACTAGCGGGTTAGGCCCCGCGAGACGGACAGCTTTCAAGAACAAGCGTGTGAATGTTTGTCTATGGTGGCTGGGACTAGTGTATACATTGAGCATGCACACGCTTTGTTGTGATATGTTGCCAGGGAGAATTTCGACCATAACATGTTCAATTTCGGGCACATTGAGACTGTGCACTATGCAAGAAATCTTGTTATTGACCAGGGTGGCGGTACCACGTCCTCCCGAGGGGCCGGGCAACCGCTGGTATCCGGAAAACGTGGCGGTTGGTACTACAGTCTCTTGTAATAGCATGATGTGAGGTTTGGCTTCGTGGCTACGGAGGTATCGCTGCAGGAAGGCTTTTTTTGGTTGAAGCTCCTGCAGTTCCATGGCCAGATTCGCAACTCGTCAATTGGCCTGGCCATCTTGAAGCATGTGGGAGTCGGCCTGAGCGCCCGGCGGGTGCATAAGGGCCGCGAGAAGTGGTGGACTGGGCACGGCTCTACGTTGCGACAATGGCTTACCCGTGAGAATGGCAGGGGCGACGACGTGATCGAGATATTGCTCCACTTGGCCCAACCGATTACCGTGCGCCTTGAGGATAGACTGCACGAGAGCCATGCTTTCGCCAAGAAAGCGAAGGCTTTCCTTAATCGCCGATAGCGTGCTCTTAATGTCGTCTAACACTGCCTTTAAAGCTGGCTGGTCGTGGGCGACCACGCGTTTCTTGGGTGCGCTCTCGCCGTCGTCGTTACAGGCGCCTACGGGTTGCGGCTGCAACGGGGTGACTGCATTGTCGTCGTTGTCGTTTGTGGGCGTAGCAGTGCGTGTGTTTCTGTCAGTTCTTAGTTCGGCAATTGGGACTGCGAGTTTGCGTATTATTTATTTCATCATCGCATTTTCGTGCTTTAAGATCGCTATATCAGATGTGGTGTTTGTATCATGCTCTGGGAGTGAACTCGACCCTATCTGTGATGTAGTGTTTCCTTTTCCCCGGACGACGTCCGCCCAAGTGAGAGTTCCCCGCTTATTATTGTTGGCGCTGCCTAGCGAAGGTGGCTCCGATGGGCTCAGCGATCGTTGATTAGAGACCCTAGTGAGACTGGGGTGAGGCCTGGAACCGGCGTGAGGCCCGGAACCAGAGTGGGAGCTGGAGCGTGAACCGGGCCGGGAACCGGAACGGGAACCATGACGTGAACCGGAACGGAACCTGGTGTAGCCTCGCGATGTAGATCTGGTTGGGGTCCCACTTCGCGCGCTGCGGGAATGGGTCCGAGGGTGGCTCCGGGACCTCGATATACGCATGGTGCGGTTCCTGGGACAACTCCGGGGTCGGGACCGGGATCAGCTGCCAACGGATCGACCGTCTGTAGAAAGCTTCGAGGCTTGGTCGTCGTCAGCGATTGCGCTTAACTCGTTCATTGCTTCGTGACTGTTGTGTCGCGTCGAGTGTGCTCGCTCCCATCGCCGTTGGCGCACCACGTATGGAATGTGGTAGCGTTCTTTACATTCCCTGTCGGCAGTGAGGTGGGCTCCTCCGCAAAGCTTGCATGTTGGTGTGCAGCGGTGTTCTTTTTCGGGGTTCAGCACGCTGCAGCCTCTGCAGATAACGTCTCCAGGGTTAGGGCACACGTCCGCTCGATGGCCGAGCCGACCCCAGGCGTAGCAATTATCTATCTGTCTACGGTATAGTGCACATTGAAGTAGCACCGATCTGTATCGCACAAATATGAGCACGCGATGTCCATCGAAAGCCACGATCACTGCGGTGGTACTTCCGATGCGTTTGGCAGCCAAAGCTAGTGGATTGCGGTCGTTGACAATCTTCGCATCAATGTCCGTCGAACCGTCTTGCATGAGAATCCCTCGAATGACGCCTTTGCACGTAGAATGTGGTGCCGCTTCGTAGCACTAACTTCATAGGTCTTGTCAGTGATGCGGATTTCTTTAACGCGCACGTAGCGATTAGCATTTTCTCTCTTCGGCGTGCTTGCTACTAAGATATTTTGTTTAATGTTGGGGCAGAGCGTGTCTGCTTGCTGTTCCGATGGGCTGATACCTGCCGAAGTCGAAATGGCTTCAGCGATTGTCGTTGGGCCAACCTTAGCGATGTTAAGACCCCCTCTGGGCCTATTATAATGCGGATGTCGTTCTTTGGTAGGTGAGGCATTCGGCTTGCTCGAATAATTTATTTCTTGACATTTTCTCTGTTGCGGGGCTTGTGCTCGTTGCGTTTCAAAGAGCTATATGAGGGCACACGTTTGGAGCCTTCATTTTTTGCTCAGCCACACGAGGTGGTCTGCCAGCTTTAGTCTGGCGTGATTTCTTCAGGGTCAATGTCTTCCCCCGTCACTTGGTATTCCATCGCTCAGTGAGACAGTGCGACTACGGGGCGCGCGAGCAAGCACGCACCAGGTTAGAGCAAAGAAGACACTCGTCAGGTCTAGCTGTCGGTGGGCGAGCGACGATGGCGGAGGCGAAATAAAATGCAAGAAGCAAGCACTCACTGCACTTAAATTGTGTCGGCAGAGTCCTTGTGTCTTCTGGAAGTCGTTGCACTAATATGACGTTGAAATCACAAAGTGGCGTCGCAAAAACGTCGAAAAAAGCAGGAGCCTTGTCTTGTCTTGTCTTGTCGCCTAGGAGATCTTGGCTCATACCCACATGGGGGATTGGCCCACTGTACCTTATAATAGATGTTTTTTTACAACGCTTGTTAAAAAAAAGAAAGAGAAATTTGGTAAGAACAATAATAATGTTCCTTTGAAAAAATGTGAAAAAAGTGCAGAATTCGATAAACCAGGATATATAAAACAAATTAACAAAAATGAGGAAGGGGTACCTGTAGTGGAAGCGTTCGCACGCTTCGGCTTCTTCTGTTATTCCTCATTTTTTTATTAGGAACTATATAGTAGACGCCTAAAAAATTTATGACGTCACAAAATTTGGTGCGAGATCTTTTAACGCGACAGCGTTAACGAGCTCGTGTCGCAGAAATTTCGGTGTCGGCGTCAGCATTGTTGGTTGTGAGCAAAAAATCATCATATTATGCGTGATCAAAAAATTTATAACGGTGCAAATAAATAAATACTGGAGCAATGTGCACGCCGAACCAGGGTTGTTTGTGCCCGAGAGGTTATCGCACCCAGGTCATTTTCGTGCGAGCGGATGTTCCACTTCATGGACACGCCTCTGCTTGTGAAAATAGTGAAAATAACTTCCTCTGTTTGGAAATGCAGTGAAAGTAGCTTTCACGCCTCACAAACACGCGCGTCCTATACATCCTTCGCGCCCCGCCGCGGTGGTCTAGTGGCTATAAGGTACTCGGCTGCTGACCCGCAGGTCGCGGGAGCAAATCACGGCTGCGGCGGCTGCATTCCCGATGGAAGCGGAAATTTTGTAGGCCCATGTGCTCAGATTTGGGTTGACTGTAAAGAACCCCAGATGGTTGAAATTTCCGGAGCCCTCCACTACGATTGATTGATTGATTGATATGTTGGGTTTAATGTCCCAAAACCACCATATGATTATGAGAGACGCCGTAGTGGAGGGCTACGGAAATTTCGACCACCTGGGGTTCTTTAACGTGCACCCAAATCTTAGCACACGGGCCTACAAGATTTCCGCCTCCATCGGAAATGCAGCCGCTGCAGCCGGGATTCGATCCCGCGACCTGCAGCCCTCTACTACGGCGTCTCTCATAATCATATGGAGGTTTTGGGACGTTAAACCCCACAAATCAATCAATACATGCTTCACGATGCAAGAATCAAATATTGCATGCAGTATAAAAGCGTGGTACGTGCATCCATTGCCAACGGGCGCAAGAATATACGACTATCATAATGAATCTGTGGTTGAAAGCCGATAGCCCACTAGAAAAGCCACACACGCTGCAGCGCCCATTTCCTTAAGGCCACGTATAGTGAGGGCGTAGCACATTCGAAAAGGTTTCATGAACTAAGCGCTTAAAATACGCGCCAGGAACAGATGGCCGCTGTCGCTTTCAACTCCTAAAGGCGAAGCTTTAGGGTCCCTTAATTTTTTGCACGTCTTGTCTCAAGCGTCCCTTCAAGTGTTGGGAGGAATAATTTACTATATACGATGAGAGAAATCGTTTTTTATTTTCTCCGTAGTGTATCTAAAGCAGTGCCAGTGTGAGAATAGTCACACTGGCACTGCTCCGCAGGTAGCGGGATCAGATCCCGGCTGTGGCGGCTACATTTCCGATGGAGGCGGAAATGTTGTAGGCCCGTGTGCTCAGATTCGGATGCACGTTAAAGAACCCCAGGTGGTCGAAATTTCTGGAGCCCTCCACTACGGCGTCTTTCATAATCATATTGCCGCGCACGAAACAAAGAACGAAGACGATGTGCGCGCCAACAGCCTCGTGAAAAGGGGGACTGAAGAAGACGACGTGCTTTTGTTTTTGCTCGCCTGCTCTTGGCTCCTGCATAAAAACACACGCCGTCGGTTCTCGGACTCAACGTCTCGGTGCACTGCTTACGTTGAACCGCGACACTGGTGGAGGTGCTGGGTTGCAAGCCTGCCGATGCTCAACACCCCATCTGGGAGCGGTTCATCAAGTCCCGACACGCAGCCATCTGTTACGACACCAGTGCACCGCTTCAGTCGGCGGTTGCTAGGCCTATCTCCTGAGCTGACCTCCTTCGACGAACATTCTACCAGGCATTACGTACCTCTACCAATGGCCTCCGCTAGCCAGCCACAGTTGGTCCAAGGGATACAAGGTCGCCCCGTTTCCAATCCAACCCAGGTAACACTTCTTCAGCCACTTGTGCCTGATCGCTTCAGTGGTGCCCCACACGAAGATGTTGAAGATTGGCTTGAGCATTACGAACGCGTTGCCGACATCAACCAGTGGAATGCTCAACAGAAGCTCGCCTGCACCTATTTCACTCTCGATGACGGCGCTCACACGTGGCTTGAGAATCGAGAAGGCCGTATATCCACATGGGATGACTTTCGTCAGCAGCTGATTGACACCGTCGTGAGCGGGCTCAGCAGTTGCTCGAGTTAAGGCTACAAAAACCTAACGAAACTGTGGCAATGTTTGCTGAAGACGTGACGCGCCTCTGTCGTCGGGCTGATCCCAACATGTCCGAGGAGAAGAAGTTGCGCTACCTTATGCGTGGCGTGAAAGAACAACTGTTCGCTGGACTTGTGCGCAATGCCCCAACTACCGTGGCCGATTTTATAAGAGAAGCCACTGCCATTGAGCGTGCTCTGCACCAAAGATCGAGGCACTATGATCGCTCGTCCACTACCACCCCAATCAACGCCGCTTCAGTGACTCTGGACAATCAGGGCTCCCTACGTGACCTTATCAGAGATATTGTCCGCGAAGAAATGCAGAAGCTTTGGACTCCTCCAGTGGATACACCAGTGACCGCCGTTGCCGCAGTCGTTCGTGACGAACTTAGGCACGCTTTTTTCAGCAACTGATCTCGATTGCGATCAGCGTCAACTGAGTTACGCCGACGCTGTCCGCCGACCACCACCCGTCCAGCCCATTACATCATACTACCAGCCACCTACAGCCGCACCTTCGTCGCAACCATTGCAGGAGGCTTTCAGACGTCAGCCCATGTCTCCGATGTCTCCATGCCACCAGCCACCACTTGCCGCGCCTTACTCACCACCACGAGAGGACATAAGACGCCCACAATTTAGCAAAACGGACGCTTGGCGCACCGTCGATCGGCGCCCTCTCTGCTTCAACTGTGGTGGTGCCGGCCATATAGCTCGCTATTGTTGGTACCGCGACACATCGCTTCGCCCGTCTCGGCCAGGGTACGACGGTCGCCGTGCCAATGACGACTACATTGTTCGCCATGACGACCCTGCTTTTCGAGGACCTTCAACAACGTGGTCTCCCTATCACGAGTCACCTCCTCATCGCCAGCCCGATTCCGCCCACAGGTCACGCTCTCCATCCCCTGCTCAGACATCATCACCGAATCGACGTACTTTTGCTGAACTTCGGGCAACAAGGTCGCCCAGCCCTTACCGGGGAAACTAAAGGCGGCGACCTCTCGGGGTAAGGTCGCAGCCCGACCACAAGACGATAAAAAGTCCCCAGTACTGCCGCGACAGAACGACTTGACGCCGACGAATATTAACAACGACGAAATGGTGAGCGCCGACCTCAATGTAATTATTGACGGAGAGCAAGTGACGGCCTTAGTCGATACGGGTGCTGATTTTTCCATAATAAGTCGGAAGCTGGCTGATCATCTCAGAAAAGTAAGAACGCCATGGACAGGACCACATATAAGAACAGCGGGTGGTCAGTTGCTGCTCCCCACAGAAAGATGCACAGCAAGAATCAGCATAGGAGATTCTTCTTTCGTCGCGACTTTCATTGTTCTCCCAGAGTGCTGCAAAGATTTAATTATAGGAATGGACTTTCTCAGGGAGCATGGCGCAATAATCAACATCCCGGACCGCGTGGTTTCATTTTACGAGAGTGCTCGTCTGACTGATCATACATCACCAGAGCACAAATCCTTTCGTCTCAAAGACCACAATATAGTCGTGCCGCCTCGATCGTGTATCCTCGTTTCAGTAGCATGTGACGTACCGTTCGACGGTGAAGGAGTCGCCGACCAACTAACCTCGCTGCTTTTCACTCACGGGATTTCCGTAGCACGAGGAATAGTCAATGTCACCGATGGCCGAACGAACTTGCTGTTGACCAATTTCACCTCCGAGCGACGGCACCTTCCAAAAGGCACAACGTTGGCACATTTCGACGAGATCGCAGATGTTCATGACTGCTTTTCAGCACTCGAAGCAACACCTGCACAAGACCCACGTGAACTAGCACCTAACCTTGACGTCAGCCCTACTTTAACTCAGAAACAGCGGGAACGCCTGCTTGTGCTGCTAGACGAGTTCCACGACTGTTTTGCGTCGACCTCGAAAGTTGGCCGGACGTCCTTGACCAAGCACCGAATCATCACAGAGGACACGGCTAGACCAATCCATCAAAATCCGTACCGTGTGGCTTCAAAAGAGCGAGAAGCGATAGAACAGCAGGTAACAAAAATGCTTCAAGACGACGTCATTCAACCGTCGAAAAGCCCCTGGGCATCACCTGTTGTTCTAGTGAAAAAGAAGGACGGCAGCCTGCGTTTCTGTGTGGACTATCGAAAGCTAAATCAGGTTACAAAAAAGGACGTGTACCCGCTTCCCCGCATAGATGATTCGATTGACAGGCTTCGAAACGCACGTTACTTCTCTTCCATGGACTTAAAGAGCGGATATTGGCAAATTGAAGTAGACCCCAGGGATCGTGAAAAAACCGCTTTCGTGACGCCAGACGGACTGTACGAATTTAAGGTTTTATACCATTTGGCTTGTGATCCGCTCCTGCTACTTTCCAGCGTCTCATGGATACCGTTCTCTCTGGCCTTAAATGGAGAACCTGTCTAGTATACCTTGACGACGTCATTGTGTTTTCTACAACGTTTGACGAACACCTTGAACGATTGCAAATGGTCTTGCAGGCCATACGGGCCGCATGCATGACGCTCAAGCCGGAGAAATGTCACTTCTGCTTTGAGGAACTGCAGTTTCTTGGCCATGTCGTCAGTTACGCAAGAGTTCGTCCAGACCCCGAAAAAGTTGCCGCCGTCGTACAGTTTCCAACACCATCAGATAAAAAGGCAGTGAGGCGTTTTCTGGGTCTCTGTGCATATTATCGGCGATTTATTCCAGATTTTGCGCGCATTGCGTCACCTTTAACTCGTCTCACGAGGGATGACGTTGCATTTGTTTGGGTCGACGAACAGGAATATGCTTTCAATGACTTGCGCCTACGTCTACAGACGACCCCCGTGCTTGCCCATTTTGATGACACAACCCTTACAGTGCTCCATACTGACGCCAGCAATGTTGGCCTCGGAGCTGTGCTTGTACAGCGCCAGGATGACGAGGAAAGAGTGATCGCTTACGTAAGCAGAACTCTGTCACGCACAGAAGTAAATTACTCGACAACTGAAAAGGAATGCCTCGCCGTGGTGTGGGCAGTTATGAAATTTCGCCCATACCTGTACGGCCGCCCATTCAAGATTATCAGTGACCACCATTCGTTGTGTTGGTTAACAAGTCTGAAAGATCCTTCCGGGCGATTGGCACGCTGGAGCCTTAGACTACAGGAGTTTCATATAACGATGGTGTATAAGTCGGGAAAACGACACACGGACGCCGACTGCCTATCTCGATCACCAATAGAGTCAGCTGCTGCTTTTGATGAAAAGACAGCGTTCCTCGGAATCCTCGACACGTCAATCATAGCAGATCACCAGCATGACGATCCTGAGCTACTTGGCTTGATTAATTATTTAGAAGGACGAAACCAGAATGCACCCAAAGCCTTTACAAGAGGACTATCGTCGTTCTGTCTGCGAAACAATGTCCTTTACAAAATGAACTTCTCGTCAGACGGGTCCACCTACCTGCTTGTCGTCCCTACCACTCTTCGTTCTGAGGTGTTGCAAGCGTGCCACAACGAGGTAACATATGGACATTTAGGCTACACGCGCACACTGAGCAGAGTTCGAGGGAGATATTACTGGCCTAAACTCACCGCTACTGTAAAGCATAATGTTCGGACCTGCCTCGATTGCCAGCGGCGGAAGTCACCTCCAACGAAACGAGCCGGTTTGCTACACCCTGTCCAGATCCCGACAACGCCGTTTGACCAGATCGGAATGGACCTTTTGGGCCCACTTCCCACCTCTAGTGTTGGCAACCGTTGGGTTATAGTGGCGACCGACTACCTTACTCGCTACGCCGAGACAAAAGCCATCCAGAGAGGCACAGCAGAGGAGGTAGCCCCGTTCTTCATAGAGAACATTGTGCTGAGACACGGTGTGCCATCGATAGTTATAACAGATCGCGGAACCGCATTCACGGCCGCGCTTTTAGATCATGTGTTGGTGCTCAGTGGTACTATTCATCGCAAGTCGACAGCTTACCATCCACAAACCAACGGGTTGACCGAGCGACTCAACAAAATTCTGGAAGACATGCTTTCAATGTATGTGGACTTCGAACACAAAAACTGAGACGAGATTATCCCTTACATAACGTTCGCATACAATACTGCGAAACAAGAAACCACACGGATGACCCCATTCAGCCTTGTTCACGGACGAGAAGTAAGAACGATGTTAGACGCGATGCTGCCACACGAATGCGATGACAACGAAACGAGTGCTGACGCGTTTACTCAACGCGCAGAGGAAGCCAGGCAGCTCACACGTCTGCGAATATACAAACATCAAGAGTACGACGCAGGCCGCTATAACCAACGTCATACACCTGTAACGTATGAAACCGTGGACAGGGTATGGGTGTGGACGCCTGTACGAAGACGGGGACTATCCGAAAAATTGTTCAGAAAGTACTTCGGACCTTATCGAGTGCTGCGACGACTAAGTGACGTTACCTATGAAGTCGTCCCGGATAGCCCAAACTGTTCAAGGCGTCGCCAGCATCGACCTGAGCTTGTGCACGTAGTGCGCATTAAGCCATACGCCAGCGAATGACTCTGCGAGGCACCGTCGCTTCTACAAAGTGACTTCTTGCGCAAATTACTGTCTCAGCTATAGCATCGGGGCGATGCTCTTTTAAGGGGAGGCAAATGCCGCGCACGAAACAAAGAACGAAGACGATGTGCGCGCCAACAGCCTCGTGAAAAGGGGGACTGAAGAAGACGACGTGCTTTTGTTTTTGCTCGCCTGTTCTTGGCTCCTGCATAAAAACACACGCCGTCGGTTCTCGGACTCAACGTCTCGGTGCACTGCTTACGTTGAACCGCGACAATATGGTGGTTTTGGGATGTTAAACTCTACAAATAAATCATCAATCAACACTGGCACTGCTAGCGGCGAAAAGAGCGCTCGACCGTCGATCCACTGATCACCGATGGGACGCGCCTTTTTTTTTTACATCACGCGTCGAACTGATTCGCATTGTGCGACGACTGGCTGTTAATTCGCTGTCTTAAAACGCTTTATAAGTCGTAATAATGCCATTGCTTTCCAGACATTAAGCCTGCCTAAGGCAAGATTGTCGAAAAACCCCAAGCACCGGCCTAGTTCAGTGGTAGAACAGTGGTATAATACATGGGTTGGCACCAGCGGATTCGAGGTCGTGCTACACAGTGTCATTGGCGCTAGGTTTTTTTTTTAATTGCGTGCGATGTGGTTACGGACACCGGTGGCAGTGGACAACTATGGTGGTGCGTGACCCTAGTTGTGATCTCATAACAGCTTCCGCTGTAATATGTAGCACTCCTATAATACAGCCGTCATGTCAGGTCAGCGCGAGTAGGCGCTGGTCAGGTTCGCGAGCACCCATGGCACTTCATATCAGCGTATACCACTTCTGGTGTTGCTAATATCCGTGTTGATGTTGCTTATCTTTACGCAACTGTTAACAGCTGGTTATATAAAACACATGCGGCTGTTTAACGTATGTCTGTGCGTGAATTCGTACATATCATTAGCGCCACTTCGTAATGTATCACTCAAAAAAGAAATTACAACACAGTCACCTTCTATCCGCACGCTCCGCATAGCGTCGATTCCCAAGGTATGTACGTGAGATCTGCCAAATTTTTATCTCTGTTACAGTTTCATTTTAGTGCGGCAATCAAATATCGTACAGATCACAATTGTGACGCACGACATTGACGAGAAAATGCGATAGCTGCCCAGCTCGATCGATTCGCTGTCGTCTGCTGCCATGCTTGTGCTCGTTGATGGCGGCACATATGCCGAGACTGTATCCCAGAGTTCCGTGGTGTGACGTACTTGCAAGCCACGTATAAAACTTTTCAATGGAAAGAAAAAGCATCTCCTTCATTGATTGTTACACGGGGCACAAAGGCTCACGTCACTGCCTCGGCAACAATGTTTTTTTTTTTTACAGCGAAAGCTGTTATGAGATCCCAACAAGGGTCACGTGCACCGTATAGTCGTCCGTTCCCGCTGGTGTCCGTAATCACTAACGCGCAAAATGAAAAAAAAAACACTAAATAAACACCACACACAAAGGCATTTGAAGACGGGTTAGCTGCTTGCCAGACTAGTATTCTACCATGGAGCTGCACCGGTGCATGGAACTCTGTTGTAAACTGACCGCAGGCAGGCTTCATGTCAGAAAAGAAATCGCATTAATGTGTGTAATAAAGCGCTTTAGAAACGCTAAGCAACCGTCAGACGTTACACAATGCGAATTACGTAACGATTGGGTTGTCGAATGGTACAACCCATTACAATAGCGCTATAGACATAATTATTCATCGTCGTCAGCCACACCATAAAAAAAATGGCACAAAAGTCTTTGGTACCACGCTTTTCCAAAGAATGACGAAGAATGGCATAGTGCCTCCCTACAACACGAAAATTGTGTGAATTAATTTAAAAAGCAAGACACCGTCCCATTCATGGCCTATTCCCTTAGGTGGGTTGCGCCAAGTTGTTGAGGAACGAACCAACAATAATTGTGATTTATGGCGTAGTGGCTATGCAAGTGTGCGTGTAGCAGTTATACCCGAATAGTGTAAAAAAAAAGGCTCAGAGGTTTTCCAGCTTGCTTTCTGGAAAAGCGCAACGACAGTGCTCCGCTTTTCTTTTAAGCCTGGTGGTTCTTGGGCAGGCGGGGGGGGGGGGGGTGCACACGTATTTGTGACAGCTTAGCTGGTATTATAGCGGAACGCGAAGTTTGTACCAAATGCGCAGCCTGAGGGGTTGTGTTTTCGCAGCTACGCAAAACTATAAGCAACATGCTCCTGTAAAGCTGCGACATAGGGGTGAGTGCGGCTCTTCAAACTAGCCATGTGCTCGAGAATCAGTAGATCAACAATTCAATCACTCCGACAGCGTGTAAAAACCAAAATTTTATTTCGCATGCTCGCTCCCTCCGTCATGTGCCGAAGCGTGGGATGATGTTTCATGCTGGGCATGAATCATCATCATGCGGCCAGGTCGAAACTTTGCCGAGTAGTGGGCGGCAGCAGCGAGTTACAATACGGCGGCCATTTACTTGAGCAGCCCGTGGGACTTGAGCAGCGGCTTGAGCTTGTTGTTGCGATTCATGTCCTCGAGGTCGGAGGCCCCGCCGAGGCACTCCTTCTTGACGAACACCCTGGGCACCGTGCTGGCGCCGGTCATGTCGGTGAGCACCTTTTGGATGTCGGTGCCGTCCTTCCGGCTGTCCAGCTCCACGGCCTCGTAGGAGACGCCGAGCCCGTCGAAGATCTGCTTGGCCTTCTTGCAGAAGGGGCAGTAGCTCTTGGAGAATATCACCACCGGGTTCTCGTCCAGGTCTCGTCGACGAAGGCCTTCGCTGCTTTGGCCATGGCGGCGAAGGCAAAGCTTACGACCCTCGGACAGCCGAGACAGCTTGCGCTCGAATTTCGCCGGAAGGAATCTCGCGATGATGATGATGATGATGAATCCACAGACATGGCTCGTACCCACTCAGGGGGATTGGCCAAGAATCGATGACTTATTTAAGTTTTTTAAATATCGAAACCACCCACCAGAAAAAAGAAAGAAAAAGAAAAGACACCCTAGTCAGAATGAAAGGAGTGCAATAGTTGCTTGTCACTCGTGCAGATAAGACACGTTCTGCGCGGCGCTGGAGCTCAACTTCCTCGTCTTTGAGGCAGCGTATTTGCTTGCTTGCGTGATTGACCAAGAAAACTATCCAGTTCTTGGCCAATCCTCCAGCGTGGGTATGCGACACATCGTCAAGGATCTTGACTTGATTTGACTGATCCTCTAATGTTGGCTCGTACTAACTAAGGGGGATTGGTCATGAAAATGGCAGTTACTATAAGGAAAAAAAAGCTTACATATAGACAAAGAAAAATGATCTGATCGGTTGTCCAGGGAATACAGAAAAATTATAGAGTGATAAGTTTGCGTACCATTGAAATAACAATAAAACTACAATAGGTAATACAATCAGGTATTGAGAAGAAGTCCAAAGTGGTAAATTTTGATTGAGAATAAGATGTAATTCTTCTTGTGTGTCCAATAATTTCGCAGAAGCAGATGGTCCTATTGCTGTAGCCAAGAAAAGGAGCTTCAAAGGCCTCATCCACGCAGCGAAATCTTAACTGCGCCTCGGTGCTGACCCGAAACACTGAAGTAGCGGAGAAAATATGCCTATAAGGTGTTCTTGACAGCAAACTTGAGGTCATCTATACAGCGACTCGTGACCGGCCATCAAAGCCTTCGCATGTGGCATCGTCTCCAACCAGGCATTACGCAACCTCCACAGCGCTCACCAGGGTATCCTAAAGCACCACATTGTCATCTGGTTCTCTGCCCATCTCGGCCGGGTGCCGGATGCCCCACCCAACCTCAACGAGATCACCCATGACGCAGCGCGCGCGCTTACCGACCGCGCCGCCATAGCTAACGTTACTATAGATTAGGTTAGTAGCGTTGGCCAGGGCAACCAAATCTACCAATCGGGATGCATGGATTCGTACAACAACATCACAAAATCTTTACCTTGAACACCACATTTTTTCCGCCCCCACATACCAAGCTTGAAAGAGCGCAGGCGCTAGGCGATAACCTCCCTGTCCTTCCTCCTTCAATCCTTCTCCTCCTTATTACAAACGCACACGCACTGAAACCTCGCCAAGCGTCACGTTTTATACATGGATTGCACGTACGTCGCATTCGGGAGCGAGAGCACCGAAAACCGCCATGTTTGTCAACATAAGCAGCTGCCTGGAAGCGGGAGCTTTGCGGCGGTGAAATCTGGTCTTCGGTCGCACTACTGGCTTCACAATGACTATTTGTGCCGTTTTTAGATGCAGGATAATACACACCATGACTGTCTAGTGGATAAGGTACTCGGCTGCTTACCTGAGGTCACGGAATTGAATTCCGGCCGCATTTTCGGTGGAGGCGAAAATCCTTGTGGCCCGTGCGCTTAGGCGCGCGTTAAAGAACCCCAGGTATTCAAAATTTCAGGAGCCCTTCACTACGGCGTCTCCCCTAATCGTATAGTGGCTTTGGGACGTTCAACCCCAATCCGTGACTGCAGGCATCAGTTCATCACAGATAGGGGTATTTTCGAGTTATGTCCAAGTTGGCCACGTTAACTTGCGCGATCCTGTCGCTTTCTCCGGAATGCCATGGATTCACAGAGATGTAGAGCCGACCTTCTCTACTTGAGTAGCCGCGTCCAGTGTTGTGTTAAATAAGGTTACCAGCGCAAATTTAATGGACGACGGTAATCGCGACTGAGAACCGAGCTTACTAGTTGCTGGGTTACGGCCGTTATGACCCGACTACTGCCGCAGCATCAGCGCGTTCTCACTACTCTAAAAACGACAGACGAACACGCTGAAGCGGGAACATCGCTGGAATTACCCGCCACGCACAGACGCAGAACCATAGCGTGATGAGCCATCACCAGTAGACCCCACAAAACCGTTGCTCACGAGGTGAAAATAAACCAAGAATTGCGAAAGCCACCGAAACGAGCACAACTGCCGTGACGTCGGAACATTGGTGTAGGCAGCAGTGTGTAAAAGGGGCGTTGGCACCTCCCAAACACCAAAATTTCCCCTACCACGATGCAACACGGGTTTGCACCCCCCACCTATACACAATCACATCGAAGCCGATGTTTTACTTCAACCGGGAAAGAGCATAGTAACTATCCTCGACTAGAACGACGATACTTTGTGATGTAAGCTGCTTTGCTGGTATGCTCTTCACCTATCCACTGCATGGTAGAGTAGTTGTAGCCATCCAGCGAGTTGCAGACCTTCCTTAGCTTGACGTGACTTGTCGAAAGCACCACTAGTTGAGGATGTCGCCGTGTGTCACGGAAGGCAGTAGGTCAGTGTATCATCTTTACCGATGCACAGTTTGTACGGGTCAATATGCGATAGCACATTTCGATTTTCACTCGGTAACGTACACAAGTCAGTCCAACAAGCTCTTCGAAGTACGACGGGCAAAGCGTGTGCATGTTTCCTTTCGCCGCATCACACGAATGACGTCGACGAACTCCCACCCAGCGGTAAGCTGCATGCACAGCCTGACTAGCCTGACTCAGTGTTGACAAACATGGCGGTCGCTCACTTTGCCAGCCGGAAATGACGTCACGTGAAACCCATGTATATCCCTATGCGTACGCCAGCGACATGTGCCCGCCATGCGGACACACGCAACACTCGCACACGCGAGTGACATGCGACAGACGCACTGGTAGTGTAAAACGCTCATCCCGACTCTACATCAAGCAAGTAGGACAGGTGAGTGGTTTGTAAGGAAAAGGAAGAAGGCACCTAATTTCTGTCTGCCTTCAGGCGACACGGCGCAGTGCCTTATAGGGGTGGGGGGAAGGAGGGATAAAAAGAATAGAAGGAAATAGATGAAGAAATAGAGAGGCAAGCGACGGAAATAGAAGAAGATAGCAAAGTAGGGATCCGGTCGAAGCAGTCCAAGGGCGGGGCACCTCATTGCGAGAGCTGCACGGCGTCAGGAGACCGCGGAGGGCGAACCAGTTGGCAGGAGCTACGCTGGCATCGGAGATCGCGAGAGGACGACCGTCCAGCTTGAAATTCTCCGAGAACAGGTACATACACACAAACGCGCATTTACACCGACGTTTTGTAGAGTTACGTGAGATCAGATGCTATAGCCTTGATTCGTAAGACATTCGAATACGTTGCCATCACTTTCATTGCTTCGCCCTTGTGGCGAAAATGTGACGTTTAAAAGGAGCTACTCAGAGGATTTCAATTTGAACGGTTGTTACACCTGCGATTTCCGATGCCAAGTTCGCCCTCCGCGACCTCCTGTGGCCGTGCAGCTCTCGCCGTGTGGTGCCCTGTCCTCGGACTTCTGGCAATCGGCTCCTACCTTTCCTTCCTATCTCCTTCTTTTCTGTCCCTTACCTGTCCTACTTCTTTATTTACATCTTTTGACTTTTCTTTTTATCACACCTTCTCTTTTCCTACAAGGCACTGCGCCGTGTCACCCATGAAGCAGACAGAAATTAGGTGCCTTTTTTTCTCTTCCAAGAATCACTCATTACTTTTTGTAATGAGTCCTCGCGGGCAACTGCAGGAGCTTTTCGACGTGGAGCTTTTGGATACGAAGTTGTCATAATGTAGCCCTCTTCTTCATTTCTCTTCCTTGCAGTCTCTGTAAATAAACCCCTATATATATATATATATATATATATATCCCTGTGGATGCGCCTTCCTCCCTGCAATGTAGACAAACATGAGTACGGTGGCAGCTACGTATATAACGAGACCTGGCGGACCCGA
>WOVY01015378.1:157500-221619 GCA_013436015.1 Rhipicephalus annulatus
GTCTGCTATGTGGATATAAGTAGCCGGTGTCCTCATATCTACACCAACCTCTCCTACATTACAGCATTTTAATAAAAAAGTGTAGAAGTGAGGCAGTTGCGTAAATAAACCCATTACGTTGTTTACACCACATGGAGGTCTAATAAGTAAAAGTTAATGACAATATTTTTAATATGAAGTGATGCATTGTTAACCCAAAGGGCGAGAGAGATCAAAAAACAAAGGCGGTTGAGATGAACCTACCATTGCCTTCTTCATGCAGGCCATCTATGGATGCAGAAAAAAAGCAAACAAATTAATACTGTTCAGTGAACAGACCGCAAGACAAACATTTGAGACTATCTATCTATCTATCTATCTATCTATCTATCTATCTATCTATCTATCTATCTATCTATCTATCTATCTATCTATCTATCTATCTATCTATCTATCTATCTATCTATCTATCTATCTATCTATCTATCTATCTATGTCAATGATTGGTGTCTCAAACAAGGAGCATTTCTTGGAATTTCTAAAAAAAATTTGGTATGCCATTAATCGTCGCGCCGAAAAATCTTCATATACCAAAAACTGCCTTCAAGTAAATCTAAATGTTAATGAACGAGTTTTTGTTAGTGGCTTGTTTCAATCTTTTGGCACGACGAAGTATTTCGGCCTGGGCGTGCGAGAAGCACAGGTGCGTGATTGTCACATGAGTTTGATGATGTCTGTATTGCCTGAAACATAATAATAAGAATAAAAACATGCTGTATATCGGTTTCCATGATCGGCGGAAATAACGGCCCATCGCTTTTCTGAAAATCTGTCGGTTTTTCCAAAATGACATTTGACACCACTACCTGCCTGCATTAACAAGTTATTTATCCTAAATTTTGTAGTTACGATCGTAATAAATGTTCATGGTGATCTTAATATGAGTGCTGCCACAGAGACAGCAATCACGAATGTAATGAGCGATTATCTTGTGTGTCCCTCTTTTTTTCCCAAAGATTTCCGCACACATTTGATGAAACTTGCTATCGCGTGCATGTATGCTGCATCCCCCCCCCCCTCACAGTCATAAACATGAAAGAAAATAAAACAAATTTGTGGGCGTACGTACAAGTTGATTGATGTCATTAACGTATTCCTTGCAAGACTTTCCTACCTGTTGCAAGGGAAAAAGAACAGATATCATAACTAATCATTGTTATGCATTGTTATGTTAGCATGGGCGCAAGAAAGACTACTTAAGAGGTTCATTGCTGCGTTTTTGGATGTTTTGTACATTTCATGAGTTGGAAATTAAGGCGCCCACATACTGACTATATCATAAAGATTTAGTGCCCCTAAACAGGCTGAATGCCCAAGGCGCTTGCACTCATTTGCATTCATTGTGATGATGATGATGATGATGATGATGATGATGATGATGATCAAAGCGAGAGTGTGATACAGGTGCACGTTAACGAATTCCCCAAATGGTCGGAACTTCCAGGGCCCTGAACTACGGCGTGTCTCATAATCATATCCAAGTTCTGGCACTTCAAACCGCAGGCAATGTTTAGAGTACAAAAGAAAACAAGATGTCTGGAACCAAACGCCTATATTCGTCCTCAGCGCTAAAACGGCCCATTGCTACAGCAACACGATGCGTTCAACATGGAAGTTATCTCTTAGTGAGTAAGCACCTAAATAGTGAATACAACGAAGGCTATGAACATGGATGCCTTGCTATGTGAGCAGGAATGCAAGCTTCACGGCGCAATAGCAGCGCAGTGGCGAAGAAATGACCGTCTTTTGAACCAGCCTCGTGGCTAGAAAGGCTTTGAAAAATTTATATTGGTTCAGTCCTCATTGACGGATGCGCGTTGATGACATGCATTTAAATAGTACGTTGGCATTATAGCGGTGCATATCTTACGTTCTTTAGTAGCTCCATTTTCGCGCCAACATCGTTTCCTTGCAAACACTTCATTAAGGCCTGGGCTTTCTTCAGATCTGTATAAAAAGAGACGTATGCATGACATGAAAATGGCACTATAAAATAAAGTTTGGTGACACGTATTGTCGCCCAAGAAGCCGGCTCGAGAAATTTGTTATACACCCTTTAGATCTTGTAATTTCTTAAGCCCCTTAAACGAGTATTGCCGCTTAGCCTTTGTACTAAACTTGTATATATGCTATACGATAACTTGTGGCTTTATACTCATAGCTGAAATTTCAGTCGTTGATACACCAGTGTTACAATAATATTAATTAAGTGATGATCAAACGTAATACAAAGTTGCTGTACAAATAATTTTGTATTCATTATTCACTGAGGTATCCTTGACAAGAATCAAGCATAAAGAAGCAGTTCCAGTTTTTATTTTTTCTTACTTCTTTGTGATGCCTGGGCAATGTAGATAGCCACGTTAGGCTTGACCTTTTACTGCGAACGATGGTTCAGGCAACGGATGCGTTGGTTCAGGCGATTGGGTGACTTGGAAGCCGCTCGCAAGTGGTAACTGGCTGACAATATAACTAATCCTCAGTTTCGTAAACGGTCATTTATACCCGCTCCATAGGTGAAAGTATACGGGAGAAAAAGGATTAAGCATTAATGTAACTATAACGCCAATAGGCGTGTGCAGTGACCCCATCAGATTAGTGGGAGCAAACTTTTAACGCATTCCCTTCCCCCCCCCCCCCCGATTTAGTCAAGTCGAATACACAACATACTTGGTTCTACAAAGTATGAACAGTTCTTAAATGACATTCAACATACCGGGGGGGGGGGGGGGGGCTTCGGTTATCATTTCCCTTAAAAGAATGCGTGGCCATAGCCCCACGTTTTAAACAAATGATGTCCGATCGAGTAACCACCCACCCCTAGTGATTAGGGGGTGGGGGTTCACGGGACCGTGCCTGTGACCCCATTGCGCACGCTTACGAGAACGCGTATATTATACGCCATACCTACCTCAATAACCAGGATGCCTGCACGTGTACGATAGTTGACGTGTACAAGAGTTGACGCTCAGCACAACTGCGATACACCATTACCTCAGCGGTGTAACGTTAATTGTGCAAAGTGGACGTTTTACCTACGAAGTACGTGATAGACTGTACGTTTCGTGACATCATGGTTGAGTACGTAAGTTTTGGAAGGATCATTTGATCAGCGCAGTATTGAAAACATGACCAGTAATGAAAAAACGCGGGATGTTAGTGAAGTTAAAATTGTTATCACTCATATGCAGACAACGAAGCAATGAAGAGGGGCGAAAGCAAACGCTTGTTTCTGATTAACTTGCAAACGTGCAAATCAAAGGTAACGAAACTTATTGCTTAGGCCGTATCTTTAGCTCCCGTGAATCTTTGGTGTTCGAAAAAGACTGTGTTATGCTAAGGTAAAAAAAATCCTAAAAAAACATAACTTAGACCCGGTAAAAGTTCTCAGCCTATTTCTTATTACTTTTTTTGTCACAAAGTAGCTCCTCCCTCCCAACACACACTTTATTCCGAGGTAAAAGACTGGTACTCATTTATTATTTAAATTTATAGCCTAATATCACGTTGCCTCACAATGAATATAGCACATTATACTAATGCCACGGCGTTTAAGAGCTTGTTCTGCTGAAATTCCGGTGTCGGCGTATGTGTAGACGTCGGTGTCTTTGGTTTGGATCGAAAAATTATCATTTCGTCCATTGCCTAAAAATAGCAAAAGTTGCGCTAAAATTAAATAACAAAAATCTTTAGTTCGAGTAGGAATTGAAACAAAGCCGTCTGCTTGTCAAGCAGATGGCCTACCACTTAGCTACGACATTGCTTGAAACTGCTTCGAAAAAAAAAAGAACATTTGAGCTCTGTCTTCAAGAGCAGATCCCGATAGCGTAATAAAGCCTAGCACGCATCGCCTTCTGAACTGCTAACGTGTATCGATTTTCGGTGCCCGTCCTAACCGTGCAGTCAATCAATCAATCAATCAATCAATCAATCAAGCAGTTTATTATCATGTCATTAAGTATGTTACAGGGAGTAAAATATACAGAAGAGGGTCCCAAAGTACAAGACTGCAACGGGACCAAAAGGAAAGAGACACTGTGCCCATAACATGGGTGGTTTCAAAGTATCAATGAACACCGATTACAAGCTCAGTTGGTAATTGTCAATTACGCCGCAATTATTCCTATTGCTGATCAGCGAAGGGGCCACTATGCGACGCGGGAACCCAATATAGGGCAACGCGGGAACCCAATATAATATCTGGCGTTTTCCACAACCGAAAAGCGCGACATCATTATGAGAGACGCCGTAGCGGAGGGCTTTCGGAAATTTCGACCACCTGGGGTTCTTTCACGTGCACCCAAATCTGAGCACACGGGCCTACAGTGTTCTCGCTTCCATGAATCCTGCTGCTGCTGATGATTAAATACGTCTGAATGCTTTGTATTGGTTAGACCTTTGAAACACCCTCTCGTTGCTCAGTTCAGATGTTTTGACAGCCGGTGCAATTCTACGATTCTGCCCCACAATATACAATGTGTCAAGGAGACTTCTGCCATTGCATGGCATTGGGATAGCGTTTTTTTTTTCTCTTTCAAAGCAGTTTCGACAAACATTGTAGCTCTGATGTAGAACACCTGCTTGTATGGATACAGCTCTAGGTTCAATCCTAACTGGGACGCAGAATTTCTTATTGATTTCCGCATCTTCCTCCATTTTTGGGTCATGGGTAAGATTATGATATTTTTGCTCACACTTAACTACGCCCCAGACAAGGACACCTATGCCGGAATTTCTGTGAAACTTGCTGTTTAATGCTATAACATCTAAAAAACACGACATCAATGCTATGTAGCAGAAAGATGCTTAGCTGACAGCTATCGACATTCTACCGAGCGTTCTCCTCAACAATAACAATTTTTTGATCAAGACATTTCGTCGATTTATTTTGCTTACAAACTACCGCAAACTACAGACCGCCAGGCCTACTTCTGAAGACAAACGTATAGCTGATGCACCATTAAGAGCCACTATGTGGCCAATTTTAGTGAAAAAGAGAAATAATTAAAGTGCCAACAGACAGACAGACAGACAGACAGACAGACAGACAGACAGACAGACAGACAGACAGACAGACAGACAGACAGACAGACAGACAGATAGATAGATAGATAGATAGATAGATAGATAGATAGATAGATAGATAGATAGATAGATAGATAGATAGATAGATAGATAGATAGAAGATAGATAGATAGATAGATAGATAGATAGATAGATAGATAGATAGATAGATAGATAGATAGATAGATAGACAGATAGATAGATAGACAGACAGATAGATAGATAGATAGATAGATAGATAGATAGATAGATAGATAGATAGATAGATAGATAGATAGATAGATAGATAGATAGATAGATAGAATTAGCGTTGAGCATGACGTCGTTGTTGACACTACCGAGCATACGCACCTAAACAATAAACGAAAAAAAAGCACTACATTTCTTTATGATCATCAAACCACAACACTCGATTGTCTTATGGTAAGTGCTAAAGTGTAACACCCACATAAACGGTTATCATCAGCATTGATCGTTACTGCATCGGGCACCAGATTCTTCCCCACACCAGACCTTAAGATAATGAGATCACACTACCTGATTGTCTTGTGCTAAATGCCAAAGTGCAAGACACACCAAAGCGGTTATCATAAGCACTGACCGTCCCTGATTTGGGCGCTAGATTCGGCGACACACCAGACGAGGGCCAGGCTGCAGGCAAACAGCTGTACAAAAGACGTCTGCATTTTTCTTTTTCTCCTCACGGATACGGAGATACGGCGGACGCACAGGGAATGGACGTCTTCACCAGCCGATCGAAAGCGTCCGTGGTCCTGTAGGTGACGCCGCACCCTTTTTGTGCCCTATACACTCTTGCGAAACACGAGGAAATGTGAGATTGCTTAGCTGCCTTTCCTCACGGCAAGTTCGAATGGCGTTCCCGTCCGAGTAGTCACGAAACTTCGAGATGAACGCTTCAGTTTAAAATACGAAATGTCAGCCGCTCGCTTCGGCAGCTTCACTATGGGAAGCCGTCGTCTCGTGCGGTGAAGTACCGCGCAGTATACTTCAAAAGGGAGAACGTTTGGGCCTGTTGAATGATTGTTCATCGTTTTTCCCTGTTATTACGTGCTCTGTTTTATGACGTACCGCGTAGCATGACGTGTGCGAAAAACCGTCAATGCGAGAACATTTCATTCTGCTTGCGGCGGTTGGGGCCTCTTGTCCCAGTAATCCTGTGCACTCAGCTCTCCGAAATGTGTACATTGGTTTGCGAATCGGAATATGAAAATTTTTATATGTAAGAAGGGAGTTTGCCTGCCGAAGTAGGTTGGCTACGACTGCATCACCATGCTCAGATTGTGGATCGTACTGGACGCGGCGGATACATTTCTGTTGAAGTAGGGGTACGCGGGAAGGGGGGAGGGGTGGTCAGACGCATAGACGCCTGGTTACTTAGTAGACTAAATCTGCTTGTGGGTTTGTCGGTGATTCGTAGCATCCAAAGGCATGGCGTATCCAATAAAAAGACAAAGCGAGAGACAAGTGATACAGATGCACGTGTCGCACATAAAAAAAAGAAGGCAGCATATCCACGGAGTGAATGATGGAGAGTGGGGCGAAGCGTTCGTCCGTCCATTCCTTCCTGCTTCCGTCCGTCCATGCTTCCGTCTGTCTGACCGTCCATGCGTCCATCCGCCCGCCCGTCAGTGCGTCTGCTCGTGCGTCCATCCCTGCGTTCGTCCATGCATCCGCCCCTGCGTCCGTTCATGCGTCCATCCATGCATCTGTCTGTGTGTCCGTTCGTCCATCTATTCAACACTCCAAGTACCACCATCTCGCATCTTTTCATCATATATTCCCCATATAGGAGCACCGCCATCCAGCGGACATTCCAAGGACTAAACGAGACGTGGCACACGCACACTTTCTTACGGCTTGCCCTTCGTGTCTACTTCCCACCTTTACCCACCTCGAGTTGATTCATGGTATATACTAGTTCATTGTATTCATGGCACTTCGGCTCAACGCTCGCTAAACCTTTCTAAAAGTAAGGAGGTTACACCCAGCGAGTATAACGTAGCAACCCTTTCTTGTCAGATAGTGCTCAATGTACATGCCAATGGTTGGTAATGGGGATGGCAGCGTGCGCGTTAACTAAAAGCCGAATGCTCCTGTTTCTCATTCCCCATTAGCAGTCATTGGCATGTACATTGAGCACTACCTTTTATTGTTCAACAACGCACAGAAGAAATCTCTCAACGGCACCACCTATAAGTTCAAATGTTATACTTCTTACATACTACAACAGCTATGAGGGATGAACGGGTGTTATAAAGAGCTTCGCCCCTAATATCTCATGTTTTACGTCCCAAAGCCATATCATGATTACGAGGGATGCCTTGGAAGAGAGCTCCGAATATTTCGACCATCTGTGGTCCTTCGACATGCATTAACATCGCACATTACACGGGCTTCCAGCCTTTCACCTCCATTGCAATGCGGCGGCCACGGCCAGGCTCGAACCCGCGGTCTTCGGGTCCGCAGCTTATGGCATTCTTACCCCTGCTCCACTGCTGCGGAAGTCACCAATACAAAGCACTGTGTATCTGTGTAATGCGTCTTTCGCTTTGTCCCACCTTGGATCCAGTACACCTTTCGGTGCTTACCAAATTTGCTCATTAACAAGAATCACGTAGTAAACAAATTAATCCGGGGCGTCCACACCATCGTGCCTCTCAATAGCAGTCGTTTTGGCGTGGAAAAGAACTCAACTTAGCATAAAAAAATCACAGCATATCCACGAAGTGAATGATGATCAGTGGGGCGAAGCGTCCATCAGTCCACCCGTACTTCCATCCGTCTGTTGATTCTTGCTTTTCCGTTCGTCCGTGCGTCCATCCACCCATCCATCCGTGCGTTCGTCTGTGCGTCCACCCGCGCGTCCATCCATGCAGCGATTTGTGGGTCGTTCTGTACGTCCGTGCGTATGTCCGTCTGTCTGTCTGCATGTCCGTCATTCTAGTGAACACTCCAAGTTTCATCATCTCGCATCTTTTCATCATATATTAATTATATACAAGTACCGCCTTCTATCGGACATTCCAAGAACCAAACCCACCTGTGGCACATACCCGATAGAGGTGATTACTACAGAGGACGATCGGGTGGCGTCTTAAGGAGCTTCGCCCCTAAAAACGCGTTGTTATAGCAAAATAGTGCTCGTTAGACGTGTACCGATTGAGGTCTCTCGACAATTTCAGCTTTGGTTGTACTGCACCAAACTGTTTCAAAACGTGCTTGCATATGTCGGAGGTGAAAAAAGAAATTGACATTGCGTGTGAGGTAAAGGATGTTACACGGCCTCCAAGCACGCGAAATCCCTTTACGACAATACGGACTTGATGCTTAGCGACTGCCGTTACTTCGCACATGGGTCGTCCGTATACAAACGGGTGAGCCAAAGCGTGTGTGGCAAGCGCGAGTTGGGAGGTACGCCGGAAACGACGTCCTTGCGTTTCTTGCATCCGCATCGCGTGCGTCGTCATTGGGAAACGTATTTGCCCGCTGAGGCGGGATGTTTAGCGAAGGCAGCTGGTAGAGCATGCACAATTTTCATTTTAAATGCGAATCATTTCTTTGCGTACTGCAAGCTCCTTTGGCATCTATCTATCTATCTTCTATCTATCTATCTATCTATCTATGCTAGCTATCTATCTATCTATCTATCTATCTATCTATCTATCTATCTATCTATCTATCTATCTATCTATCTATCTATCTATCTATCTATCTATCTATCTATCTATCTATCTATCGATCTATCTATCTATCTATCTATCTATCTATATCTATCTATCTATCTATCTATCTACGATCTAGCTATCTATCTATCTATCTATCTATCTATCTATCTATCTTATCTATCTATCTATCTATCTATCTATCTATCTATCTATCTATCTATCTATCTATCTATCTATCTATCTATCTATCTATCTATCTATCTATCTATCTATCTATCTATCTATCTATCTATTCTATCTATCTATCTATCCTATCTATCTATCTATCTATCTATCTATCTATCTAATCTATCTATCTATCTATCTATCTATCTATCTATCTATCTATCTATCTATCTATCTATCTATCTCTATATCTATCTATATCTATCTAGCTATCATCTTCTATCTATCTATCTATCTATCTATTCTAATCTATCTATCTATCTATCTATCTATCTATCTATCTAATCATCTATCTATCTATCTATCTATCTATCTAATCTGCATACGTCTGAATGCTCTCATGATCACCCCTTTAACAGCGTAAACCAAAATTGGTAGGATAGGGTAAGACGTTTGATGAAAGGGACTCGCTGTTCATGACTTGAATAATGTCACGATTCCATCGCACACGTCGTAAAACACTTTCCGCTGGTCAGTGGCACATACCGCGCGGGTGGTTATGTGCCACTGGTATGCGGGTATGCCACAGGTGTTCGACAGCTCATATCTACCCATAGGAACGGCGCGTAATTTGAACGCGTGGGCGTTGAGGAAAAGCTGACATCGGCTGCATTGACCCGACGAATGTAAAGAAAAAAAATGTCAGTAAGCCAGGAGGAACCAAACCCCAGCATTCTACGGGGCGTCCAAGCATTCTATCACAGAGCCATGCCAGGTCGCAACTACTTTTCAAACAGACCGTGAAGCGTCACATGGCTATCCATTTTTATAAAGATTACATATTGTCACGTGATCACAGAACGACCACAACGTCTGTTCACAGGAGCAGCACTGGACGTCGAGCCGAACCGAACGTTAGAGCACGAGCACACACCAACCGTCCTCTTCTTCTTTCACACCATGGCACATACTTGCATTGGCAGGGCTAAACCTCGTTCAATGCCTGTGGCATTACCCCCCCTTCGAAAAAAAAAGTACCACCCCCGATGACCAATGCCGATTAAAAGTTAAAGTAGTCGCGTACACGCACAAAGACGCGTGAAGAAGCAGTGTCAGGTGGCTCGGGGGTAGTGTGGCTTCATCCGTGACACATGAACAATGTCGGCCTGTTGGGAACGTTGAGATCGGTGAGCTGTGTCTTCAAGCAGAATTTCGTAGTTGACATCTGTGAGGCGCCGTAGTACTCTATAGGGACCGAAGTAGCGGTGAAGTAACTTTTCCGAGCGGCCCCTTTGGCGAACGGGTATCCACAGCCAGACCAGATCACCGGGTTGGTAAATGACATGGCGATGACGGGAGTTGTACCTCTGCGAGTCAATTCGTTGTTGTTTTCGGATCCGCTTGAGTGCAAGCTGGCGGGCCGCGTCGGCGAGCCGGATAAAGTCGTTCGCATCAGTAGTAATATCGGTCGTGTCAGGCAACAGCATGGCATCAAGCATCGTAATTGCTTCTCGGCCGTGAAGCAACCGGAATGGAGTGAAACCCGTAGTCTCTTGAACCGCAGTGTTGTAAGCGAACGTTACGTATGGCAAAATTGCATCCCAGTTCTTGTGATTAGCGGTCGACGTACATGGATAGCATGTCAGCGAGCGTCTTGTTTAATCTCTCCGTCAGACCGTTGGTTTGTGGATGGTATGCGGTTGTTTTGCGATGAGCTGTTCCACTAAGTCTCGTGACGTCCTGCATCAATTGGGCTGTAAAGGCTGTTCCACGGTCAGTGATAAGAACTGTTGGCGCTCCATGGCGGAGGACGATGTTGTTGATAAAAAAATACGCAACCTCATTGGCGGTGCCTCGTTGTAGGGCTTTCGTTTCGCAGTACCTCGTTAAATAGTCAGTAGCGACTACGATCCAGCGGTTGCCATCATGTGACTTCGGGAAGGGCCCAAGCAAGTCCATGCCGATTCGTTCAAACGGTTGTGACGGGGGTGCAACAGGCTGTAATAAACCAGCAGGGCGCACAGGTGGGGCTTTACGGCGCTGGCAATGATTGCATGTTTTAACGTAATGCTTGACATCCTGGGTGAGCTTTGGCCAGTAGTAGCGAGTCCGAATCCGGGCAAGGGTGCGTGCGAATCCTAGGTGGCCGGAGGAAGGCTCGTCGTGGCAGGCAGATAAAATGTCAGCACGTAGCCCTGGTGGAACGACGAGGAGGTACTCAGTCGCATAAGGTTCGAAGTTCTTTTTGTAGACGATGTCGTTGCGGAGACAAAATGACCCTGAACGTGCAAATGCCGATGGTGGACTCGAGCTGCGACCTTGAAGGTATTTGATAAGTTGTTGGATCTCTGAATCATCCCACTGTTGTTGGGCCAAGTCGGATTCACTGACTGCACAAAGAAAATGGCCATCGGTATCATCGTCTCTTGATGTCGTCTCGAGGGGTGCGCGCGAAAGGCAATCAGCATCAGTGTGCCTGCGGCCCGACTTGTAGACGACTGTAACCTCAAATTCTTGAAGGCGTAAGCTCCACCTCGCGAGGCGCCCTGAAGGGTCCTTGAGATTGGCCAGCCAACAGAGGGCATGATGGTCCGTAACTACTCTGAATGGACGGCCATACAGATACGGTCGGAACTTTGTTATCGCCCAAATAACAGCAAGACATTCCTTCTCCGTGGTCGAGTAGTTAGTTTCCGCAGATGACAAAATGCGGCTAGCATAAGCGATGGGACGTTCAGCGCCGTCTTGCCACTGGACGAGTACTGCACCAAGACCGATGTTGCTTGCATCAGTGTGAAGTTCGGTGGTGGCATCTTCATCAAAGTGCCCTAGTAAGGGTTCACTCTGAAGGCACTGCTGAAGCTGGGAAAAGGCGGCTCTCTGCTCTGGACCCCACACAAAAGGAGTATCCTCCTTCGTTAAACGGGTAAGGGGTTCAGCGATGTTGGCAAAGCTCTGGACAAAGCGCCTGTAGTAGGCGCAGAGACCCAAAAACCGGC
Source organism: Rhipicephalus annulatus (assembly GCA_013436015.1). Lineage (NCBI taxonomy): Eukaryota > Metazoa > Arthropoda > Arachnida > Ixodida > Ixodidae > Rhipicephalus > Rhipicephalus annulatus. Next base: position 169,454 of record WOVY01015378.1, read on the forward strand.
GCAAATCCCGTTTGTTCGAAGGTGGAGGAAATGCAGCAACAGCCATGGTCTTTTCTGGGTCTGGTCTAATGCCATCGTGACTGATTAGGTGGCCGAGGAACTTTAGTTCTTCGTAGCCGAAATGACACTTCTCCGGTTTTAGAGATAGGCCTGCGGATCGAATAGCGACGAAGACGGACTGAAGTCGTTGTAAATGTTGCTCAAATGTTTTGGAAAAAACAACGACGTCGTCTAAATACACGAGGCAGGATTCCCACTTCAGACCGGACAGGACGGTGTCCATCATCCTTTGGAACGTTGCCGGTGCAGAGCACAATCCAAATGGTAACACTTTGAATTCGTAGAGGCCATCGGGAGTTATGAATGCTGTTTTTTCCCTGTCCCGTTCATCGACCTCGATCTGCCAGTAGCCGCTGCGTAAATCCATTGAGGAAAAATATCGGGCATGTCGAAGTCGATCCAGTGAATCATCTATGCGTGGGAGAGGGTAGACGTCTCTCTTCGTCACTTTGTTGAGCTTCCGGTAATCGACGCAAAATCGAAGAGTGCCGTCTTTCTTTTTAACAAGTACGACGGGTGACGCCCATGGACTGTTCGAGGGTTGCATGACGTCGTCGTCGAGCATCTGTTTCACTTGAAAACGTATTGCCTCTTGTTCTTTTTGCGACACGCGGTAGGCGTGCTGTCGTACAGGCCGTTCGGTAGGGTCCGTTATAATGCGGTGCTTCACGGTTGGGGTCTGCTTGATTTTGGAGGTGGACGCAAAGCAATCACTATACGTACGTAAAATCATGCGTATCTGCTGTTGCTGCGCACAGGATAGCTGGCAATTCACGTCAACCGTACTGGCTATATCAGAGTTACCTTCGGCAGCAGTGGCAATCGGAGCGATAGTGGAACATTCTGCGTCATCGATGGCTTCAAAGTTTGCGATTGCTGTTCGCTTTGCTAAGTGTTGGTACTGGCCGCCGAAATTCGTGATCAGAAGCTGAGTCCGCCGATGTTTCAGTTTGACGATAGCACGCGCGACACAAATCTGCCGAGCCAAGAGCACCGAGAGGTTAGTTTCCGCGATGCCACTACTCTTGTTGTCACAGTCACTCTCCACCGTTACCAACATACTGGCTCGCGGCGGCAGTGCGATGGTGTCGTCAGCAATTCGAAGTGTTGTAGTCGGCGCAACTGCATCCTTTCGTAGGGCTGTATGATCGTTGGATAACGTTATGAGCAGGTCGCGAAGGTTAATAATGGCTCCATGCTCGCGGAGAAAATCCATTCCGAGAATCAGGTTTTGGGAGCATTCGCGCAATACAACGAAGGAAACAATGTACGTCGACTCACGAATTCGGAGGCGGGCAGTGCACATTCCTAGCGGTGTCAATAGGTGACCTCCCGCAGTCCGGAGGTTGGTTCCATGTCCCCAAGGTGTCGTTACCTTTCTTAGCTGTGCAGCGAGGTCAGCGCTTATAACAGAATAATCGGCACCCGTATCTACCAGAGCGGTCAGCGGGTGGTTGTCGAGAAGAACAGAGATACGAGCAGAGACCTGTTTGTTGTCGATGGCACACGTCGGTGAAAGAATGTCGTCGGATGTCGGCAGGCAAATCGGGGGAGGGTCTTGTAACGGTCGATCAACAGCGGCCTCACCCCCAGAGGTCGCTGTTCTTAGTTTCCCCGGCGCGGGCTTGTGGATCTAGGTGATCTTCCTGCAAGGACGTCCGCAAAGGTTGATTGTTGGCCAGGAGACGTGGGACGCCGTGGAGATGGTGAGCGGGATTGGCGACGCGGAAGGTTTGAGGATCGTTGGCTTGCCAAGTATTCGGCGATAGCACGGGGCCGCTCACCATCTCTGGGTCGACGAGCATCCGGACGAAAGCCGGGAAGACCCATGCGCCTGTAGGCGCACTCACGGTAGATGTGACCTGGTTCACCACAGTGATAACAAAGAGGCCGGTTGTCGGGAGCACGCCATACACTGGATTTCCGTGTAAGGGGTGGGTTGCCGTACTGCGGTGGTCCCGAGTAGAACGACGGTGCCGTCTGCAGGGTGGACGGACGGGACGGATAGCCAACAGCCGGTGCAGGAGTACGCAGTGCTTCCGCGTACGTTAATAGCGGAGCTTCGGCTGGACGCGGGGCCGTCATGGGTTGAACTTCGGCTGCACGCAGAGTCGTCATGGGGTGCACCAGCTGCCGGACCTCTTCGCGAACGACATCCGTTAAAGCAGCAACATGGGGCGGAGAAGACACCACGTGCAGCTTTTGCAGCTCCTCGCACACAATACTGCGCACGAGCTCCGTCAGGTCTTTTACAGTCGTGACGTCAGGTGTTTGTAGGGCCGACGACACTGACGAAAGACTGCCAGGACGTTCATACTGGTACGAACGCTGCCTTAGCATTCTCTCCATTGTCGTTGCTTCGCGAAGGAAATCCTCTACAGTGCCGGGAGGGTTCCGCACTAGTCCCGCGAACAGCTGCTCCTTCACTCCACGCATTAGGAGGCGCACCTTCTTTTCTTCCGTCATTGAAGAGTCGGCTCGCCTGAACAGCCGCGTCATGTCCTCAACGAACATGGCAACACTCTCGTTCGGACGCTGGTTTCGGGAATTGAGGAGTCGTTCCGCTTGCTCATTTCGGTCAGAGCTTCGGAAAGTATTTCGCAACTGGTTGCAAAACTCTGGCCAGGTTGTCATAGTGGCTTCATGGTTTTCGAACCAAGTGCGCGCAGAGTCTTCGAGATAAAAGTAGACGTACCGAAGCTTTCGCTGCTCGTTCCACTCGTTGACGCTGCCGCAACGGTTGTAGTCGTCGAGCCAGTCATCGACGTCCTCATAAGGGTCACCGTGGAACGGCTTCGGAGTACGCGGGACGTTGAAGAACCATGGAGGAGGCAGCGTTGATGTTTCTTGGGTTTGCGTTCCCGCACTAGCCATAGTACTGCCGAGTTGAGGGAATGGTCCGAATTCAGGAGGTAGGCCTAGTTGTCGCCTGCTACGCCGTAGGTCAGCTGGTTCTTCCAAGTCGTGGCTAGTGTCGGGACCTTGCTGCTGATTGCAGTGCATACAACACTACCCAGCACCTCCACCAGAAAATGTCACGTGATCACAGAACGACCACAACGTCTGTTCACAGGAGCAGCACTGGACGTCGAGCCGAACCGAACGTTAGAGCACGAGCACACACCAACCGTCCTCTTCTTCTTTCACACCATGGCACATACTCGCATTGGCAGGGCTAAACCTCGTTCAATGCCTGTGGCAATATGTACTGTAACAATACTGCCATGACGTCGGATTAAGATAAACTTTAGCTAAGGGTAATGCACTCAAGGTTATTGGCAAGTGCGCATGAGCTAAACAGGAGCGCGAACGTATATAGGTAATCTTAATTCACGAGTGCTGAGAAAAAAAATAGTGCATATCCACGAAGTGATTGACGATGAGTGGGCGAAGCTACAGTTCCTGGGGTCCATAATGTCTACGCTGATGTCGCCGACTTGTATGAAGAACGGACAGATGGGTGGATGGATGCACGAACGGACGGAGAGACAAGTGGCCGTATGCATGGAGGCATAGACGGTAGGATGCACGGACCGACGCACTGATGGATGGACGGGCAGATGGATGCACGGATGGATGGATGCGTGGACGAATTAACGGAGAGATGCATGGAGGGACGGACAGACGGACGGTGCGTGTGATCATGTTGTGTGCAGTTGTACAACAGTTGTACATGTATGTAAAGTTGATTATACATAGAGTCAGTTGTTCACACATACGTTTTCTTTTTTTATTGAGGAGTTGCTCAGTTATGTTTGAATTTTGTACGGTGTGATGAGCGCCAACAATAGATCGGCCTTGAGGAGCTCCACCCCTAAAAGCTGCTATCAGCAGCATTGACCCCGATGAACGCAAAGAAAAAAATATTATGGTCCTCGCAGTATTAGAACCCCAGGATTCTGCTCGGAAATGAAGTATTCTACCACAGAGCCACGCCATGTCATGGAACTTTCTTAAGTAGACCGTAATGTTCGTGAAACGTCAATCGTGGTTATGGTGCTGGCTATCAAATTTTATAAATGGTACATACGTAGATCTATTATAGAGCCGTCAAGTCGGGTTAACGAGAATTGTATTGAAGTGCCATCCAATGAAGCTCATTTATTTAGCAGTGTTCAGGGCCGCCATCCTCGCTGGCACAAGCGCTTCGTATTACGTGCCCGCTTCAGGTGTTGCCAATACACATGTGGCTGTTAGCATGGTTTCGCAACAGTGAAAGTGCGACTGTTTAATATATGTATGTGCGTACAACAATTGTACATATCTTGAACATAATTTAGTAGTGTATCGCTCAAAAAATCACGGTATATTCATGGAGTTAATGATGATGAGTCGGCGAAGCGCTGGAGGGTTTCATCGCTAAACCATGAACTATCCGCAAATATCACGTGGGCGACTTGATGTGACAAATTGTGTATATATCTATAAAAGAAGTTTTAATATTCAAGTAGAGAGGACGATGATTATGTGCAGCGACCTACACAGGAATCGCAGTCCTAGGACCTACAGGTCGCGCTCGGCTCCTCTTGCCAACGTCGTGACGTACTGCGGCACATAATCTTCTTCCTCTCTACATTCGTAAGTGGTAGACGTCGCTTCCCTCCCGCGCGCTTCACTTATGGTCTGTGAAGTGCAGGATTGATGATTGGGCGTAGTCGGATGTTTGCGTAGACGAAGTATTGGGCAGTTTGCAAAGGTGTAGCTATAGGCGGTCATTTATTTATTTTATTTGATTTGCATACACAGATGCACAAGGACCCAGAGGAAAGAGGTAGAGAGCAAGCTGTCATTTGCCATCTGGATGGGCACAACGCCTGCTCAGTATTTTCAGACGAGGGAAGAAACAGAGGAAACAAAGATTAGAGGGGAGAGAGGAAAGAAGATGAGGAAGAAAAAAAAATGACGAAGACTTCGACGAGTATGAGTAAAAACATAAATAAAAGTAATAAAAAAGAAAAAAAGATCGTCTATCAACGGGTGGCCAGGTCCGTTTGGTTCATAAATGTAAGGAGAGCTCGGTGGGCCTGGTCGCGTCAGGAAGCACTAACACTCGGACAGAGGTTGTCGTCTAGGGTCGCGCACTTTAAGTCCTAGGAATTTATATTCCTTAATCAGAAAAGACCGCTGCATAGCAAGGGTGGGACAGTGCTCAAGTGTTTCACATGAGCCACAAGCTGCACACAACGGACTGTCCACACGCCCTTGACGGTGTAATCGTTTACGCACCAGCACAGAGCCCACTATTAGTTTGTACAACAGCGCTCGGGAACGACGAGGCAAGCCACGGCCACAAACACGGGGAGGGAACGATCCATTCGCCTCACGCTGGTCTGGGTGCTGCTTTAGGAGGTGTCGGCGTATAAGCAGACGAGCGTTATCCATCGTACATAGAATTCCCGGACAGTTACAGCCATCATGGTTGCATGACGAAGCAAGGCCATCCGCTTCTTCATTGCCCGCAATGTACAAGTGTACAACAAGTGTACAAACAAGTCATGTACAAACAAGTGGACAGTATACAAGGGATAGACAGACCCACGCCTTAAGGAGCATTGCCCCTAATAATATAATTACAACAGAATCACGATCCCTCCGAATGATTCGCATACAAGGATTTCGAAGGTACGTGGGATCGGCCTTTTTTTTTTACAGAGCAGCAATCACTCAAAGCGCTCATGATATCCTCGTGCATCATGAACTCTTACGACAACAGAGTTTCATTTCCCCTAGTATTCAGCATATAATAATCTCGCGTTAAAGAACTGCTATTCCCTTCTGTTGGACCACCAGAACACTCAGACTCTTAAATAGAAAGCTCGTGAAATAGCCGAAGTTATCATTTTTTGCAGTCTGTTTAGGGTAAAGAGCGAGATTACAAAGTTAGTCTCTTATGTCATCCGGTGTGAGAACTGGCTAACCTCCCTGTCCTTCCTCATTTATTCTTCCTCCTTAGTCTCTCATCAGACCACGTAATTTGACATTTACAGAGCCTTACGAAAATCCCTAGATTAAACAAAAGGCACCATATCACTGGAAGAGGTACAAGATCCTCAGATCTTGGGATAAATCTTTAGGATTGGCATCAGTGTCCGCCGCGCACGGAACGTCTCGCGAAACCATGAGCGGCGCCACCGTCAAGATCCGGTTTTGGGTGAGGGAGGCTAAAAACGTCATTCCCTCACCTTGAGCTGATGTACTGTGGAAGAGGGGCGAGTCCAAGTAGGCTTAAAAAATTGCTGGAGTGTAATTTCTTGGCCCCATGAGTGAAGCCATGCCAAACGTAACATGGTGGCTGCGGCAGCCATCTTACTAGGGGCATGATGAGCTGTTTGCGTTCGGCGATTGAGAAGGAGTGTTTTCCTCGCACGCCCAACGAGTTTACCGTGGCAACTTTTTCTGCTGAGATAGTGCTTAAATTCGTACTTGTCTTACTAGATTTCTTCAGTAAGCCTGCAATTCAAGGAAAATTTTATTGGAGATTAAGTTGCCGATACTAGTATCTGCGGATTATTTCTTCGGAAACAACTATCCTTGAATTTATAATTAACGCAGCCTTCAGACTAACAAGTTAAAGCCACTTGATGTCTAAGTGGCCACCACCAGAAAATAGCATGTTTCTGAGATCTTTGGAGGGCAAAAGCTGGCTTCGCTGCTGCTGGCAATGTATTGCGGGAGCGTCCACTCCAGAATTTTAAAGACGATAGTCTTTTTTGGGGACGTTCAACAGAAGAATTTCAATCTGTCTGTCTGTCTGTCTGTCTGTACATTTGTCTGTTTATCCGCCCTAACGATACCTCACACGGCACCAAACGGCCAACCCCATTCTGAGCGCCCACCAATATCGCTCAAGGTTTAGCGTTCATAGTTGCGCGATTGTCAATTAAACAGCAATTATTGCGAATATCTGAGATGCCATAACAACACGTCTATGTTTTGTATGTCTGACTTTATACTGGAAGAGTCACACAGAAGCAACTCTAAAGAATGTAGCGTTTATCGCGCAGCGTTGACAGTGCAACGCGATGCTCAAAAAGCTGTTTCCAACGCTTTGCTACGACGTCACGGTGGTGGCACCTGCCCGTCTCTTTGCGTTCCGCACCTTATCACCTCCGAGACTGGCGCGCATCTTTCTCCGCGGGCTGCACGCCTTCGTTTTCGAAGATAACTGCCAGATGGCGCTTGTATCTAACGTTCCTCGATGCGCTCGTTCGTCTCCGCTACATGCTCGAGGCACTTTAATGCAGCGCCTCCAGAATACCTTTAAGCGATTTTTTTGTGCAGAACATTAAATAAACGTTTTGTTCACTCTCATCAGACGCAATACTATCGTCTTTCGACTACATTTGCGGTGTAACATGCAGATTTGGAACCAATTTTTTTAGATCTCTTTGGGCGAGTCATGATCGGACATGTGTATGGCAGTCTCTATTCCCCAAAAGAAAAACTTAAACGCAGCAAAAGCTAACTTCCAAATTGGCGTTTAATAGGTGGTCTCGGGACGGGGTTTCTGTGGGACTATTTCAAACCTTGATGAATGCTGAGTAGGAGGCGAAATAATATACACTTGCTGCTCGGGCATTGGGGTCACAATAGGCTCGCTATTCTGCGGAAGGTATTTGCCAATAAAGGCTGATGAAAGGCTCCCGTGTAATGAGATCATGCTCAGGGGCCTCCACTGTTTCTGAACCTACAACTGAGGAATGTGTGAGTAACGAATGCATATGAGCGCGTTGTATGCGCAGTGGAAAATAAATGCAAAATAAGAGCCTTTTTCGTGAGAACTTTGTTAAATTTCATGGTAGTGGAGTAATAGCCCCTCGAAAACAATATCTAAAGCTGAGCTGCAGAATCGTACATATATGCAAAATTTAGACATTGCGAAAATTTGATGCCAATGTCGTGGAGGTTCCGGCATGTGGCTGTCGGGCCCAATACAAACGCCGACGAATGCCAGAAAGGTGGTCAAAAACGCCTAGCCGGTGCCGCTACCCCCCCCCCCCCCCAAAAAAACGCTGTACTCTTTTAATAAACCTCTTCTCATTACGCATCTTCTGGACAACTGCAATAAATTTAAATAAACTTAATTTGACAATTCCCAGAGAAGATTTTCCGTCCAATTTCATTCATTCATCCATCCATCCATTCATTCATTCATTCATAAATTAGTTCGTTCATTCGATGGTTGCTAAGGCTAACTATGACTCTTTTGGTAGATTCCGCCCCTTGTTTCTAACCGACATTTAAAAACCGCAGGTCAGTGTACTTTCCCTACCTTGTAGTGGCTCGCTTAAAGCATATAAAGGAAACTATAATTTTTTCCCGAAGTTTATTTATTGTGCAGGTTACAAGAAAACATATCCTGAATAGGCCGCCGAAACCTGAAATGTCACGGGGTGTAGCACAGAGGCTCTTCAGGATGACTTGAGCCACTGTGTCCTTTATCTGGGCGAACTATTTGTTATAAATGCCATTGAATTGCTGTATGGGGAACCGAATTTGTGAGTAACGTGGTGAACAATAAAATTCCTTTTTCGCCGGACCAGGATCTCTCGACCTCGCGAGTCTTTTATGTAGTGGGACGGCTTTCTGCGTTCCCATAGTAGAGTACCAAGTACTCTAAATCGTTGAACATTTTTTTCTAAACATGAAAGTTTTAGCGGGACAGCTCAGTACTCTTCCATAGTTGAGTACGAAGTACTCGAAGTCGTTTACATTTTTTCAACACAACTCTGAATCGTGAACCACTTTTTCTTAACACACAGCTGTCATCCTGACAGCTGCGGCTAAAAGTTTTGTCTGCTCGGCCTCATCAAGTGTGAGGGCCCCCGGGACCACTTTATGCTCTCCCATAGTTGAGTACATAGTACTCTAAATCGTTAACTACTTTTTATAAACACACATGAAATTTGAGGTTGACGGGACGGCTACTGCGCTCCCATAGTAGAGTACGAAGTACTCTAAGTTGTTAACAACTTATTCTATTCACGCTCGCATTCCTTTTTGTAACAATTTTTGGGTGTGTCCGAGCATGTTGTGTTCCGCCGCGATGTTTTTGGATTGGAATTGGCGTTCACTGTTCTTGAAAATAAATTTCTCTACACACATATCAGGAAAGCTCAAAGCCCTCCCATAGTGGAGTACCCCGTATTCTAAATCGTCGAAAATTTGTTCTAAACACATTCTTTTTCGAGTTTGCCACGTTTTACATGGTGGAATATGCCGTCATTCGGGCTACGCATTCTGTGTACTGATGGACCAGCTGAAGCAGCGAAGTAAAATGACTATTTTTGTGACCTGCACCTTGAGGTTGAGGTTGAGGATGTTGTAGGTAGCCGGCGGATCTAGCCTTGCATAATTTGCAGGCAATGGCCCCACCCGGTTTTCTCTTTGCTAGTTGTAGCGAATGTCCTTTGTTTTTTAACTAAACACGAGCAGGATTTAAAAATAAAAATCGTGCATAGCGCGACGTAACCCTGTATAAGACGGCGGCCTTTATGCTATTCCACTTGCAGTATTGTGCCGGTACTCTATCTCGCTGCACTATACCCTTAAACATAATTGTCACTTATCACCAGTCGCATGTGCGGTCTGTAGCAATCAAACATTTTAAGGGAAGTCGCGACACCTGTTTCCTGAAGATCGAGGAACCACGCGGAAACACAATACCAGTCACGCTGTCACACGGCGAGCCTAACTGTTGCAGTTCCTAAAATAAAATTTGCCGTTCCTTCTTAAGCTCACGACATTTAAGCAAATAGTGTCCTATATCACTGTTTTTCTTGCACTTCGAGCACCAGGGCGTCGCGGAGAGTCTGATCTTGTGGAGCCATGCTGGTGTACGCACTGATCCCGTTCGGATGCGATGAAGCAACAGGCCTCTTCCCTTGATAGCCCTTTTGTCACACATGGTTGGTGAGGCATCAGCCATAACGAGTGAAAAATGCTTATTTACAGCTTCTCGTAAAATAGTCTGATTGTCTTTGGGAGTCTTCTTCATTGGTGTTAAGCCCCTGAGCACTCCGGGCAAATCTGTCAGCCGCCTCATTACCCGTTATACCCACATGTGATGGAATCCATTGAAACTTAATGTTTATACCAATGTCATGCAGGTCTTTAAGGATTCGCAGTGATCTTTGAGTGCATAGATCCAAAATCAATCCATGTTTTAGCCGTTGCAAAGCGGGCTTACTGTCCGAAAACAGCACGGCTTGTTGCTGCCTACAAAGCTTCAGTTTCTTCAGGGCTGTATTTTCTGGACGGTCAGCATGTAACACTGACCGGACATTTAAACCGTGTCTTAGACATGAAGAAAAAGAAGAAGTTTAATTAGAAGAATGAGGAGAGGTTGGTCTGTATTAGATATGAGAGCTGCTGTACAGAATGTGGGATGACAGTGGACCTGACAGGAACGCAAGTGAGCTTGCGTCGCTTGGTCCAGCAATTTTCTTTGATAGATGCGTACAGATTAGCAGATGTATCACATTATTTATTCAGGAATGTGCAGGGATGCGTTACTTATGATATACAAACTTCACGTACGCCCAATTCTGGAGTTTGGTTGCGTTCTGTTTTCAGGAAGTGCTGAGTAAAAATTAAGACCTCTCATATTGCTAAAAAGGCAAGCTCTGCGGCTGTGTCTCGGGCTACCTAGGTGTGTCGCGAATAGCGTGCTTTATTTGGAAGCTCGAATCATTCCACTTGATGCTAGATTTTGACAGCTATACCGCGCAAACATTTATAAACTCTACGTTGTGCCCTTCTCCTGTTCACAGACAGTTTCCATCAAATATCCAGTTTCTTTCTTTAAGCGCCCATGGCGTCGTTATCAAAGACCCAAGTCATTTTTGTCGAGTCTCTGTTATAAAATGTTCACGTTTCCCTTCAGCATTTGACTCCCCATACCCTGTGCTCGGTGCCAGTTGACTTAATTTTCCATGACATTTTCTCCAAAAATGCCAAGTTACTTCCAAAGCATGTTCTGGAGGGCCTCCTTCAAGACCATCTCAGTCATTTTCCCAATTACTTAGTAATTTTGACGGATGCAACGCAAAATCTTCAGAAGGCTGGAGTAGGTATTTTTTTTTCATCAGCTTAATTGGCCTTTTGCGCTCCCATTGCCTGACTTCACACCAATTTATCTCGCAGAATTTCTGGCTATTATATTGGCTCTTCGGAAACTAAATTCGCAGCAATCAAAAGCTATTATTATTTCGGATGCCTTGTCTGCTTGTACATATCTAACGTCCGCAAAGCAGTCTCTTCTTCTTAGGATATTTTAGTCTCTCGTACCGCGTAGCCTATCAGAAGTAAGGTATATTTGGTTCCTTGGGAACGCTGGAATTGCACCAAATGAAATTGCTGATTTGCTCGCTTCGGCAGCTTTAAACTTCCCAGTGGTGCTAGTATCTCCACAGTTTCCTTTTATTAACGCCAAACGATTCAAACGCTGGTTCATCTTAAAAATCAACGAAACATCGCTTCTACAATCTGAAGAATTTCGGCACTTACAATTCTACATGGAACTCCGCAAAATGCATTTCCCGTCAATGTGAGGTGACTCTCACAAGCTTTCGCTGTTGAGTTCCTCAGCTAAATTTTTATCTCCACAAATCAGGATTCTCATTAACTAACCTATGTGCAGTTTGAAATAAACCGGAAACAATGATCACTTTCTTCTCACATGCCGCCGTTTCGCCTCACTGTGACGAATAGTGCTTCAGAGACCGATTGGTATGCTCAGATTGCCAGTTAATACATTCAATCTTTTATCGTTTGGAGCCAGTCAGTTGGGTGCGGGCCGCAGTGCTATTCTGTCAGCGCTACATATATTCATTCAGGCAACCGGAAGGATACTCTGCTAGTGGTAATGCCAGATACATCCAATTCTTTGTCCCCTTTCTTCATTCTTGCTCATTTGTTTTACATATTCTGGTTTATCTAATTCTTCAGCACTTTTTCACGTTTTTTGAAAGGAACATTGTTATTCTTCTTATCTGATTTCTCTCTTATTTTAGCAAGCGTTGTATAAAAAATTTCCATTTTAAGGTACAGTGTGGCTGATCCCCCTTGTGGGTATGAGCCAAGATCTCCTAGGCGACAAGACAAGACAAGATATTCCTTTTGTGGATCGCCTGTTAGAAACGGTGCTACATTTTCCTTTAATTTTCGGGCACAAGTTAGCCCCAATAATTAGTTATTCTTACATCTGGTTTGTGCGTAACGATTCTGGTGGAGGAGCCGGGTACTAATCCCAAACCCGTTGGACTTCGAGGAAGCAGCCCGGAACCACGACCAGTCGAACCAACCGAGCTCACGCCAGTTCATCAGCGCGCCAGCCGTCGTCTACGTGGTGAGCCGCCGGAATTTCCCCTGCCACCAAAGCCTAGAGTGTCTCCAGCTGGCTCCGGTGACAGTATTGAAATGTCGTGTCCAACTGCTGCCGCGTACGTCGTTTCGTCTCTAGTCGCGGCACCCATGTTGCCGACGAGCCATGGACGCCCGACCCTTTTCATGGCTATCCTCATGAAGACGCCGAGGGTTGGCTGGAGGCTATTGAGCGCGCGCCAACTGCAACAGATGAAGCGAGGAACGGAAGCTCCGCCACGTTTATTTAGCGTTGCAGGACAGTGCACGAACGTGATTCGAAAACCATGAAGGTGCCATTCAGTCGCGGGATGACTTCCGACGGGAGCTGCTGGCCACATACCCGAGCACAGACCGGAAAGAAAGAGCTGAAGCTGCCTTGCAAGCAAGAAACCAGCGCAAAAAAGAAAGCGTCGCAATGTATGTGGAAGACATGTGTCGGTTATTTCGCCTGTCTGATCAAAATATGAGCGGGGACAAAAAACTTCGGCACCTGATGCGTGGGGTGAAGCAGGAGATTTTCGCTGGTTTGCTCCGATGCCCCCAGCGGGACGTCACCAATTTGCGTAGCGAGGTGACAGCGGTTGAAAAGACTCTGCAACAGTAAGCGAGGCACTACAATCGAGATGGGAACGTCGCATCTGTAGACGCGGTGTCAGCAGTCTTCGGGAATGGCATCGGCGTGTTACGAGAGATATCCGATCGGTGGTTCGAGAAGAGCTCCAGAGGCTCAACGGCAACCACTCAACGGTCTCGTCGTTAGCAGAAGTTGTTCGGGAGGAAGTCAGACAGGCAGTCCATGAGCTGCAGCCACAAGCACAGCTGGTTCAAGTGTTGGTTCTGATGCAGCCCGCAGTCTCGTACGCCGAGGTGCTGAGAGCCGTCCCTGTACCTCCTTTCGTCGCCCTTTGGACCCTAATTCACCGCAGCAACCACCCATCTGCCAAGACCTCGATTCACGCCGTCCCCAGCTGATACAAGGATCCGAAAAGCTGATATATGGCGCACTCCTGATCGAATTCCACTTTGTTATCACTGCGGCGAAGCTGGCCATCTTTACCGGATGTGTGAATATCGCCGAGCTGGACTTCGGCGTTTTCTCATAAACGCTGCATGTTCAAAGAATTGGGAACGGCCTTTTGAAATCGAGGAGTATACTTGTCAACGCGTCAACGTACTCCTTCCTCGCAGCAACATGAGTCTCGGTCGACAGTGCCACTGAGGTGTCGGTCACCAAGTACGCACCCATCTTCAAACTCTCCGAGGCAACTTCCCCAAAGCCCGCTTAGGAAAAACTAAAATCGGAGACCTGGGGAGGTAAGACTGGTGCCGACACAATAAAACAATCTCCAGTGCCGATTTCAAAATGTGATGATGGACACGAGACTACGTGCGGAAACGGTAACGTCGCTTCTGATTTGTCGGTACTTATAGATGGCTACGAAGCAAATACTTCGGTAGACACAGGCGCAGACTATTCCGTCATGAGCAAGGAACTTGACAGAACGCTGAAAAAAGTGCTGATCTCCAAGATAGGACCACAAGAGCGAACCGCCGGGGGACACCTTATCGATCCGGCAGGAATGTGCGCCTCTAGAGTCGAAATACGCGGCTTCTCTTACGTAGCCAGTTTCATTGTCCTGTCGAAGTGTTCAAAAGATGTAATTGTTGGAATGGAGTTCTTGCAGGCCAATGGCGCAGTGATAAACTTGCAGAAAACGTGCGTCTCGTTCTCGACGAAACGCCATCGGGACAATCGAGAGTGAAAAACGATTCGATGCGCTTTAGATTGCAGGTGACGATGTAACAGTACCTTGTTCCGAAGCCGAGACGCCAACACAGTCCCGCAGGCGCCACTGCTCCGAACTCCGCCAACACGGTCTCCAGCCGTTTGGTAGCGTGTGTTACTCAGCTCGCGACTGCTTCTACGCAGATCTGATAGACGAGCGGACGATACGACGGTGAGTTAAGGCAAGGTTTATGTACAGCATAGAAATAGAGGCGTTACATATTCGGCAATGGGGCCGACAGCTGTTACGAAGCGCACTGCCGACGAGGTTACGAAAGGCGCCACGAAACTCGCCGCTGCCAAGGACACCGGGAGCGCCGACTGCGAAAGGGGCTCGAAGCAACGAGATGCCTCTCTGACACATAGGTCTACTGCTGGCGACGCGCTGCAGGGCTTTTTTATAGGCACCATGTGGATCCTTTGAATCACCAAACGTCCAACCAGAAGCGCCGCTGGCCGTGATGTCAGAATCCTCCAATGGGGACCCGCCGCTGGGCCGCGTCATGCTCATCCAATCCGGAGCCTTTGTGCGTGGTTGCAGCCACGGGCGAGTGACGTTCCCAGGCATTGCGTAACACTCGCCAGACTGGAAGGCGCCGATTTCTTCAACGGGCTCGTGGGCTGAGGGAGCTCGCTCTGCGTTGCGTGACAGACCGGTCCCGCCGCTTGATGACGTCGTTGAGTCGATCATGTCAGGCGGGCTCGATTGCTGGCCTTGATACAGATTGCCTTTGCAGAGGCATTGCCGTCGGCGTGGACTCCCAGGCGTAACAACCTCCAAGATCCATCATCGATGTCACCGTAAAAAGCAATGTACACAACGACTATGAAAGAATGGCAGAAAGCAATACTGGGCTATTATTTGAGAAAGGGATCTGTGCAGCAAGAGGTATTGTACGGCTGCGTGAAGTGTGTACGAATGTCTTCCTGACAAATTTCTGAAATGAGGTGCAACATCTTGCGAAGGTAACTGTTGTTGGTCACTTGGACGATTACGTTTCGATTATGGATTTGAATTCTTCTGAGACTGAACCACTACGCCCTGATGGCATAGATCCCATACTCGCATCTATTCACATCGATGCAGCCCTATCACCAAACTAGAAACAGAAAATCGAGAGCCTTATGCGGAAGTACACCTCGTGTTTTTCCACGTCATTGAAAGTGCAAAGAACATCCATAACCAAACACCGCATCATAATCAATCAATCCTGTTAGACCTATTCGCCCGCACTCGTACCAAGCGTCACCAAAAAAAAAGACAAGTCATCAGAGGCCAAGTTAAAGAAATGCTTAGAGACGACGTAATTCAACCATCGACCATGCAGCCCACGCGCCTCACATAGTGCTGGTAAAGAAAAAGGACCAGACTTTGCGCTTCTGCGTTGACTACCGAAAATTGAACGTCGTCACAAAGCGGGATGTCTATCCTCTCTCAAGGATCGATGACACCCTTGACAGACTACAATATGCGAAATTATTTCCCTCTCTAGACCTCAAGAGCGGATACCGGGAGATAGAGGTGGACGAATGAGATTACGAGAAAACTACTTTCGTCACCCCAAATGGGTTATACGAGTTCAAGGTACTCCCATTTGGCCAGTGTTCTGCACCCACCACATTTCAGCGGATGATGGACGCTGTGCTGTTCGGGTTAAAATGACACCTGCCTTGTTTATCTCGAAGACGTCATGATCTTTTCGGCCACCTTCGATCAGCATGTGGAACGACTACGGACTGTACTCGAAGCGATTAGGTCAACAGGGCTGACGATCAAACCCCAAAAGTGCCATTTTGGTTTCCATGAACTGCTTTTCCTCGGTCATGTGGTTAGCTCTGAAGGCATTCGACCTGACCCCGAAAAGACAGCAGCTGTAAAAAAAGTTTACTAGACTGGCGGAGAAAAAGGCTGTCAGACGATTCTTAGGACTTTGAGCCTATTACAGAAGATTCATCGAAGATTATTCAAAGATTTCGGATTCACTAACACGACTGATGAAAGAAGACACGCCTTTTACCTGGACGCGTTCAATGAGCTACGATAGCGACTCCTAAACCACCCCGTCCTTGCCCATTTCCACGAAGAAGCCGAAACAGAGATTCACACGGACGCAAGCAATTTGGGACTAGGCGCCGTCCTCATGCAGCTGCAAAACGGAGTGGAACGAGTGGTCGCACATGCTAGTCGCACTCTTTCGAGAGCTGAAATGAATTACTCGGCGACGGAAAAACAATGTCTGGTGGTAATATGGGCCATACAAAAATTCTGACCGTACTTGTATGGTAGACCATTTCGAGCACTGAGCGAACATCACTCACTGTGCTGGCTCGCAGGCCTAAATGACCCTTCTGGGCGACTTGCTAGATGAAGCTTCAGACTGCAAGACTAGGACATAACAGTCGTATATAGAAGTCGGGACTCAAGCACAGTGATGCAGATTGCCTGTCACGCACACCAGTGGAATCTGTACCTGTGGAAGATGGAGACGACTTTCCATTTCTTGGAGCCGTCAGCACCGCAGAAATGACTGAATATCAACGATCTGATGTGGAGTTGCTTCAGTAGATCAAGCATCTGAAAGAGCAACCCGTGCGTGTTTCTCGAGTTTTCGTCCTGTGATTGTCGTCGTACCTGATGACAACGTTTTATACGTGAGAAACTTCGTGCACAGCAGGGAGAAATTCCTACTTGTCGTTTTTTCGGCCTTGCGACGCAAAATCCAGAAAGCCTGCCACAATGACCCAGCACCAGGACACCTCGGAGTGAGTAGAACATTGGCTCGCATCTGCACCAAGTACTTTTGGCCGAAGTTACTGGATGCTGTAAAGCATTATGTGAGGACATGTAGAGATTGCCAGAGACGCGAAACGTCTCCATTGAAACCTGCAGGATTTCTCCAACCAATAGAACCCCTTAAACCTCCGTTTGAACAAGAAGGAATGGATCTACTTGGTCCATTTACCACGTCCTCAATGGGCAACCGATGGATAGTAGTTGCGACAGACATTTTAACCCGGTATGCCGAGACAGCCTCTCTCACCAGGGGCATGGCTATAGACTGAGAAATGTTAACCACTTAGTAACCGAGGAGCACAACGGCTATAGAAGTCGCTGAATTTTTCGTCACAAACATTGTACTACGGCACGGTGCCTCAACGGTGATTATCATGGATCTAAGAACTGCATTCACAGCCTATTTGACGCAGTGCATTATGAAACTTACCCACACATGTCATAAGAAAACAACGGCTTACCACCACCCAACGAAGGGGCTAACCGAGCGACTGAACCGAATTCTAACCGGTATGTTGTCCATTTACGTTGACTTGGAGCACCGTACGTGGGAGAAGATACTGCCGAACGCCACTTTCGCATATAATACTGCTGTCCAGGAGACTACTTAGGTGACGCCATTCCAGCCAATCTATGGTTGAATAGTTACCACGTCCGTAGATGCAATGCTGCCTGTAAGCGACAATACAGAGCACAAGCCTGAAATCAGCGAGTTCATTCAGCGAGCCGAAAAAGCACGGCAGTTGGCGCGACATCACATAAAACAACAACAACAATAACAACGCATTGATGCAAACCGTTACAACCTTTGGCGGAGAGGAGTCGACTACGCACCAGGTGACAGAGTTTAGATTTGGACAACCGTGCGGACGCCTGGCCTCCCCGAAAAGCTTCTGCGCCGCTATTTTGGTCCTTACCGAGTCCTTCGTCACGTCAGCTCCTTCAACTACGAGGTGTCACCGGAAGGACAAGTGAGCTCATCAAGATGTCGAAGGAGCACAGAAATTGTGCATGTGGTCAGAATGAAGCCATACTATGACAGACAATGAATTTCGAACTATACACATCCGATCATGAGGAATACCTATTTCTCCGATGGAGACTACGCATTCAGACCATGTCAGCAACACAGCTTCTGCGCATCGGGACGATGCGTTCTTAGAGGAGGGATAATGACGCAAGACAGACGCAATATTCAAACTACGCGCACCCCCAAAGAGATCAGCGGCCCGATGATGGGACAATAAAAGGCCGTGACTGTGCGCGCCTCCTCAGCATGGGGTTTTGAAAAGAAAGACGTGGTGCACCGCTCGAGGTCCCCTCGGAGATTGATTCTTTTTGCGGATCGCCTGTTAGAAACGCTGCTACATTTTCCTTTACTTTTCGGGCGAAAGTTAGATTTAGCCTAAATAACTAGTTATTCTTACACCATCTGAATATATCTTACACCATCGATATATAGATATATATATATATATATATATATATATATATATATATATATATATATATATATATATATATATATATATATATATATATATATATATATATTTCGAGAATAGTGCAGTATAGGAAACAAAACAATAAAATATTTATTTAATCCTAACAGTTTCGGCTGGTGGACCAGCCTTCTTCGGAGGATGTAAGTGAAATGGTACAAGTGAAGTAAACATGTACTTCAGCACCTCACTAATAACAACTTATTGTCCCGTAATCAGCATGGTTTCCGCTCTGGTTTTTCTACAACTACACAGCTCATTGAATTCACTCACGACATCGCTTCGGCTCTTAATACTCGAGGACAGGTTGACGCCATATTCATAGATTATAGCAAAGCATTTGATGTAGTATGTCACAAAAAACTTCTTACTAGACTCAGAAGTATTATTAACGATGACAAAATAATAGGCTGGATAGCTGATTGGCTACGTTTGAGGTCACAATTTGTTACGTTTAAGCATGCGCAGTCATCGTCGTGTGCAGTCACTTCCGGGGTACCACAGGGCTCGGTGCTTGGGCCCCTATTGTTCATTATTTATATTAATGATGTCACACAGATCATTAAGGACACACCAGTGAAGCTGCGATTGTACGCTGACGACTGCGTTTTATATACTAGCGTAAATAATGCTCATGACCAAGATGTTTTGAACAAAGTATTTTCGTCCTTTTGTGGTTGAAGCGCCATGTGGCAAATGAACATTAATTACCAAAAAACTGTTCAAATGACGTTTACTAACAAAAAACAGCCGCTAAAGTTTAGTTATAGTTACAATGGGCACTACCTTAACTCTGTTAATACATTCAAATATCTTGGTGTTACCTACACTCAAAACCTAAAGTGGCACCATCACATTGAAACAATTTGCGCTAGAGCACTTCGAAAACTGGGATACATAAAACGAACACTCAAGCACTCTACCAAGGACTGCAAATTAACGGCGTATAAATCGCTCGTCCGACCATTGCTAGAGTACGCCTCAGCGGTGTGGTCACCCTATACTGAACTTGACATAAATATGCTCGAGGGTATACAGAAAAAAGCAATACGATTTATATTTGGCCGGTATGACCGCAATTTTTCTCCCTCATCTCACGCATGCTCATTGTCGTTAGAACCCCTTGCTTTCCGACGCACACTTGACCGTATCACTCTGCTACATAAGATTGTACCCAGCCGCAGTTGCATTGAAGCACCAATTACTTTTTGTGATTCAGCACGACGAGCCACGCGCCGATCTCACCCACTCAACATTGTTCCCTTCCAGCCATTTGTAAATTGTTTTAAGCATTCTTTTTTTCCAGCCGTTGTTGAAATTTGGAACAACCTAGATGGTTCCCTACGCGAAAAACCAATTGAACTGTTTTTGAAAGAACTGCCTAACCATATTTTGTAATATGTGTTAAATGCTTTGTATGTTTCTTTGGTATTGCTTAATGTATGTCCGTTCCTTTTCCTAATGTATCCACTCCTGCTATGTCTCGTGTATCGAGACAGCAGTATCTATAAATAAATAATAAATAAATAATAAATAAATAAATAATAAATAAATAAATAAAGTTCCCGTAGCAGAGGGTCACCCACACAGTTTGAAGACCCTTCAAAAAAAAAAAAAAACCGCTCGTTTCCGGCGGCTCTCCGTCGCTCCTTTCTAGTTCCTCTCCTTCTTCTGCTTCTTGTTGTCTGTTGCTACCTCGTTCGCCCGTTTCTCTCGGGTTTTTTTTTTTTTGTTACAGAAGTTACAGAGTCGTCTTTTGATCCGTATTATTTTTAGACGTCATTTCCGTGACGGAAATACGTCACTGAAATGTTGGTGCACCTCGTAAAAAAAACGACGTTTCTTCTGTTTGTTTCTGCCTCTACTAACGGTCGCTTCATGCGAATCCTCGCACCTTTTTGAACACTGGAACTCTTCTTCGTCTCACTTTCACAAATAGAAGCAGTGATTTGCCCGAGGATATGGGCCGCCATTCCATTAAAGAAGTGGAATCCACCTCCTTCGGCGTACAACTGTTACGACATACGTGCATGTAAAGGCGTAAAGGTTTGTCGTGGTTGGGCTCCTTTATTGGCGTACGTTTTTTTTAAATCCGGCCTGAACTCGCCTGGTATCACATTGCGAAATCCTGCATCCTAAGATTTCTCAGCTGCTTCCACACATTTCTGAAAAAAAAGAATAAAAGAGAGAATAATGTTCAGTAGTGTAGGAAAAGCAGTTCTGCTGAATGCCACAAGATGGCGCAAGGTTTAGGAAAGAGAAAGCTCGCAACCACGCTACTGTGCCACAAAACCGCATGAAAATCCGTACAGACTTAGCATATCACAAGGAAAGTTTTGTAGTTGATGAAAGCTTATAGTTGACAAAACATTAGTTGGTAACCTTAGTTGTAACCTTAGCTCCTTAGCTGACGCTGTTAGTGCGTTGATTTCGGACAGTGCTGTTGTCATGAGTCATGACCAAGTAGTGTCGTTAGAGAATGTTCTGTGTTATTTTTTAGCAACCCTTTTCCTCTTCCCAAGTACAGCCAATTGAAGTTCTTTCTTGTGGACCTTCCCATTCCACCACTACCTTTCTATTTTTCTTTGTGAGCTAAGAAAATGCATGAATTGGTCTTTGGTTTGATTCCCAGTCCCGGAAAAACGTTTCACCGCCCAAGGAGCTTTGTTACTGTGAACTCCGTGCGTGTTTTCTCGCGGCTTTGTGCTACAATTGGAGGGTTGTCGATATTCTGGTATGCGCCGGGAATACAAGATGGATATGCGAATGGCTGCTTCGGAGATGTCCAAACCAAGAATAATCTACGAAAAACAGAAAGAAAGAAAATACGTGAAGTCACGGTATCACCGGTTTTTACCCCAGGAATTAGTATTCGAGCTTTCTTAGGTACTGTATACGTCAATGATTCTACGTGCATATTTGCGTAATGAAGACTAATGAGAAGTGCGGACGCACGTAAGTAAATTTGCATTCAAGGTTTCTACGGGGTATTGGCATCGGCCGTGGGCGTGTTTTGAAGCGCCGTTGGTCCAATTTAGGCATTGAACACGACCGCTCCTGGCAGAGGACATGGCTTGCACCAGAAGTTCGAGTTCACTGTCGGGCTAACAAACTGAAATTTACTAGTTACCTCACTGGTGAACTAATACAGTGCGCCTAGATACGTTGCAACTGATGAATTTCAGCCAGTTTGTTCACGAAGCGTTTCTATCAGTTTCATCACGTTCATTCACGAAGCGCTCGACGGAACGATAATTACGTTCGCGGTAATTCATTATTCCGTGACGAACCGCGCCGTTTTGTTAAAGATGCAAGCGTGACAACTGTGCAATTTTACTGCAAGCATGGAGGCGCATGACAAGATGGTCTTAGCTTGGCTAGGTTTTTACCCTCCTACGGCCCTCCTTCCCGCACTTTTTCTTACGTTACCATACATGGCTATGTTATGCTCTTCTTTTTTATCTTCTTTCTTTGAGTCTGTGTTCTTGTATCTCATTTTTTATATATATTTGTTTCTTTTCTTTTCTGTATCTGTTTTGTTTTTCTTTCCTTTCTTTCTCCTTTTCTTTTCCCTTTTTTCTATTTGCTCTCTTTCCGTGGCCAATCTGTCGCCTTGTATATCTTGACTCTTTCTTTCTTTATTTATTTATTTCTCTGCACTTCTTTCCTTCCTCTCTTTCCCGTCCTTTTCACTTTCACATCTTTTCTCCTCATCCGCGCTTTCTTCCCCACCCACTCCCTATACTGTACTACACAAGGCTCTACTCTGCTAATGTGCCTAGATAGCCGTGGGGTTAGAAAGTCGAATCCTTGGGGCACGGGCTCGAGTAGCGCCTCCCTGCAAAAATTTTACTCCCAGGAATTTTTTCTCTCTCTACATTTCCTCCTCATTCGTTCGCTCAATACTCGGTTTCTAGCCACTTACAGCTATAGCACTCCACGTTGGAGCGAAAGAGCAACAACTTTATTTATCCCATCTTAAGGGAAAGGGGCTGTGAGAAGGCGAGGGATTCTACTCGCGGTAGGCTTCTTCTACCACCTCAGCCCAACTCACTTCTTTCCACTTTTCTCCCTTTCCCCTTCCCCGCAGGCACTGCGCCGTGCTCCCGACCGGGTTGCAGAAATTAGGTGCCTTTTCTCATCTTCTAACCACTACCACCACCACCTACTCAGGGTAACCTCCTAAAGGTAGGGGTCGTAGCTGCGCAAGGCATCCTCCCACAACTCCTGACTACTTATTTGGAAAAATCGGCGCACGTGTTTTTACAGTGAAGCAGGGCAGAAAGTACAGGGAGGAGATGAAGAAGAGGACGAAGAGATCGCGTGCCGGTTCACAGAGATTACAAATTTCTATCCGCGACACAGGGCAATACTCGACGGTAACAGCTCTGTGGTAGAAAATACGGGAATGAATGAAATTGGTACGATACCTTTTCTTCATCGGTGAATGCCTTAAAAAAAGAGAATACAGGGCGTTAAGAAAGCGTTCATTTCTTATAATAAGCCTCTATTTTTATTGGTTATTTCACTTCATAGTTTTATTTAATATATGATTTCAGGTGAGAAGAAGCGGTGCAGCGTAATGTCCGCTCCACTACGTTGAACACAGGGGCGAAAAGTGCGCTGTACGCAAATACTGTAGGCTCTATTGACTCAACGAATGGCAGTCTATGAACTATTATTATTGGCAGTCAATATACCCACGGGCAATATTCACGCTGCATGCACCATATTAAGTATTACGCACTGTCCGAAAGCGTCAGTAAACGTCTTATATATATATATATATATATATATATATATATATATATATATATATATATATATATATATAATATATATATATATATATATATATATATATATATATATATATATATAGACTACGTAGTCAGTGCCTGGAAGTGTTGTAGCAGGAATGAACATCCGCCGTATGGTTGTTCGCAGTGTATAAGAACTTATACAGAGTTGAAAGCAGGCAGTTTAAGAAGGTGACACCCTGGCTTCATGTTCACGCTTTATGACAGCGTGTGTTAGAGGTGCTCTAATACCCGTGGCGTCAAAAGTTGGTCGTGACCCGTCTGTAACTTATTATATGTGTGAGGGTTGTACGAGGCTGAAATTTATACTGAAGGCAGGCCGTGCTCGTGAAAAAAAATAGAAGGAAAAGACACATGCTACTTACCATTTTCTCGTTGATGCATGACTTCTGTTGGAACAGAGAAAGAGAGATATTGCATAGCGCAGAAAAAAAAGGAACAGCGAGAAATATCCGGGTGAATAAAGAGGCTGTGAGCAACAAAACTGATGTCGAAGCACACGTGCAACGCCAACAACTCACAGCACTCACAGCACAGCACAGCACAGCACAGCAACTCACAGCACAGCACAGCAACTCGAAGGCGAAAGCCATCTTATAATTAGGAGCGAAGCTCGCTAATTCTGCACCTCACCGTCGCCACCATCGAAGCTCGCCGCCGCGTCACCACTCGCACTTCTCTCCCAGATGCGTCTCTCTTCCTCTTTCTTTTTCCCTGCCCTCTTTCTTGATTGATGTTGTGGTTTAACGTCCCAAAACCCTCTCTCCTCAAACTGTAGCTGTGTTGCCTGGGCTGGATCGCACTGCGATGCGCGCGCCGCACGCTCACTCGTTCCACCCACCGAGCGCAGCAGAGGCTCTTTCCATCCTACCGCCTTCATGAAAGCCAGCAGCGAGATCAGGCGCGTTGTTGTTTGGGTTCCATTTCACAGGAATTTGGCTCTCACTTGCTTTTTGTACATAGAACAACTGCTAGTTTTTATTGCGATAGCAATTATATGGACACTCTCGACTGGATTTTGCCGCTGGCGTCGACTTTGATGTCGACGTCAGCGTTACCGTCACTCACCGTATATGTATAGGCATCTGTATATATAAAAATGCAGAAAAAAAAGTAAGAAAAGACGGGCGCGCGCAATCGAACTTGAGTCCTCTGAATCTTGAGTGCAAAGTGTTAACCACAGAGCAACCGAGGAGCACGTCCTTTACCGTAAGCTATTTATATCTACCACTTACCCCTGCTGACGGGCATCTCGGGAAGAATTATCGTGTTTTCAGCATTACCAGCAAGACGGCGCAATGAGCGCGCGTCGCCACATCACGCGGCGGCGCGCCCTCTAATCTCCCACGCGTACTTTGCACCGCTTCGAGGCGATGAGCGACGCTCCCTTGCACGCCCTTATCTCGCGGTCAGGAGAAGGGGAGGATCGTCCGTCTTGACTGACCGCGGGCTTTACCTGGAACGATTCTGTTGCAGTTACGGGGCACTCAAAGATTACCGCAATCATTGCAGTCTCCGTTTGCGAAAGGCGCACGCTTTTCAGACACAGCGAAGTAACAACTGAGACGCTTATTGGCGTGCATTTGTACCTGTCAGTACGTTTTGTGCGTTATTTGTGCGTGAGAAACGCGGGGCCCGTTTAGATCTGCTTGCTATTATTCGCAAGGCCTTCCAATTTGTTACTATCGCGTTCATTGCTTTGCCTTTGTGGTATAGCTGCGACTTTTTTTTTCTTCTACGTAGGCTTTCTGCCCCCATCGCACTTTGGCACTGCCTCCTCCTTGATCGGCTCACCTATGAACGAGTATTGAGGTCATGGTAAGATGTCATGATGTGAATGTAGGAGTGACGTCATACGGTGACGTTATAACTTGATAATGAATTTTAGCATCACTCGTGTTGAGGCCAAAGCGCTGACGCCGACAGGCAATCTTCGCGTTTTAAGAGGAGTTTAAGGCTTCCATCTCAATGAACTATAACCTTCCCTTTCAGAGAAAACTTGCGTAGACCTCATCGTGCGTTAATGTTGAGCAATAAATACAAACAGTTTAATCCCAATTCAAAGAATTGCAAGTCGATTGGCTAACTACCACGCGTACTTTGCCCCGCTTAGAGGATATGAGCGACGCTCCCTAGCACGCCCTTATCTCGCGGCGGGCAGGAGGGGAGAATCGTACGTCTTGGCTAGCCTCAGACTTTACTTGGAAAGATTCTGTGGAAGTCAAGAGACGCGTAATTTAAGGAGTGTTGGTCTTGCGCAGGGTGTACTTGCAAATAACCAGCAATGTTTACGAAAGCCGAGCGGCATGCATTATGTGCGTTGTCGACGCTAATATGTGTTAAACAAACCGGTTAACGATACAGAGTATTTGGTACTCGAGCTAAAAGCCGTCCCGTGGGCGTCACACTTGATGAGGTCACATCCGTGTCTAATAATATAGGCCTTGCTACCTCAACAAAGCGAGATATCCCCAAGTATTGAAGATTGGGCGAGTTGGTTCGTCGCGTTTGCACTGGCATACCGCAATACGGGAAAGAAGATACTGCCGAGCCGATGAAAAAAAGAGTCCTCTTGCGTCAGTAGGCTCAGCAGTTTCTTTATTTCCCTAATGCGCTATACCAGCTCAAGAAGTGAGAGAAGCCGCGGCGCTTTTGCACATATCTATTTGTGCTGTCAATCCGGCCCGTTTTCTAATTGTGACCGTTCTTAATAATCGGACAAGCTCGTGTTCGCCTGTGAGAATCATGCCATGCTTCCTAACTGAATGAGTACGTGAATAATTACTGCGGTATTGCAGGGTCGATGCAACCACAAACATCTATAAAACCAGAACTTTTTTAGGCAATGCTCTCGCCATCGGTGTTATCAACTTCCTTTGCAGTGTGTCACTGATGTATTTTTCGCCAAAATATGTCGTTCTGGTCGATGTTAAAAAAAGATGTACATGTGCTTGACAAATCGCTGCCTTCATGAAAGCTTTTCGGAACCCACATGTATTTTCGCTACCCGATTCCCGTATATTGAAAGATTTATGCTGAGTGTGCCGGTGGCGAGGTGGTTACGATGCAATTTGATTCCAATGGTGCTTTGACTACAGCTGTATTGCTCGGACATCAGGACACCAACGCTAATGGTGCTAAGCATACATACTCAAATATCACCTTGAATCAACTTGACTCCGGACCATTTTGTGTGCAGAAGATACTAGAACCTTGGGCATCTGGCTCAGTTGCGCAGAAAGCGACTAAAGCACTGCTACTTTACTTAAAGTCAACAAACTTGAGCGACCGCCTGTAGACTGTGTGTGCTCCCCGAGTGTGCTCGTGATTGTGTGTACCTTCTCATCTCTCTGCAACCTCTTTTCTCCCCTTCATACCCTTCCCCAGTGCAGGGTAGCAAACCGGATGTGCGTCTGGTTAACTTTCCTGCCTTTCCTTGCATCTTTATCTCTCTCTCTTTGTTACCAGGTGGGCATGCTCTACGCACTGATTGGTCCATAATGTCAGTGCACATGCGGTGGTAGCAGAACAGGCACGTGGATAGTTATGCGCAGCGACGATTGCTTTTAGGATTAACACCCAATAAATAATTAGGAAGGTAGAAATACAGCGTTCATTTTACTTCACGAAGGAAGTTTCCATTTCATGACGTGTAATGATGGCGTTGATAACTGCAGTAACAAATTTCACAATTACGTGTTAAACGTGCATGAGCTTCCAGGAGGTATTGATTACTATTTAGGTGTTCATTATATATGTTCTCCCCATGCATATGTGTTATGGAGGTAAAGAACTAGCGAAGATTTTACGTACCATTTCTTCCTTCACTTTGCCTTCTTCCTTGCAGCCATTGACAGCCTGTTTCAAGACAGCAAAATGCCAGAAACTTTGGTTCATTGTATGTACAAGAAGAGAAGAGGGAGCATGCTAATGGGAATCGCGTTATCCTCAGGTCGACTTGGACAGATTCAAGAAACAAAGGAGTACTTAAGTTCAAAGCCCGCTTACTTGAATGTTATATAATGATCCCACGAGAAATTATACAGTTATGCTCGTTTCGCAAAAATAGTGCATAAGGGATTGTTTCAGCAATTTCTGACGACAGACATGTCGTAAGCATAGGCGGCCAGCCAATGGCTAAGTTAACTTTCGAACAAACTTTGGATGTTCGATCCCAGGTTGATTAGACCAAGACGTTGAAGATAGCGTCCCGCCAGCTCGTAGCTACTTTGTCATGTCAAGAGGTCATCACCTCACTTTGCTTTTGTTGCGAAACTCGAACGATGGTTGGGTATTGTGCTGGTCCCGGAAATGCAGAGCTAACAAGAGCCAACCTCGTGTATGTAAAAACTTTCACTTATGTCTCTTAATTGTCCTCATCCACGCGCGCTTTAAACACAACACCACTCGAAGGATCCCTGCAGCTATGCCTTATACGTACTTGACGATTTTCAAGTATAGGTCTCCTAACCAAACAAAAACATTTGAACTATTGCTGGTCTCTTTTTTCCCTAAGAGGAAAGGAAGAAACTCGTTAAGGACCAAAAGGAGACCTCTAAAATAGAAGGCCCGGGCCGTCAGGTATAACCTGATGGTCCCAACGTAGGCCGGGTCATGTGACACCTGGTTTAACCGTGTCGATTGTGGACGTAATAAGGTTGCTTCGCTGGCTCTCTCTCAGACGTTGCAACAGCAAATGTAAATTCATCCCATGCTGGACATATTATGTATCAGTGAAGGCGAGTAGCTAACGCACATGGCTACTTACGAGACGAAATATTTGCAAATTCAGCACCCACGTGCGAGAGCACGATCGTCAAGCGATAGTTCCACTAACTTTTCATTGAGTGAAGTGCCACTGCACGTCGCGAGGCTGCGTATATTAAGCAAAAAAAGAACATAAAATATATTAACGGAAAAAGAAAAACAAAACGAAGAATACAAGAGACGCGCACTAAATTCTGTTTTTGTTTCTTCCAAACGGCTCGCTGTGCCAAGTTTTGCCATGAATGTGCTTTCAAGTAGGTCACACGCAGGGAGGAAACAGTACCTCTCTCACCATTTCATCCATCAGATTATGATTTCGCTGGTAATAAAGCCAAGCGTCGCTCGCTCTTGAAACCGGTAAATGCCGGCGGACCTCTCCTCCTTTTTTCACAGTGATGCTGAACAGGACAGTTACTACATGCCAGCGTATTATTTCAACAAAAGCAGCAGGATCTGTTAGCAGCGGCATCAATAGCATAAATTCAGCATCTCTGAACCATTACGCGTACTCTAATTATGCGACTTCACCAGAATAATAATAATAATAATAATAATAATAATAATAATAATAATAATAATAATAATAATAATAATAATAATAATAATAATAATAATAATAATAATAATAATAATAATAATAATAATAATAATAATAATAATAATATAATAATAATAATAATAATAATAATAATAATAATAATAATAATAATCTGCAGTCTAACACCCCAAAACAACGGTGTGATTATGAGAGACGACGTTTACAGGAGGGCTCAGGAAATTCAGACACCATGGGATTCCTCAACGTGCGCCTGAATCTAAGTACGCGGACCTCGAACATTCTCGCCTTCATCGAAATTCCAGAAGTACTCTTGCGATCGGTGAGGGAATTGTAACCCATTCGGAGCCTTACGTCCACCCAGCATGGAAGATTGCTGGCAATCAGTCAGTGCGGCGGGCAATCGTAATGGTATTCTCGCGCATATAGTTGTTATAATGTATAAAAAGAAGGCTTAGCAAATTGCTTGCGACCGTCTTGCATCGTGTGAAAGTCTTTATTGAGTGTGTTCCGCCGCTGGTTAGACTCCAGGTCATGTCCAGATCGAACGACCTGCTTACCTTCAACACGCGTTCTTTCTTGGCGGCCGCGTCAGTTCCTTCAAGACAGGCGATGAGTTTTTCGTTTTTCTTCCTATCTGAAAAACGAAGTAAGAATAGTTACGACACGCGATCTTAAACGAAGCGTATCTAAGGTGAATAAAAAAAGACAAAGGAAGCCCAGGTTCACCACCAACCCAGCTGGATGTAACAACATATTTAAGACATTACAGCACACAGCAAAACAGGATAGTAATAACTTCGGCAGTGCGACAAATGAGTATAGTCCTGCCACGGTAATAATACGATTTTGCCTCATCACATGATGTGGGCGATGTAACTATTATTGGGTGTTATCTACTGAGGGTCAGGCAACAAACGGATGTCACGGTGGAAGGACGTGTTTTTTGAGCGCTCCCGATCGACTGTGCAGATATGTGATTTTGCATGTTTTGAGCTTGTCTTTAAAACTATAAGGCAGCAGTTAAAACCTCTGTAGCACTTGTTTTATTGTACGGCCTTTTCGGGGGTCAGTCACCAGGTATTTATTAGTTTGTGCGTGTGTGTTTTTTTTGTTGTTTTTAGTTGTTATATTTTGCCACTCCGTGGGGGAGGTGCACGTACATGGAACACGCAAATTTTTGTAGTAGAGCATAGACTTTCTCTTTTCCGTTGGGCAGGGCTCGAGTTTTGTAGTTATCGAGTGAGACTAGTCATAGGGACAATTGGTGTCAGAAAGACATGGTTAAAAAGACTGTAATGTGTTCAGGATGTGGGGCGGGTTTGAAAGTGGACCCAAGTGTAGAAGCAAATGGAGAAGGGGCTGACGCGAAGTGTAGGCAATGTGAGGTCGAGGAAAAAAATGGATGGTTGCCTAGGGTGAACTGCTGGTGAGAATCACCGAGCTTGAGGCTGCGTTGGCGACAGATCAAGAAAAAACGATGGCAATGGGAGAAAGGCTGAAGTCCTCCAAGGAAGCACTAGCCAAGGTGAACAGAGGAGCGGCCTACGGAGAGAACAGTAGGGAACCAGCAATGAGAACGGCGGAAAAGAAAGAGCAAGCAAGTTTGGAAAAAAAACAGGTTCAGCCGGTTCAATTGTCGCAAGGCTCAGATTCAGCGAAGTAGCGGTGGGGCTGGGAGGGGACAAAGCAGCCGGCGTCACAGGTTCAAGTAACCCCCAGGTGCAGGAGGCTCCAGCTGAAAAGTCACAGCGTGTGATAATTGCCGGGGACTCGAATTTAAGTCGATGCACAGAAGCCATCAAAGAGGGGGTAAGAGGTGACTAGAGGGTTGCAGTAGGGGCGTTCCCAGGACGCAAGCTGGAAGCAGTCATGAGGCAAGCGAACGCAAAACTCAAAACTACAGCTGATAGACGAAACCTCGTGATAATTTCAGGTGGTTTAAACGATGTCTTAAATGAAGATACAGCAGGACTAGCAACGACAATGGCGAAAGGCGTCGATAACATGCGCGCCACTTCTCCTTAGGTACAGGTGATATGCATGATACCGTATATACCGGTGCGTGATAGCAACCTGCAAAGAGCGGTTGTCAACGCAAACCAAGAGATATGGTGGATGAGTCGAGAGAAAGGATTTGAGGTGGTGGAAATAAGCAGAGAGGTGCATAGGTGGGGTGGTTTCCAACGAGACAGAATTCACTTCGATGGGCGGCTAGGTCATGAGGTGGGTTGGCGAATTGCAGGACGCGCAGCAGCTTTTTTTTCGGGGGCGAGCGGGCCGTTCACTGTACAGGATAGCTAGTAACAAGGAAAACAACCAGGCAGACTGTTTGACAGGTGGCATGGACAGATACGATTCCAAAGTGGCACCAGTCTCTAAGATAGGTAGAGACCGGGGCAGAAAAAGACGTAGCCACGAGCGCCGAGCCAATTCAGACATAGCGTATATTAACATGCAGGGTGGTGGGAACAGGCCGAAGTGGGAAGATATAGAAGAACAGCTAAGGGAGGAGAGACCGATGGTATACGGTTTTGTAGAAACACATCTAAGAGACATGGAACAACCTCCTAACAATCCGGACCACGTGTGGGAATATTGTAATAGAACAGAAGGCAGCAGAAAGGGGGGTGGTATTGGGGCATTCATTCATAAAAGTACAGACTGGCAAAGGGTCAAGACGGAGTGCAAGGAATATTTATGGCTAAAAGGGAAAGTGGCAGGGCAAATGACACTCCTTGGTTTCGTGTACTTGTGGATGGTAGCCAAACGTAGAGAGGAAAACCAGGCAATGGTTGAGTGTATATCAAAGGACATTCAAGAGCTAGGAGGAGAGTGCAAGATAATTATACTAGGAGATATGAATGCGTATATGGAAGATATAGATGGGTATACCGACCCGGCAGGCAAAATGATCATGGATATGTGTGAAAGGCTTGATTTGATCGTTTGCAACAGTACAGAGAAGTGTGAAGGGCAAGTAAAATGGGAAGTAGGAAGGCTCCAGTCAACGAAAGATTACGCATTGATGTCACATAAGATGTATGATAAGCTCAGGGGAATGCACATAGATGAAGGTGGCTCCAGAAGTCTGGGTAGTGATCACAAACTTATCAAGCTAAGTATTGGAAGAGTAGTGAAAGTGGGAAGGAGACAAGATGAGCAACTACAGGAAAAAATTATTCAGAAAGGCAGATTGAAATAGCCACCAAATAAACTGAGAAAGTAATCACTGGCGATAATAAAACAGCGTGGACACACACGAATCTAATTAGACTGTTTGAACTAGAGCTTTCTAAGGCACGTGACAAGCCACCCCGAAAAAGAAGACACAAACCCAAAAGTTGGTGGGATGAGGAAGTTAAGAGAGCCATAGCAAAACGTCAGGAAGCCTCTAGGGTTCACAGACATGCGAAGCAGCGGGGTGAACCGACAGATGATGTTGAGAGAAAATGGGCAACCTTTCTAAGCTGTAGAAGGGATGTATCCCTTCTGATCAATAAAAAGATTAGAAGGAAGGGAGCTCAGTGGCTGGCAGAAGTACATAAAAAGATAGAAAGGCAGCTGCGAAATTTTGGAACCATCTAAACTCCCTAAAAAAATGAGACGAGCCTAGAGCAGAGTTTTATAACTACAGCCCAAGGTGCTAGACTAGAAGGGGACGAAGCCATTGAATATATAAGAACAAGGGTGACAGAAAAATTTCAACAAAGTACTTTATGCACCACAATAGACAAGGACGAATCAAGTGGTGCAATGGCTCCATTTTCACAACAAGAGTGGGAAAGGGCTGAGAAAAGGGTCCCTAGTAGTACATCAACAGGCCCAGATGGCATTCCAATTAGGCTGATAAAGACATTAGGTCCGAAGTCTAAGCAGGCTTTGAGAGAGGCAGTGAGCACAATAATAATCGATGGTGAAGTTCCCGATGGATGGAAACTTAGCAGGATGAGCATGATCTATAAAGGAAAGGGGGACAAAGCTGACATAAACAACTATCGTCCTATAACAGTGACATCAGTGGTCTACAGGCTGGCGATGCAGATTATAAAGGAAAGACTGCAGGCGTGGATAGATGATGAGGGGGTGCTGGGGGAACTGCAGAATGGGTTTCGGAAACACAGGAGGTTGGAAGACAATCTGTTCTCACTGACGCAGTGCATCGAAATAGCAGAAAAGGAACACAGGCCTCTGTGGCTAACATTTTTGGATATCAAGGGAGCGTATGATAGCGTGGTTCAAGAGGAATTGTGGGGAATACTGGACACACTAGGCGTGGAACATGTAGTCACTAATCTTTTAAAGGGTATCTATAAAGGTAACAAGGTAGTTATAAAGTGGGAAAAACAGGTATCCAAGCCTGCAGAGGTAAAACGGGGCCTTAGGCAGGGGTGCCCCCTGTCACAATTATTATTCATGATGTACCTACAAGGATTAGAGTAGGCCCGTGTGCTCAGATTTGGGTGCACGTTAAAGAACCCCAGGTGGTCTAAATTTCCGGAGCCCTCCACTACGGCGTCTCTCATAATCATATAGTGGTTTTGGGACGTTAAACCCCACATATCAATCAATAAACAAGGATTAGAGGCAAAATTAGAGGGAAGTGGACTGGGCTTCAACCTCTCTTTAGTCAAACAAGGAAAACTTATTGATCAGGCACTACCAGCATTAATGTACGCAGATGATATAGTGCTAATGGCCAACAACAAGGAAGATTTGCAGAGATTGATGGACATCTGCGGTACTGAGGGAGATAGGTTAGATTTCAGATTCAGTATGGAAAAATCATCAGTCATGACTTTTAATGACAATGAAGGTAGTGAGCTTAGATTAAAAGAGGTCACGCTAGAGATAAGAGATAAATACAAATATCTGGGCGTATGGGTAAGCAATGGGGCCGAGTACCTAAGGGAACACCAAATATACGTGACGACTAAAGGTAACAGGAATGCAGTGGTAATGAAAAATAGGACACTGTGGAATTACAATAGGTATCATGTTGTGAGAGCAATATGGAAAGGGGTCATGGTTCCTGGTCTGACGTTCGGCAATGCGGTCTTGTGCATGAGATCAGAAGTTCAAGCAAGATTATAAATTAAGAAACGTGGATAAATAGGTAGCCTTCCCTCAGGAGCTCACGAGAATACACCAAATAAGGGAGTACAAGGAGATATGGGATGGACATCATTTGAGGGCAGGGAAGCTAGCAGCAAGATAAAATTTGAGAAGCGATTGAGAGAAATGGCGGAGGAGCGTTGGGCTGGGAAGGTGTTCAGCTACATGAAGAATGTCGATACAAAATGGAGGAAGCGAACCAGAGAATTGACTGGTAAATACTTAGAAAACAGCAGGGGGTCAAACCAAAAAGAATTATCGGTTAAGAAGAAGGTGAAGGACGCTGAGACCGATATGTGGAGAATTGGCATGATTAAGAAGTCTGCGCTAGAGATCTATCGAACTTTTAAGCAGGAAATTGCCAAGGAATGGATGTTCGATAAGGCTTGGGGTAGTTCTCTACTGTTTGAGGCCAGGACGGGAGTATTGCGAACCAAGACATATCGGGCCAAATACGAAGGGGTAGACACAGTATGCAGTGCGTGTGGAGAGGAAGAAGAAACTGCCGAACACTTGATAATGTTCTGTAAAGCGCTTCACCCTATAGCTCAGGATGATGGCGCAGAGTTTTTCAAAGCACTGGGGTTTAGGGACAGGGAGGGCAAAATAAGCTTTAAGCGCGTAGAATGAACTAGAAGGAGGTTATCTGATTGGTGGCTAAAGTTTAGGCACGAGTGAAAATTAAACCCTTCACTGCAAAGTACGAATCCTCAACCTCACTGTGTAAAGGAAGAACAAATAAATCTAGTCTTGGTTCACTAAGTATTACGGCTTGGTGGCGCTAGTCACCACCCGATATAAAGGGTACAGCCGTATCCATCCATCCATCCATCCATCCATCCATCCATCCATCCATCCATCCATCCATCCATCCATCCATCCGTCCGTCCGTCCGTCCGTCCGTCCGTCCGTCCGTCCGTCCGTCCGTCCGTCCGTCCATCCATCCATCCATCCATCCATCCATCCATCCATCCATTCATCCATCCATCCATCCATCCATCCATCCTATTCCGTCTGCGGAATGCAGTGCGAAATTGAGCCCCGCTTACCTAAGCTCGGCTCGTGTCTCTCATCTTTGCCCTCCAATTTTGTTCAATTCTGATCCCATTGACGCATTTCAGCGTGTTACGTGCGTTTGACTCAAATATCGTACTATCTGCAAGTGTCTGTCTGTGCATTTTTATTCTTTATCGAATCTCAAAGCTACTTTGCTGGCTTCGCCAAAAAACTCTAAGGCCTTCGCGAAAGGCGCAGCACAGTCACAGCGAAAGCTAGAAGAGAAAACACTCATAGGGTAACTACTGCAAGCACACTTGCTTGATACCCACTAGGGCATCAGTTATAAACTTTTGGGTAGCAGGCCGGCATTCGCAATGCTATTTCTCATCAGTCTTCTGACAAGCAAGGTATCAGCTAAACACTTGCAAAGAATTTCGTGGCAATTGCCCATGCAGTGGCTGACGACGATGAGGAATTATGGCTGAAGTGGGTATGCGCTACAGTTGATAGCTGAACAAGAACAAGCGTTTGTAATGGGTTGGACCACAGGGTGGCCCACTCGTTACGCTATTCGCATTGTGCGATGACTGGTTGTTCTTTTGCTGTTTTAAAACGTTTTATAAGTCGTATTAACGCGATTGCTTTCCCGACATCAAGCCTGCCTAAGGCAAGTTTGCCATCATGTCACCAGTACCAACATAGCTCAATTGTATAATACTGGGCTGACACCCAGCAGACCCGGGTTTCGAGCCCCACTGTGTCTTTGTGCTGGGCTTTTTTTCTACTAATTTCACGTGATGTTACAGACACCTGAGGCAGCGGTGGTGGACAACTGCGAGTGACCAGAGTTGTGATCTCATAACAGCTTTTGCTGAAAAAGCAGAAACAAAGTGTAGGTATTCCGATAAAAGAAGTTGTGTAGCAGCAGCAGCAGCAACGACGACGAACACAACAAGCGAACACGTCCACGTTGGTCTGAGCATGCGCCATTCGACTGTTTGCACCAAAGAATACTCACATTTCTCCTGGTTGGCACCACAGTCTACGGTCGAGAGGACCGCCGTCAAGGTCACGATTGCAAAAACTACCACTGCAGCGTTCATTTTAGCGTGCCTGAATTTATTTGTCTGAAAACGAGGAGCGCGTGCCGCTGAAAAGTGCCTAAGAATGAGACCCAGAAACGTACTGGGTGTTTTAATATAGCCGGGTAGTCGGCATCAGGATCACCTATTGCCATCACCCTTTAAAAGCAACCGATTTTAAAGTGAACAGAGGCCGAGAGGTGAATCGAATGGCTCTCCTCTCTATTCCTCTTTCACTCCTTGAGCTAGACCACAAGAGCGTGACGGACTTGGGCATGACGTCGCATGGTCCTGCGCACTACGTTATCGAACACAAAAGGTTCCTTGATGTTCCGTGCCCGACGCACGACCATGAAAGCTGTGACCTCGACAGAAGACAGCACCACCTGGGACATGCGCTCGCGCTTTAGAGAGTGGCCACTCTCATTCGATTAAAAGACGCCCGAAACTGGACAACGGACAGCTGAGGGGACAACGAAAACTCCGTAAAAACATGCAAAATCAGCAGACACTCTGGAAAGGCAAAAAAGTTCCCTTGACCAATAGTGACATCGCGTGAAACTCGATCAACGCGCAAATTTAGATTGTGGAAAGGAAGGTGGCGCATAGAAAAAGAAAGAAAAAGTTCTCTATGGGTGGCCTATAGCGTTTTGCGATGAAAGCTGCTTTGCACGCGATCATGCGGTAACACGCTAAGGTAGGCTGAGATGACAGACCATTCTTCGCGAACGAGTGGAATTGTGAAGTCGTGTTTTAACATGTTCCGAAAATAAATCAAAAATTGTTACCACGGTTACTACAGGGCTGTCATCACCATTCATGTGCCAAAATCGAGGTATAGTAATAAGCTACAGCGTCATAACGTCCTAATGCTGTAATTATCACAGTCATAAATCTAATTGAATCAAATCTTTTCCCAAGCTATTCTCACCGTCCTTCGAAGTATCAACGCTACCAGATTGCACTCCGTCACTTGAATGAGCTTGAAATCGCCGCCACCATCACATTCTCTTATTTTCCTATCCAGTGCCCATTTTTGCACCCTATGTCGAGATAATGTAATCTATAAAGAGCAATTTCACGTCTTGGGCTTGATTTAGCCCTTTCGCTTTGGCGATCCATGATTTTTCCCACTGTGAAGGAATGGGAGGCTTTTGCGGCGATATCAAACATATCCTTTGAGGCCCAGTTTTTTTTTTCATTTACTAACTTCTGTATTATTGCAGTGCCCTTTAAGCCGATTCCTTGATTTTAATTCTTCTCTGTCTCTTTGCACTTACGAATAAATGTGCGTCTTCTTTATAAGAGAGTACACTTACGGCTCAGGTTACACACACACACACACACACACACACACACACACACACACACACACACACACACACACACACACACACACACACACACACACACACACACACACACACACACACACACACACAACTAAAGTTGATTACGATTTAGTGATCAAGTATATTCTGCTTTGAGGGCTCTCTTGAACTCTGACTCACTTAACTTTTTTCTTAATCAACCTCACTCGAACTCAAACTCACTATTTACCATATTATTCAAGTGGACCCATTTAGACTCAGACTCACGGCTAGATTTGAGTTTAATTGGGCCTGAGTGAATCAGCTCACGTGTCTCTGAGCCTAAATCTTGCTTTTCTGTATCTTGATGTCAATGTTCTTTTGTGCCAACATTTCACATAATCAGTGCTGCATGATTCACCCTTTAATATTTCATCTCCAAATACGAGTTATAGGTAATCAATTATTTCAGCAAAGACGTTTTTATGAAATAACCGGTTTAAACGAGATATTTCTATCAAGAACGTTTCTCGAAAGAGTTTGGGGGGGAAGGTCATGGCACCCCTCCCGATTTACGTCTCTGACGAATAAATACAGAGGTGGAGCATGAACGTGAGTGCATTGAGGTGTGCGCAAATAGACAAGTTTAAACACAAGTCGATATCAAGACTAATGTGAAGACGAGTAGGGTGGGCTATTGACCGCCACTAAATAGTGGATCTGACTCAGAGTCACTCAATAAGTATCTTTTGCCCTTCAGGCTCGCTCGCACTGAAACTCTCAGACCCACACTTACGGGTGTGTGAGTCAGTCTGAGTGAGCAAACTCACGAGTATATTTTGACGTATTTTATTCGATGTCATTAACCTTTTGTCGTGGTTGCAGCATGTAATACTCTTCTTCTTCTTCTTCTTCTTCTTCTTCTTCTTCTTCTTCTTCTTCTTCTTCTTCTTCTTCTTCTTCTTCTTCTTCTTCTTCTTCTTCTTCTTCTTCTTATTATTATTATTATTATTATTATTATTATTATTATTATTCTTTCAATGACTAGCCATTAATTTGCTCGAGGACATACTGAGGAACACCAAGGCCTTCTGTATCCACTATTGGGCGATGGAGAAACATTGTTGGCAAATAGCCTTATAATGAAAGCCGAATTACATGGCCGCTTGGGAATGACGCTTAGAAAGAGCAAAGGGCCAAGGATGTTACCTTGATATACATCAATAGATACTTCCTGGAAGGAGGAAGTGAAGTTACGCGCAATGGTAAACGGATGACGATTAGAAAGAAAGGGGAGAAGGAAAAGCGTTGCTTACGAGGAAGGTCCATTTGGTTGCGATCGTAAACATTACAATTAGACATAAAAACTTAAGCATAAACTCTAGGCTTGCAGAAAATAGCATTCATCTACAGAGTTTGGGAGAACCCCACTGCCGGACGACTGGGAGACCCTGCGGCACGGCTCGGACCCGGACGTCTATAAGCCGGACCTTCTGGAATGCCTGTGAAGCCGTCAGTGTATAGGTTTGCTTTGTTGGCTATCTACAGTTTAATGCGATTGATACGTTTTAGGGACGAAGCTCCCTAAGACGTGGGTCTTTCCATCCCTTGAATGTATGTATGTAGTAGTACGTAGCCACCGGTGGCACATACCCGCTCTAGAGAGCGGGTATGTGCCACAGGTGATGCGAGGTGGCAGATGGCAGTACTTGGAGTGTTCACCAGATGGACGCACGGACGAACGGATGGGCAGACACACTAACAGACGGACGGGCGCATGGATAGACGCGGGGACGTACGGACAGATGGATGCACGAACAG
This sequence comes from Rhipicephalus annulatus, assembly GCA_013436015.1. NCBI lineage: Eukaryota > Metazoa > Arthropoda > Arachnida > Ixodida > Ixodidae > Rhipicephalus > Rhipicephalus annulatus. Next base: position 208,432 of record WOVY01015378.1, read on the forward strand.
ACAGATGGACAGATGGATGGACGGACTCATGGGCGGACGCACTGACAGACGGATGGACGCATGGATAGACGTATGGATAGTCGCGTGGACGGACGGAAGCACGGACGGGCTGATGGACGCTTCGCCGCACTCATCATCAATCACTCCGTGGAAATGCACTGTGATTTTTTTTCACGGGAACCAGGAAATGAAATGTATTATGCTTAAGACGGGAACAAAAATTGGCAGATACCCCGTACAGAGGGAATCGATGATATGTGCAGCACGAATGAGAAATGTTGATATGCCACTTTAAATTCAGCACAACGTTACTAGGTGCCGGTAAATGATGCCGTATATGATTTCCGTGTCAAGATTATCATGTTTAAATGTGTCGCTTACCTTCGTCATCTATTCACGTCGCATAATACCACATTTAGTATATGTGGAGCTAGCAACCCACCGCGAGCGCGTCATGAGCATGGTAAGTTGTGATATTCTTACATGACACGCGTGTCATGATTATCGCGTTTGCACCAGTCATATACCTTTGCCATCCGTTGACGCCACGTAACACCGAATTCGGTATATGTGGAGCTAGCAAAACAGCCGTAAGCGCATCATGAGCGTGGCATGTAGTCATGTTGTTGCATGACACCCATCTCATGATCATCATGTTTGCACCAGTCACAGGCCTTCGTTGTCCATTCACGTCCCGTAATACCAAATTTGGTATATGTGAAGCTAGCGAAACAGCCACGAGCGTATCATGAGTGTGGCATGTTGTCATGTTGTTACATAACACGCATGTCTATATTTTCATTTTATGGTCTGTCGCCACTTGTGTTCGTCATGCAGTCATGTCATACCACACGGGTTTTGCAACATGTCATGTGAACAAAACCACCGGAAGAGCAGCAAGACCATAAAATGTAAATCATGACATTCATGACACTAACATCACAAATTTAATGTTATGACTAGTCACTTATGCTCGTCATACAGTCATGTTACACCATACCAATTTTGGTATTGATACCATTATCGAAACGGTCAGGAGAGCCAAAAGTCATAGGCGGCTAGATAAATAGATAGATAGATAGATAGATAGATAGATAGATAGATAGATAGATAGATAGATAGATAGATAGATAGATAGATAGATAGATAGATAGATAGATAGATAGATAGATAGATAGATAGATAGATAGATAGATAGATAGATAGATAGATAGATAGATAGATAGATAGATAGATACGATCAATGTTGCCGAAGTTCGCTAAGAAATGCTTCGCATTTCATAAACATCGTGGGACATGGAACCTACAACCCCGTGTATAATGCTGGTATATGCAATATATGCAGAAGCTTTGCGCAGAAGAAAAAAACACACACACACAGTAACTGCGCAGAGATACAAGAAGCCATGAGGTTTGAACAAATTGACAAAGGCTGTCAATCTATAATAAGATTGAACAGGCGTTTTGTTGAGTGTAAAAAATAAACCTTGAGCGCATTGCCGCAAAGTGCAAAAGAAGGAAAAAAAAGAGAAATAACAGTGAGAAAAAACACAAAGAGCACTTCATTGAATTCAGGATCGATGTAGTATACAAGACTCTTTTCCCGTGTGGGCGTTGTTACATCAGTCCATCAGGCCGCTAGATGAATGACTGGCATCGAGAACACTACTCGAACTCACTGAACGGATCGATGCCTAGTCGCTTAGCTCAGCACTGCAAAACGTGTGGATGTCAGCCAATTCTAGAGCGGCGCATCGTTTTCGAAACGTACAGAAAACAAAGAAAACGTGAGAATATTGCAGCTTACCATATTCATGTACACATACTATTATTTGTTGGGGCTTAACGTTCCAAAACCACAATTTGTTTCCGAGAGACGCCTTACTGGAGGGCTTCTTAAATTTAGGCAACCTGGTGTTCTTTGATATGTGCCTAAATCTGGGCACATGGGCCTCAATAATTTTCGCCTCCATCGAAAATACGGCCGCAGTGGCCGGGATTTGCTACCGCGACCTGCCGGTGAGCAGACGAGTGCCTCAGACTGACTAGACCACCGTGGCCGGTATACCCATCCAAACGGAAATGTTCGCGTCATCATCATGACTTCTCTCCATGGCTGTGAAATAAGTTACTTGTCGAAAACGTGACAGATTGATTTACCAACGCATCTGACATGTTTCCTCGTATTTCTGCGCTAACACTGTTTTTTCTTTGCCCTTCTGCGAAAAGGAAGGAATGAAGGAAGCAACAAAAGGGAGAAGGCAGGGAGGTTAACCAGAAAGACATCCGGTTGGCTACCCTACACTGGGGGATTAGGGAAGGGGACAAGAAAGACGAGAAAGAGAGAAGAGAGGGAAAAGAAAAAAAGGGGGTGGGGGAGAGACTGACAGTAATTTCACTGCAGCGTGTAGAACTCTACCGCATGTCAGAGGCGTTCACACAAGCCTGTCTTTCTCAGGAAACACAGCAGGGCTTTCACTGCCTTGTGGGCTGTCGAGGCATGTGGACGTTGCTGTAATAGCACCTGCACAGAAAGAGGCCGATTATCCAGTCGCCGCATTGCGTTGGCAAGTACTTGTCTATCTGAGGCAAATCGAAGACAATGGCACAGCAGGTATTTGATATTTTCGTCGGTGCCGCAAACATCGCACGCCGCACTGTCAGTAATTCCAATTAACGTGGTATAAGCTTTCGTGAAAGCGACTCCCAGCCAAAGGCGATAGAGAAGCGAAGCTGCACGTCGATGCTTCTGTGAAAAGATTTTCTATATAAACCCTACTTCACAGTCCTCAATATATTAAAAATTGTCAGTTGTCTGCTGAGCGTCTTCGTTTTTCGCTCTTTGGCCGTGCCGTGTCCAACCCTGTTTCTTCCCGTCTTAATCATAAACCAACCAGCCCAGTTAGTTGCACTCCTGCAGCGTATTATGCAGAAATTGTGTTCAATGGATTGGTAAAAAAAAACCTGAAAAATGTGCCTACTCCTTCAGTCATTCCCCTTTATTGAGCGACAGTGAAGTGAGGGAGAGAATAAACGTTTACTACTGTACGGAAGCCGGAACAACCAGGGTGAAATAGTAAGAAGCATTAATAGCCCAGAGGAATTTAACATCCTACCAGTAACGACAGAGAAAGTAAGGAAAGCCCTAAAAGCGATGCAAAGAGACAAAGCCGCTGGTGAGGATAAGATGACAATGGATCTACTGAAAGATGGTCGAGAAATTGTGTTAGAAAAACTGGCCACCTTTATACGAAGTGTCTCTTGGTTTGAAGGGCACCAGAATATCAAAAGAACGCCAACATCATCTTAAGCCATAAGAAAGTAGACGTCAAGGACTTTAAAAATTACAGGCCGATCAGCCTGATGTTTGTTCTCTACAAACGATTTACAAAAATAATAGCAAAGAGAAATATGGTGACATTATTATTCAGTAAACCAAAGGACCAAGCAGGATTTCATACAGGCTACTCCGGAATAGACCATATTCATACTAGCAATCAGGTAATAAAGAAATTCGCGGAATACAGCCAACCCCTATAGATAGCTTTCATAAACAACGAGAAGGCGTTTGACTCAGTCGAGACATCAGGAAGTAATGCAGGCACTAAGGAATCAGGGCATCGACGAACCCTACAAAAACATTCTGGAGAAAATCTACAGTGGATCCACAGCTACTCTTGTTCTTCATAAAGAAAGCGACAGAATCCCAATAAACATGTGTGTCAGGCATGGAGACACAACCTTTCGAATGCTATTCACCACGTGTTTACAGGAGGCTTTGCAAATTCTATATTGGAATACTTAGGGATAAGAGGCAATGAAGGGTATCTAATTAACCTGCGATTCCTTGATGACATTGCCTTGATGAGTAACTAAGGCGACAAATTACTGCTCATGATTACACAACTCGACACGAAACAAAGAAAAGTAGGTCTGAAAATAAATATGCACAAAACCAAAGTAATGAACAACAACCTTGGAAGAGAACAACGCTTTGAAATAAGTAATAGTGCACTTAAAGTTGTAAAAGACTATGTCTACTTAGGGCAGGTAATAACCGCGGAGCCGAACCACGAGGTTAAAGTAACTAGAAGAATAAGAATGGGGTGGAGCACATTTGGCAAGCACTCTCAAATTATGACAAGTAGATTGCCACTATCCCTCAAGAGAAAGGTATATAACAGCTGTATCTTGCCGGTACTTAGCTAGGAGCAGAAACCTGGAGACTTACAAAGAGGGTTCAGCTTAAATTGAGGACGACGCAGCGAGCGATGAAACGGAAAATGATTGGTGTAACCTTAAGAGACAAGAAGAGAGCAGAGTGGGTCAGGGACCAAACCGAGAATAAGGATATCATATTTGAAATCAAGAAGAAATGGGCATTGGCTGGGCACGTAGTGCGTAGGCAGGATAACGGCTGGTCATTAGGGGAACTGACTGGATTCCCAGAGAAGGCAAACACACGAAGGAGAGACAGAAAGTTAGGTTAGGCGATGAGATTACATCGTTCGCAGGCATAACGTGGCAGCAGAAAGAACAAGACTGGTTTGAAGGGCGGATCATGGGAGGGGCCTTTGCCCTGCAGTGAGGGTAGTAATGATGATGATGATGATGATGATGAGTACTGTCTGTTGGTAAGTAAAGTGGCTGGGGGCCTTCGTCCCGAGTTTCACTGGCTATAGCGGCTCGCCAGGCCAGGTCGAAGGTTGTCGAGAATTGCGCCCCCCCCCCCCCCGAGCAGTATGATAGCATGTGTGCTTGTATAAGCATCGAGTTTGCCGCAACAGGACGCGAGGGACAGCATTGTGTAATGTAAGTGTGGGTGCCCTCCCCCCCCCCGCGCTTGGGGCCCCCATCGCGATATTCGGAGGGGTGCACTTAGGAAGTGTCTTTAGATTAGGGTACGTGCTCTTCTGAAGACGCTACCAATCCCATTATTGTGCTTTGTTCAGTTTCAGGTGCGGTGGTGCCATAGTCCGTCACTCCTGCTGTTGAGTTTATAAGATGGCAGCTCGACTGCTTGGTCGCTCATCGTAGTCAGGGGCTAAGTTAACGTTTACAGGTGCATCCGTCGCTTGATATGTACTTGCGCGCGAGCGAGCCGGTCGGCCCGTTCATTACCGAGAACAACCGTATGTGCCGGGCTCCCAGCGATGACATGGTCAGATACCATTTGTGCTAGTCAATTTTCACTACACCTTCTTGTTCTTGCATGTGCGAATTCTTGCTTCTCAATGGGAGCCATCGAACCGCCATTGTTCAAGGAGTGGTCGTGACGCGGTGCCACATATAGGGTACGGCGCGAGGCTTGTGTGACACGTGCATCCGAGTGTTATCCCACCGAAATGCGATACACGCACGTTCCATTTATATTATTATATGTCTGTCAGATTTGTTCCTTCGTTTTGCTTCCTTCATGGCCTCCAAAATTGTGGGCGCGTGGCGTTGTTCTCGCCGGCCGTCTAAATCACCGCGCTCTCCAGCAAAACCAGCAAGTATCACCTCACGCGCCCGGCTACCACGAGGGGGCGCGTTTAAAGCAGAGCGCTGCGACGTTCGAGTGGTTACCTTGCGAGCATGCGTCACTGGCATTCTGCATAGAGGAAAGAAAATTCTGGAATGTCAAAACGAATGTTTGATTCAATGGTAGCGATTTATTATTTAGTTGCCGACTGATTACGGTTTATACAATTGATACTATGTGTATGCTGTAGTTTTTTCTGTCAGAGAAAGTGACGTGATGTTTCGCTTCATTATTTTGCTGAATATGTCATACTGCTGCGTGTCCTTCTGCACGTCGGATAAGAAAAAAAAAAACTTGGGCGCGAGACGCCAGCATGCGCAGTGGTGGTGTCAAGGGCGCCGACAACGCCGAATTCGCGAGTAGGTGTGGCTATAAAATGCTCCACGTTTATAAAAATTGACAGCCCAATCCACAAGTTACACCGAAATGCCGCATTCTGCACTCACGGGTTACACGCAAATAAATGGGTCACTTAATTTCTTGTTTCTTTCGTGGCACTACCCCTGATTTAGGTTGTAACGCTGTTTAGAGAAATATTACAGGCGCGTTAACGTAATCACAGCTGCTACGTGACTTTATTGTTTTAATGTACAAAGCTTTTTATAGCAATAGTTAGTCGGTCGTCCTTCTATCCACGGTAGCCTGCATATCGATGGAGTGAATAATATGATGAGTGCGGCGAAGTGTTCGTCCATCCGATGCGTGCTGTAGTGTGATAGCAGTTGACGGATGCATGAACGGACGAATGCATGGACGGACGGATGGACGGAGGGATGCTTCACCTCACTAATCATTCACTCCGTACATATGCCGTGGTTTTGTTTATTTATCCCTGGCGCGCCGAACAGCGTTTTGCTCCTCGTGAGAAGTCCCACTGAACGTGTCTCATCAATGGGGGAGACCAGTTGTGGCGAGCACAGCTGGAAGGTGGATATCTTGCAGAGGCATCGCAATTTTAACTGCTCTAATATGTATGGCGTCAATCTACAGCAAAATAAAAACCCCTCTTGAAAATAAAACGCCCCAGCGTTGACTGTGCCTCTCGTACTCCTTGACCCTACATTTTCAAACGATAACAAACCTATAAAAAAGTGTGAAACCATTTTTTTCTCGCCACAGAAGCTTCATCAACAGCGCGGCATCCTTTTCTAGCGAAAGAAAGAGCGCCGCCATGTGGAGAAAAGAGCGGGCCACGCCCACCTCTGGAAACACGCGCTCTCCGTGTGATTGGGACGGCCGGAGAGAAACTTGCTGCGCGCTCGCCATCTTGGAGGCCATGCTTCCTTATGCGTGGTTCTAAGTAATGCCGCCACTGCCTCACAGCACTCGTGCATGCAGCAGCGTCATAATTACGATACCTCATTGGTCACCCGCATTGCACTAAAAACGCTGACGTGCTATCTCTGAACACCATGTCGCCTTCAGAGCAAGCGTGACCACCAACATGCTGCTCACGGGGGTGCAAGACGCCGCCCACGAATTTGTTCACAACTGAACAAATCCACGCATTTCCATGAAGTGGATCATGACGCGTGGACGGAGCACTGGGAATCGTCCTTTCCGTAAATCACTCATGACATTGCCCACTCGTGCATGTAAATGAGTCACAACGAGCATCCGCTGAGTCACCGCTTCCCGCGCCCTCATCTATGAGCAAGCAGCTCATAGTTGAGTTGCTGTTTTCCCGCTGCTTTTCCCGCTGCTTCCCGAGTTCTCGCCTTTGGGGTAGCTTGCTGTCTGCGTAGTCGTCGAGCCGCCACATGCCATGCTCCCGCCTCCGGAGCAGCAGCTTGTTGTCGGCGTTGGCGCTTTACTTGTCGTGGGTGAGAGCGCTTTCACGACCTTTTATTGCGATAGCAAATATATGGACACTCTCGGCTAGATTTCGCCGTTGGCGTCGACGTCGATGTCATGCACCGTATATGTATACGTATCTATACTTACATATATGAAAACGCAAGAAAGAAAAAAAATACAGAAAAAAGCACTCCTGCGCGCGTAATCGAACGTGGGACCTCTGCTTCGTGAAAGCGAGGTGTTAGCCACGTGCGCTCTTGGCGCCATCTTTGTGGTGATACCGAAAAACAGCAGCATTAAGTGGTAGATATAAATAGCTTGCCGTTTAAACGTTGTGGAACGTTCTCCGGGGAGTCTCTGTAATGCACGAAAGTACTGGTGATGATTTCATTTATTAAAGAGCCACCCCGGAGAACGTTCCACAACGTTTAAACTGGCAAGCTATTTATATCTACCACTTATTGCTGCTGTGTTTTCGGCATTATCACAAAGATAGTGCAATGAGCGCACGTCGCCATCGCCGTGCAGCGGGGCCTGCTCTAATCCCCTACCTGTACTTTGCCCGGCTTAGAGAAGGGGAGCGATGCTCCCTCGCGCGCCCTTATCTCGTGGTGGCGAGGAGGGGAGGATCATACGCCTTGGCTGGCCTCGGGCTTTACGTGGCACAATTCTGCTGTAGTTACCTGGGCGCACAAAGGTCACTGCAAACATTGCAGTCTCCGTTCGCGAAAAGCGCGCGCTTTTCAGGCTCAGCAAAGTAACCAATGGGGCGCTTATTCGCGTGCATTTGTTCCTGTGAGTACGTTTCGTGCGTAATTTGGGCGCGAGAAACGCGGGGCACGTTTAGATCTGCTTTCCATTCTGCGCGTGACCTTTCAAATTGTTGCTCTCACGTTCATTGCTTCGGCTTCCCGGCAAAGCTGTGACTTTGAGATGCGGAGCATCTAATACTCGAGGCTTGTAGTGCGGCGCCGTCCGCAAGCTTCATCCTCCTTCTTCCACCATCTGTGCATCCCTTCATCCTCTACACACCGCGCGCGCTTCACTCCTCCACCATCTGTGCACCCTTCCTCCTCTACACACCGCGTGCGCTTCTCCTCTTCACGAACATTCACTAGCTGTATAATGTAGCGCGCATGCGCCGTCACGCTTCGAGAACATCGGCAGCTGACGCGCGCGCATGCGCCATCGCACTTCGAGAACATCGGCAGCTGACGCACGTGCATGCGCCGTTGCGCTTCTCCCCATTCTCGAACATTCGACAGCTGACAGTGCATGCGCCGTCGCGCTGTATATATACTCAAGGTCGGCGCTCGCTCGCTCAGTTGCCGCTCGTCGGTTGGTTTGTACGGCGCGTCGACGTCCAAGGTCGCGGTGAAATGAATTCCAACGAATCCACAAACACAATGATCAACGTCCCTTCGACCAGCCCCGCCCTTTCGCATACGTGTGTACGTGTTCACTCATTTAACACCCCCTCCTACAACCACGTTAACCAATTTAGCCATCGACCCAAGTAAGTCGCAATTTAACACCCCATTTCACAACCACGTTAACCAATTTAGCCATCGACCCAAGTAAGTCGCACTTTAACACCCCGTTAACCAATTATATGCTCCGCATTCTCCTCAGTGTTCCCCCGAGGGAAGCTGCGGGCAATTTTTTTTCATTGATGGAAGAAAAAAAGACTCGGTGGTCTGGAAAGCGCTTACTCTTCGTCGTCATGGCGTATAGGAGGTAACTTGCATATGATGTGCCGTCATGGCAGCGCCATCGCGATCATGTGCTGACGTGATTTTCGCCGTCGTCATTATGATGGCTTAGAGTTGTGCCGGACAACGCACGACAAACAAGCGCTAAGGTGCTTCGCCTACAAAAATTTTTTCATATGATTTCCGTTGTGAGACACTACCTAAAGGGCTCTCTCCCCCATGAACTAAAAGCACACACGAAGGCTAAGCGTTGGCCGAAAGTATAGGAAAGGGCTAGAGGAGAGGGTGGTGAGCAGCTAGATCGGGTGGATCTGTCTGGCATTAAAAAAAATAGAGGAGGCGCCAGAAGAATAAATACGGGATTCCTCGATATGTAGGTCAAGATCTATTTTTGCAGTCATAAGATTCAACTTTAAGGAAAGATGTGACCGTATTAAACACATGAAAAGGTGTTTATCAAAGGGAGCATTATTAAAACGCGCATGCAAACACGTCGAAGAAAAGTTGGTGAAGAATAAATAAAAATAGAAAAATGGGGGACCAGGAAGCTTCCCGTTACCGATGTCCTGTTTCTAGTGCGTAGTTCAATCACTCAGGTAATGCTTTTAATTATATGATGTCACTCGATAAGTTTGAATTGTGGATTAGTACAATGCAATCAATAAAACTGAAAGTGGATTGATTGAGTGAAGGCTTCGCACATGCCTGCATTCTTTATAATGGTTAGCCGGCTTGAAACCACGAACAATTAGGCGTGTGAAAGATTTTAGACTTTCTATGCACAAACTACGTGGTATTAAGAGAATATGCGCAGTAACGTGTGCCTTTTGTAATAGGTGTCCGGCTTTAAACAATGAAATCGTTATGATAATCACATGCTCTGACCACCAATGGCAATGTAAACTTGCTCAATACAATGATACTGCTATAATACGTGGTGTAATTTGAAACGTGTATACAGGACGTGAGAGTTTGTAAAGTACATGCGGTTTTCATGGCATTTACAAGTGGAGAAAGTTATCTTTGCTGCATTTCAAAACATGGTGAAGAATTGCTAGAATTGGTGGATGCTCTTCTCGGAACGAAAGTTTTGTAATCTCATCGGCATGCAGGAAGCGCTGCGGTGCAAAAGTCTGTCTACTTGTGGCAAAAAAGCAAAAAGAAAGAAAAGAAAGCAGATGCATGGCTGCATGGTAGAACGCCTGCTTTCCAAACAAACGGCCTTGGTTCGATCCTCACTTGGACCCAGTGAATGTTATCATTTTATTTGCACCTTTCTCGAGTTTTCGCTCGCAGACTAAGATGATGATTTTTTGCTCACAACCAACGATGCCGACACCGTAATTTCTGCGATAACAGCTGTTTGAAGCTATCAAGTTGATAAAAAAATACTTATTAGGGCACAAAACGTATTGTACAAAATTCTATCAACGAGATTACACTTTTATGAGGCAACGTAACCAGCCTCTACACGAAACATAAATTGCCCAAGGAATCCTTGAAGGGTCATCATCGTTATGTTGGAGTGAGCGTGCGTGGAGAGTTCGTGCCGAGAGGAAGAAGAAACGGACGTCCTCGAGGTTCGTTCGACCACTCGTCGCCAGTGAACAACCAACCAACCATCGCCATTATGTCCCAGTCGTCGTTAACTGGTAATGAGGACAACGCTGGGCGTGCGATGACGCCAGGTTCACCCGATCACCAGCAGCAGTCGCGGAATCAACAGTCGCCACCGCAGCAGCTGCGTCTTCAAGCGGACCGGCGACAGCCTCCATCTCTGGTGCAGAACTTTGGCGCCTGCTCCGTGCAGATGTCCCCGAGCCGAGCTCGACAGAGACCCCTGCGGAGCCGAACCCACGAACGCCTTATCGAGAAAAATGTTCGCGTTTGGCAACCCTCTTCCGTGCTCCTCAAGAAGGTATGCGCTTCATACGCTGATATAAGAAGTACTGCTAGTACCAGTTGCCAGTATCTATCTATCTATCTATCTATCTATCTATCTATCTATCTATCTATCTATCTATCTATCTATCTATCTATCTATCTATCTATCTATCTATCTATCTATCTATCTATCTATCTCTATCTATCTATCTATCTATCTATCTATCTATCTATCTAGATAGATACATAGATAGATAGGTTTAGATAGATAGCTAGATCGATAGCTAGATAGATAAATAGATATAAAAGATAAATAAATAGAAGTATTATTTACCAGACTTATATAGCTCTCTATTTTATAATAACAATATAATTGCTAGGGTTTTGAACGCGTTCACCTATATGCCCTCGCTAATGCCTGCCAAGTTTATTTCGGGGAAGGGCAGCTGTCCACTGCGAGCTGATAGTTCACGGATTACTCAAGAAAAAAAATAACGATAAAAGATGTGCGGGCAAGACCTCTCACGATAGGTTGGTGGCCAAGTGTTGGAGACCCCTGTTCTTTACAGTGATATTATGCAAAGATGTGTACCTCACTTGGTAGTTTGCCAAATGCCCAACTAGAGTGCAAGCAGGAAGGGTATATAAATTAAAACACGGACACTTACACTATAGCTTGAAATATAGCACCCAGACAGTCTGAATCATGGGTCGAGAGAACAAGGAACACCTTGCTTTTCTCACGTGAAAAGATAAAGGCTGCCTAGAAGTTCTCTGCGTTTTTGCTCTTATTTTTTTGTCGCTCCGCAAAACGCTTAGCACTTGGGCCGTGCCGAGCGCAGAGTCCACTTAATATTGTCACAGAACATCAGGTGACTCTAGTGGGAACTCTGGCGCTAGTGTCTATGGGAGCTACAGCGCACGGCGTTTCAGCGAGCACGGGAACGTATGGGTAGTGCATGAATTTGCTTAGTCTTTGTACTGTACATTCCTTCTGGTTTCGCGTGGCTTGAAACTGCTTTGTAACGAAACTGCAGTCGGCAAATGTTCGTCAGTTTTGCTTCACCACCTTCACCTTTTATAATCACTATTTCAAATCAGCTCACGAAGTTCGAAGCAGTTTATTTTTTCATTCGAAACAAAACCAACACACAGCAATAGACGAAGCTGCAAGTGCGTTCGCCACCCACAAGCCACGAAGACGAGGTGAATACGTGTACTACCCATCATTCCCATGGTCCCTCAATGACCGCAGTGCCAGAGCTCCTTCTAGTTAATTTCAGGATACTCAATGATTCTGAAAATCTTGTCTTCTTCCGGATAGGGTCATTCTCGTGACGTTCGCTTCTCGGTAAGCTCGAGGGACGAACGCTTATCCCCACCACCTGTTTACAAGCGAATCGCGTTGCTGCCTCTCTCTCTCTCTCTGTCTGTCTGTCTCTCTCTCTCTCTCTCTCTCTCTCTCTCTCTCTAAAAATAAAAAAAAACCTTCAAAATTTCGCACGGCGAACTTTATAGCGTGACTTAATGCACGATAATGTTCGATATATATATATATATATATATATATATATATATATATATATATATATATATCTATATATATATATATATATATATATATATATATATATATAGAACTTGAAGGGAAGGCACGACAGGTCCGGGTATTTTCTATATTGAAATAACTTGCAGATAGCACATAAGAAAAGGATAGTATTTACTAACGTTTCGGCCGTGGCACGGCCTTCGTCAGAGTAAGTAGGTATGATACAATGCAGCCGCTTTTATAGGCTCACGTGATGAACTCTCGGTATAGCAGCTAGGACAATCAAAGTAAAAAAATGGTAATCTGTCAGAACCTTGTGTTGACATGACTGACATGTGACGGGTGCATGAATATACAAGTCTCAAATTTCCTTGCGCATCGACACACGGGGCACAGTATGGTTGCCAGGACATGCAAAAGAGCTCTGAAGTAAGGAAACGACGGTTGACTAATATACATTCTAATATACACTAAAATATTTTACTAATCTAAGAAGTCGTGTTGTTATAGTGCGAGGCAGGTGAGCTTTCCTACGTTTTCATTGATACCTGAACGAATGGTGTTAAATTTATGAATCAAGAAAGATTCCCTCACTTCCCTATCGTGATTTGTCTTGAAACCGGACTGAATAATAGTGGCCCTAATTTTGTCGAAACCATGGCCAGGCATACTGACGTGCTTCGACAGCGGTAGATTAGGGAGGCTTACGGCATGTGCACGGT
>WOVY01015379.1:0-263445 GCA_013436015.1 Rhipicephalus annulatus
TCAACATTTTGAAGATGGCATCATGACAGCACTGGGCACAGGAAATCTGCTTTGGGAATCAGCCAATTCGTTGTTTGGGACATACTTGATTATGGCTGCGTAGTCTAGATAGTTCTACTCGAAACCACTGGAACACATTCATAGTAATGGACAGCACTTAGCCACTGGTGCATATACAAAAATATTGTCAAGTATGCGTTATGGTTATAAAGCATCTCCAGAATGAAGAACACAACTCAAGTTTAACTATGTTCTCAAAGCTTACTCCTAAGCACCAGGATTCACGTGATAAGATTACCACATGCTGAGACAAATTGCTACTTTACAGGAACAAGCTTAATGTTATTAAGGAGCCCTGACAGCAACCTACAATTTGCAGTTTTCAGTGAAAATAAAAGTAGAAAGTCCGATATATATACGATATATGAAAAAAAAAAAACATTAAAATTAACTAGAGGGGACTGTGGCACTGCAATCATTCAGCGATGAATAGTACACAGATTTGCCTAGTCTTCGTACTTCCGGGTCTCAAATACCCAAATGTGGCTTCGCTTATTCCTGCGTGTTGGTTTTGTTTTGAATAAAAGAAATAACCGTTTTGAACTTAGTGACCCAATTTGAAGTGGTCAGCCTCAAAAATTAAGATAGTGAAGTGCAAATTCTGAACATTGGCTGACCGTCGTTTCGTGACAAAGCAACTTCAAGCCACACGAAGCCACCAAGACAACTGGGGCCAAAATTACGAAAAGTTGATAAATCTGTGTACTGCCACAGAGGTGGGAATGCCTTCCAGCATTTTGAAGCAGCAATCGGAGCAGGTAAAGTCTGCTTTTGGAGCAGCTACCTTTCTGTTTAGAGCATGAACGAGCTTTTCATGATATACACAGAAGAAACAAAATTAGTTTTAATTTAGTTTAATGTTCCCACAGTTTACATCATCATTTACGCAGAAGCAGCGAGCACACAAGTACAAAAAATATGTAAAATCAGCATCATATACAAAGCGGTGACATAAAACAGTGAAGCATATTGCATCAACAATTAAGCTACCTGCAGGATGAAGTTAGCAGCACGCGCGCAGATTCACACACAGGCATGTGCACGGGGAGGGGGATTGACATGATAGGGAGGAAGGCACCACGACGAACATTTGCTCGCCTCCCCCCCACACATTCGAAACTTGTTACAATAACACCTCGTTAATACACACAGTGTAGAGACTGCGGCTTACTGCACATTGAAATAGCATGCCTTAACCACGACGTACCGATTTGAGTCTCTTTACGAGCGCCATTGCCACTAAAAAGAAATAAATACAGTGCCACAGCAAATATTTCTAAAGTTCCCACCACAAAAGAATCTTTTCCTGTTTACCAAATTTCAAAAATGACTGGCACTTTCACACGGCCATCCGATATGGCACGCGGTGGTGGCATCAAGGAGAATTTCGAAACTATTACGGAGTCAATGCAGGATACAGAGCCAACGCAGCGACTGCCATAGCGATGGACAGACATAAGCAGCTGTCCACGAAAAATGTGTGCCGCGATTAGCTACTTAGCGAAAACAGACACAGCTTTTTTTGGGACAGGGTGTGGTAGAAGGAAGCCGATCGTCTACTGGCTAGTTCCACGCAGTGCTTTGCCTAACTTGGCATACACACTGTGCCAAGTCACTTGTCCCCACTCCCCTTTAGACATGCACAGATGTGGCGGGATAAGCTATTATGTTAACGCAATGATGCCAGCTTTCTGCAAGCGATGCCCTATCGGTCCAGGCGACTGAGGCATGTTTTGGTTGTCACCCTATGAAAGCGTGCTGTCTCACTGCCCGCGATGCAACGCTCAACTTTTCAACAGCAAGCTACTTTCTTTTCTGCAAAGCAGTGCACGCAGAACACGGTCCTGTATAATGATCGAGATGGCAGCGATCGGCACCCCTAGGCGCTCAGGTAGTCGCCAGCTATCGCCTTCATTCTTTGGCAGTAATTACCACAAAAGGCACCGCCGCAATAGCGCGGAAGTGGGAATAATTGTCGGTCTATTCCGAGCTCCTGAAGCTACGAATTGCACACATATGCAGCAGCGCAAGTGTACAAGATGGCGACCATCATGTAATGTCCACTCATATGCGAGCTGTCAACATTACTTTCGATTCCAGAACACGTCGTGGCACAGCTATGGTGCAAATCAGACAACAAAGACCCTTTTGGAGTAGTATGGCGCAGTGATTTCCAGTTGGTGCAGGCTTTATACCACCCATAATTCGCACGCTTGCTGAAGTGCCACAAGTTGCAATGCACATAGACACTAGCGCCTGATTTCCCCCCATTGTATCGTTAGGAAACTACGTGAGTCAAAAAATATTCCAGGCCAAAATAAGGCCTAGAAGTCGCAGGCTATAAACCGAGCCTACTGCCATTGAATGTCATTTAGCCATGGCAAGTGACTTCAAGTGCTGTATGGAGCAGGGCCGTCGTCAGCTACCGAATATGTTACCACACACAGTCTGTATGTTGCTGCTGCCCCGGTGTGGCATTGTTTAACTGGGCTGCAGCAAATCATTTTATTCCAGCGACAAGCTGAACAAAGCTAAATTAGCTCGATTCCATACGCAGCTGAACAGAGAACAAAACCAGTGCAAAAAGGGGAACACTTAAGAAAGCACACACACACAGCACTTTCTGTGTAAGTTTTCATCTAATGTGTTTCGTGTTTTTCCAGCGGTAAATCTATCTTGGACACTGTGCAGATCTCTGTAAAACTCCTCTGCTATTTTAACTATCCTATCCATATTGGTAGTTATTATGTCTTCTTTGTCTCTTAGTGCATACATCCCATTTTTGCCTATCCCAAGTTTCCTCTTCACTGCTTTGACGCTTCCTTCGTTTTCAGAGCGTGTTCAATTCTCTCCATGTTATACCTTTTTACATCCAATCCAAAAATATTGTATGTCTAATTCTTCTCTCTTTTTATTTTTTGTTGGTATTGTGGCTGCATTTCTGGAGATTAATGCCCATGCTAGTTCATACAATTTGGCGGACTTGTCTGAAATGTGGGATGGTAATTTGTCGGTGGATCTAGCCTTGTGATATACAGATACGCACGCTGATTGCCCGGCCGGGTTTCCTTCGTTGAGATTGTGTTGGAAAACATCAAGGCAGCTTCGCACGTGGCGCTAAGCCTGAAAGAGGTGCGCAGCTGGGCAGAGCTTTTTTTTGTTTCACTTCATTTATTTTCATTCATTTCAACTTTCCTTCCTATTTTTTCCCCCTTTAGATCTCGTTTGCTTTTTTTTTCATTCTTTTACTTGGTTTTGCCTGCGTTATGCTTAGCGACGACAGACACGTACTGCCCGGCCCCCAAACGAGCTCCGCAGTTGATATCATCATCGAAGCACTCGAACAGATTCCTCGGCGCGAGCCCCGAGAAATCTTCTTGCATATCTATCCGTGGTGTAGGGAGCTTTAGAATAGCGCACCGCGAACCCTTGCGGTGCGGTCGCTGCCACTGCGCATGCGTCGTAACGCGAGTCGGCGTTCGCGGACCGCACGCAGAAAATCCGAAATTGCGTGCGGCACGGAGGAACGAAAGAGCGTGCGGTGATGGCGGCCCGAATGTGATCCGCAAGCACTGGTTTCGAGGCTACGGTGTCACTGCGATTGTATGTCGCGGTTCGCGGCAGCCGCGTTCGCAATGCCCGCAGCGCTCGCAAACGGTATTCTAAAGCTCCCTAATATATACACGCCATGGATGGATATATGAATACACGGTTTTGCCAGATCGTTACGCCAGCCTACGTGAGACGACGCCAGCCTACAACAGCCCGGGCGCCATCATGTGCTTCGCACTTAAATTGAACTTAAAAGTGAACTGTATACGGAGGCCTGCAGGCGACAGCGCGCGCCGCAGGGCGAGGTGATTGCGGTCTTTCAAAAACGATCTCACTGCGCTAATTGGCGTGAATGCCTGAAAACGCACAGCCGAAGCTGTGATGGCAGCCTTTGAACTCTCACGCACAGCCCAACTTGTCGGCGGTTATTTTTTATCCCTCGATCCCGCGAATGCTATCGCGTACGGCGCTCTTCCGGCCCTCAGACCCGCCATCTAGGCTCCAATTAACACGATTTTCATTCGACGATTACACATGCGGGGTCCTCAGTGTTTAAAAACAGCAACAGTAGTCACGACACGTTCTCTTTTCTAAATGCCCATCACGTCCATGCATGCGCAAACACTTTCACGTGACGTACGATCGAGTGCACAACGTCGGAGTGCTTCTCATAAATATTCTTTGTTTTTTACTTAATAAACTTTACCGTACCATAATAACAAAAAATATCACATTAGGCCGGTGTCTCTCGGGCTAATTGGTGGAGTCCACATAGTTGCGGAGTCATTACTATACCCATTACATCGTCAATATCGTCGAATAGACTGGCTGATTCGGTTCACCTGACATGCGCGATTTAATCTACGAAATGTGCTTGATTAGATCAAAACCGTATCAATTAGCGCGAGTGATCATGACTGTGCTTTTCACTACGCCAGCAGGTTTCGCAATGAGCCGTTAGATTATTTAAAGCGTAACGTTGCTACGATCAGCTTTATTCCTTTAAACAATAACTAGGCTTTGAAGCGCCCCCGTAAGGCAGCATAACTACGCCATTTATCACTTTATGACGAGGATTGCAAGGACTTACCATAGCGCGAATTTCTTCTCGGCAAATTAAAGCGGGTCGTAGAAGGGCACTTCAGCGCGCACGTGGTGGGAGCGGATCCAGCTAGGGACGCGTTCACTTTCTCAGTACCTAGGCCTCAAAGCCACCCTCAAAGCAAACGGTCTAGGGAGAAAATGCGCCTAAAAAAACACGGTTATTTTTTTTCTCATGGAAAGATAAAGGCAGACCACTTACTTTGTGTTAAAAATGCAGGTAGCGCCACCACTCAAAGTAAAAAAAAAATTATATATTACAACCTAATTCAGTGTACAACACCTAAATGTTTTAAACGTTCATACTTATTTTTATTTGAGTTAAAATAGAAATTGGCATTCTAACAAGACTGCACAATATTTATTCGCGATTGTACAACTAGCGGGTTTGGGTGAACAGCTGAGGCGGTTTGCCTCCTAGTAGCGATTGCTACCGATTAGTTTACGAGGCTAACTAGCGTGAGCACCTCGTGAACTGCACATCCTCGTAGGAGAAAGCTGCACCGTAGGTATGCTTCTTGCCTTTTCAAGTGCTCCTGCATGTCACAAGTTACGCTTTAGCTACGGCCCATCACATGCCATAATCCCATAGTGTACTAGATCAATGGATGTCTTGTGGCCTTTGTCTTTTTGTCATCGCTCCATGTGCTACTTATCTATTTCGCTATGGCGGCGGGAAAGGGTCTGTCAACTAGACTTGAAGTGCTAGTGCTTCGGCGTTTTTGATTGCCCAGCGTTTGGTACGTTTCGATCCGGCCGTAAACCTCGGTGCAGTGGCAATCGCCTACAACAATTAGAAGGACCCAGGATAGTCTGCTGCCGTGAGTGAGTTTGCGATTGCCTGGACGCTAGTGACAAGTTCTGTGCCTGTATGCCGGCCGGTTTCTGGTGTTCGAGCAAACATTGCGTAGTTTTGTCGGGGAAAATTTAACATGGGCGTCATACGGGCACTTTTGAACTCAAAGGAGCACTGATGCGAATTGAATTTCTCTTGCGATTAGCTCCCTTCTGCATTTTGTGCGAATAAGCTAATCGCGAATAGAAAATGCGACAGTGGGCCTGTCACTATTAAAATTGAAGTGCACGGTGCCCAGATCTTTAGCGTGAAGCGTAAAAATTACAGATGCATGTAGAGCGCAGCGCGTAGTGCTGCGGCTGTTCTCGTTTTGCTGCAGTTTTCAGAGCGTTGGAACTTTCTTCAGCAGTTACGATGCGTCAAGTTAAATTACATTGATCGTCGTACCTACAGCAGTAACTGGCAAAGAGCCTGTGAAATACGTTCTGTGCCCTTACATAGCACGTAAATATTTTTGCAACTGACACGGTGCCTGAGCTTTATCATCGTTGAGCAGATCTTTTCTAGCTGAGGTATTCGTTCGTTCGTGCCCCCCCCCCCCCCTTTTTTTTGTTTTTGCGTGGTTTTTTGGCTAGCGTGATTGCGTTGTTTGTGTCCGTGCAAACTCGAGAATGTTGTTCTCTCATATTAGCTTTGCACTCGAGCCCTCAAACAGTGACCGTGTTTGCAGCTGATCCTCCGTCGATAATCTGATATTCTTCCGGCACAATCGTATGTGACAGTGCGACCGTCTGATAGTTTATCCGATAATATATCGGAAGCGCCACTTTTCCCATTATCAAATACTGGCGGACTAAATTAGTGCTACAGCTGTGCCGATTAGATTAAAAACATCGAGGAATCAGCAGCTTATGCTAGTGTACTACATTGATTCATCACTGTTATCATTCATCTAGCGAAGTAAATTCAGCGGAACGACGTATTACCCGCCGTGGAGATTCACAGGGCAATCGTGTGAACTTGGCAAGCTTGAATACGTGGGTTGGGTTACTGGTAACTCTGTCTTCGTATTTTGATCATGGTTAACTGCAAGAACAGCCATGTACTTAGATTCACCTGCACAGTAAGTAACTTTGGCCTATCAAAACTTCAATGCAGTGGGCTTCATAAGCACACTGTGATCAGCATGGTTAACGAATGTAAGAATCGCGCGAGAGCCAGAGCAGTGCAGTTTCTTGCATTGTGAAATGCCTCCTATCCTCGCATTTAAAAAAAATATGCCACATGCAAGACACTCTAAAAATAATTCACGAATATGATTGCAAACATCCAACCATGCGCTTCCAATTTTTTTTTTCTTTGTACGGTGACTTTCCCCATATTTCTCACTTATGTGCACGTCTTGTCAGAAGTGTCTTGAATATGACTGCAGCATATTCTGAGTGCCATTACTCTCTTGAGAACATTTGCTCTTGAAGATGTTTAAATGCACGTCAATACACGTGATAGCCAATTGGAGTATGTACATTTAAGCTCAAAGCCTGGCGAGACAAAGTCGCTGCTGTGCGTCTTTTCAAGAATGGCTTTCTGGGTGCCGCCCTAATCTGCTCAAAGCTGTTGAAAATATTTGTGACACACGTCTCCCCAAAATGAACTGCATCGGCCTTTGCTCTCACTTGCAGCAGACCAGAAAAGAGATGCTCCCTGACTCTCTTATGCAGAGGTCTGTAGCAGCCTGTATGACGGGGTGTTTTAGATGGTCTTCTTACCCACGGAAAACTCGTGAATGATATTGTTGTGCCCGTGAATAAAAAACAGTGTTCACACGCAGAATAACTTTGCATTTGTTTATTTTTAAAATTTCACTATGTGTATATTTTAGTGTGGCCCTGAAACAACTTTATCAAATGCGCACTTATTGTTGAGATCAAAAATGTGCTTTCGAGACATACGCCGAGTTAACTATGGTCGTTGAGATGCTAGATGGCAGTGCGTTGAAGCACACTTGAGGGTGTTGAGAAAGAAAGAAACTTTGTAGTACTCTGTAAACTGCAATCAGTGTTCCATGCTTTAAATGTATTCTTGCCCCCCACACACACGCACACTTTCGAGTAAAAGGGGCGGCTCAAGGCCCAATCCAAGCTTATTGGTCATAAACAGTCAGGCATCTAAGGCGGTATATAGTACCGTCTGTTGCTAAAGGGAACACTTCAATGTGCGTATTTCGTGTTACTAGAGGTGCAGCTGCAAAGAGCTGTGGAAACAGCATTCATATACTGCTCATATGTGTCCAGAAGTTCTGACCCATAATTGTCTGTTGCCAGTCTGTGCTTTTGTGAGAGCGAAAATTGCAGACATGCTTCGTGCACAAGCGTTCCTTTAGTGGTCGTTTTAGGACCTCTGTACTTGCGTTGTGATTCCGAGTGTGTAGAACCTGTGTGCCTGCACAAATTTCTAAATCGTCGTAATCGAAAGATTCAAAGAAAACTGGCTGAATGTGCCCTTTGTCTCCCCCTCATCTGAAACAGTGTACAAAGCAAGAAATAAAATGATGCAGAGCAGCAATAGACATTGGAAGAACATTCTTTGCACGAAGCAGGATTTGTGTTGATCTAAGGTCATTGTTCGTTTTTGTACTTTTTTCCGGCGCGTGTGCCCCAACTTTGTACCCGATCCCACGTTGGCTTGCTGGGCCAATAACAGTTGACCAATGGCTTTTGAGGTAAGTCAAACATAGGCAAAATGAACCATTTATTGTGAAAGATCCTAAAGCGTAGGCTGCACATGTAGAGCAGACACCCACCGTTGTGGTTTATGGTAAATTTCATTTGGAGAATAGGAGCAGAGGCTCCATACAGTGAGGAGTGTGTGAAGTCAGTGCTGCTTGGTCCACCACTAGAATGCTGCCCGTATCCAGACACTACACTACAGACAGATTTTCTTGGCAATGAGGTGAAAGACTAGAGTCATATTGCAAATGTCGTACCACTAATAAATGTCGTCCCATAGTTGTGCCCCTATTTTCTGCATGAAGTATAAAGAGTAATCCTTTGTTTTCTACGTGTAGTTCTTTGAAATAGGACGCAGCTCACACTGGAGACATGTTTGACTTCACATGTCGTTACTGTGTTTTTGCACGCATGAAGAAGGTGCACGGTTTACATGTGCCTTCAATGCGCAGCAGCGTCTGCATCGATACAAAACACCGAATATGGCAGCCATCAGTTTTCGTGACAGTACGAAACTCTTGCCATAGCGTACCACTTCGCTGTGCACATGCTCCACCCCCGCAGTTTTCCCTTCATTGCCGAGAAAAACTTTCTCCGAGCATAGGTAAGAGAGTCGAAAACGAGGAAAAATGTAATCTGGGTCTGATGTACTGCATTCTTTGTGTTGAAGTGGCAATATTCTAGGCATGGACAAATATTTGTGCGCCTTAAATGTTCAGACAAGTGCTACGGTATTCAAATTTGCTTCTACACCAAGTTAAATTATTGAGAATATTTAAGGATTTGAGTTGAAGGGAGGGAATTACTGGGTTTTCTTGATGTTGACGCAACCACTTTTGTAATGTGAGGGGGGACATTTTATTGCATCCAGGACGAAAAAAATTTATATATATATATATAGTTCACTTGTAGTGTGAGTTAGCAAAAATCTTAGGGGAAAATATTTGCTTTAAATTCAAGTGAATACAGTACGTTTCACTGCAGTTTTTTTAATTGTGGTATTTTTGAGTGATTAAAAGCACTCCTCATATTCCTTTGTTGAAAAAGTGAGTATTTATTTCAAGTAAAATGTTACAGATTTTCAGGGCTTTATAGAAAATAGTTGCCTTACTATTAAAAAAAACTTTTCGAGCAGTACTCGAGACGTATTCACATTCAATTAGGCTTCATAGCAGTTTTTATTTCTGTCCGATTTGTTCCGAAAATTCAACATTTGCACACCCCCTCAAAAAATAAAGTATATATTTCTTGATCTCCTTTAAGCCTCAAAGGTTTAAGCCTCAGCTGCTGTGCAATAAGGCTATACAATCTATGTTGAACGTTTCATGCTGGTTAGCACCTTGTAAAAAACATCATTCCTTATGAATATCTGATGTCCAAAAGGTGCTATCATGTCCCAAAGGTGCGTGATGCTAGATGAAAAAATTGCCCGCAGCTTCCCTCGGGGGAACACTGAGGAGGATGCGGAGCATATAATTGGTTAACGGGGTGTTAAAGTGCGACTTACTTGGGTCGATGGCTAAATTGGTTAACGTGGTTGTGAAATGGGGTGTTAAATTGCGACTTACTTGGGTCGATGGCTAAATTGGTTAACGTGGTTGTAGGAGGGGGTGGTAAATGAGTGAACACGTACACACGTATGCGAAAGGACGGCGCTGGTCGAAGGGACGTCGATCATTGTGTTTGTGGATTCGTTGGAATTCATTTCACCGCGACCTTGGACGTCGACGCGCCGTACAAACCAACCGACGAGCGGCAACTGAGTGAGCGAGCGCTGACCTTGAGTATATATACAGCGCGACGGTGCATGCACTGTCAGCTGTTGAATGTTCTCGAAGGAGAAGCGCGCGCGCGGCACAGATGGCGACGGCGCATGCGCTGTCAGCTGTCGAATGTTCTCGAAGGAGAAGCACGCGCAGCACAGATGGTGGGCGACGGCGCGACGGCGCATACGCGCGCGTCAGCTGTCGAATGTTTGAGAAGCGGTGCAGACGGCGCGGGCGGCGCACTACAAGGCGCGAGTATAACATGCTTCCGCATCTAAAAAAAAATGATAATTGTAAATTTGCCTGTACGAGTTGAGGAATGCCAGAGCACGAGGAGTGTACCGGTGTGTACAGCTCCAGTTTTCTCTTTGCGTCGTAGACCGTTCTCCACCTTTCTCTTGAGAAAGCTCTGTTGTGAAGTTCTATGATCTGTTTATACCCCTCTTTCTCTTTAACGGATGTAGCTGGAGGTGTGTGTGGACTCTGTGGCGTCGGCACTAACCGCTGCTGAGTCTGGGGCTACGCGACTAGAGGTGTGTGCTGGCCTGGCTGTCGGAGGGCTCACTCCTAGTTTTGGTAAGCTGTGTGTGCAGATCCTCATATGTCTGCCTGGGGGTTCCAGCTACCTTGTGCCAAGTCTTGAAGGCAACAATAAAAAGAAATTACAGGCAGGGAAGCCAAGAAAAGTATAGCGGGACCTTATTAGAAGCAGTTTTATTGTTGAAGCGAAGAAAGTCCGCAGGTTCGGTCCCGGTCGGCGGCAACTCATCTTATGGTCCACTTTTGTGTTCCCGCATTCAGATTACAGTTATTTCTAATAGCGTTCTCTATGCTCTCGTTGGCATCGTCTGTTCTCTCTAACATTGTGTGAAACTGAGAAAACGAGACATTCTTGGAAATATTTCGGCATGCACACAAAGGACGAGAAAACGGAAGGCAAGAAGACAAAGAGGTGTTCTTGCCTTTTGTTTTGTCGTCCACTGTGTGGGTGCCGAAATCTTTTTAAGGATGTCATCAGACCAACTCGCCCAACTTTTCATACTATTACATCAGAGAAAACGAGCTCTTAAATTTACACTTCTTTGCTTCAAGTTTTGAAAGCATCCGCTTGTTACCTCTTGCACACTTTCCTGGTGTCCTTAATCTGCTGCACCCATTAACCCATTATTATTATTATCGTTATTATTGTTGTTGCTGTAGCTGAGAAGGAGCTCTTTTGCTTCCTAACAACCATGGCAACGAACAGCTTTTGTCACCTATTTGGGATGCTTGCATTGTATTAATCCTCAGAGTTGCTACCCTTTAGGAGTGTAAGGAGGCACCACTGCCAGTGTGTTAGTCACTGCAGAGGTTCGATATGGCTACCGGAAGCAGTGTGTTGGAACAGAATAAAAAAATATAATATGGATACTATAGACTGAAAATGTAATGGAAGCAATATCTATTATTTCAGTCCAGGGTGAAACCGAATTATTCTTTTTTAAAATCAGTTTTCAGTTCACTAGCAAAGGTTCTTATAGTACGAAACAACCGAGACATTTATACATATCTTAAGAGACAGTGTTAGTGCATGTCTCTGGTAAGGGTTCGTTTGCTCGAAATCAAAGGTTCGCTCAAATTTCGCGAAATATGAAATAGAAGCAACGTGGGGAAGCTGTTTATGTAATGCAAGTAGACTCTTGTGTAGTGACACAGGCTACTGTATAGAGGGCAGTCTCAGTGCTGCAGTTTCTTTTATCAGGACAATATTTTCACATATCAGGGTTGGCACTCAATGAAGTGCTGCGTCTCGGATCACGCTCACTCCCTTGATGCAAGGCATTCAAACTGTTCATTGGATTTGCAATTCACTGACGAGAACATTAACACTGCTTTGCTATCGCTGTTTTGATTTTGTTTGTGTATGCAAATAAACATTACGAATTGTTGAACTTCTTTTGTCATTCTGAGGTGCAATGGATCTTCTTTTATACGGAACAAAACTAACACCAAAACAAAAAAAAACATTTCATTCTGACAATCTTATAGGAGGCATGGCAGCTTGAATAAAAGGAAAACGCAATGTCTACAAACAAAACTCATCATTCACGCTTTTTAACAAAAGCTGCACTGACCCTTGTATGGTTAATAATTTGTTTCGCATTTCAGTCAGCAACTGTAGGCACAAGTGACTTTTCCTGTTGGGCCTCTGCAAATCACGCAGGTTTGTTCCAGACCATCCGGCAGCGAGTGCCATTGCCGATCATGGTGCTGGTGCGGCCGAGGGCTGGCGACTTCTGCTACACGGACGAGGAAGTCGAGGCCATGGTGATTGACATCACCCTCTTCCGCCAGAATGGAGCACACGGCTTTGTCATCGGGGCACTCACCAGGTGACCGCTTCCTTCTCATCTGCCCGACCATTGTAGTGACATTAAATGAGCGCTGCAAAGCTTTTCGAGCACGATCAAAAAGCTGCCGATCAGTAGTCGAGGCTCCAGGGAACACGCGTGCCGAGTATTGTAGTGCAGCACGCGGCCTGAAATTCACAATAAGTTCTCAAAGTCAGTCAAAGGTCGCTTTCTATTCTCTCGACGAATGATGCTGCAGGCTCACTAATCGCTGCGTCACAGGCTGAGTATCAGCCATTGGCCAATTCGAGCATAGTGCGCTCGGTCGTTATTGCGACTGCCATGAAAGGCTGCAACTTGTCCACGTGTGTGCGTGCGGTTGCACTGAAAAGCCGCACATGCAAAGAAGAAGAAAAAAAAGTAGAGAGGAAAAAATGCTCCAGGTCATAAGGCACATGTGACGTATTTTCTTCCCCTCTACTATTTGTTCCTGCTGAGCTTCCAGCGCTTTTGTCGAGATCAGAGAACAGAGAATTTGATTGCAGCGTGCGGCAGACTTTTGTAACTCTGCTCGTACTGGACAATTTCGGAAATTTTTCGCGGCGGTAAATTCGTGAGGCAATAAGCTTCTTTAGTGAATTCATTTCATGGCTACTTAAAAAAGTGTTGCAGGACTCCTTTTAAAAAGCACTAAAGAGAACATTGATGTTTCTCTTCAGTTCCCCGTTTGGCAGATCAATTCAACAACTTCTTTGAAATGACCCTGCAGTTATGATCAAAGATTGTGGCAAATTTAGTTTCGCTCGGCTTCAGTTGCCAGTGTCACTCCGATGTACTTGCCTACTGTCTCTTTTAAGCTGTTGCTACCCTTTCCATCACCCATGTATTGCTGTAAAGTGCCTTAAACATGACAATTTCTATAGCCTGCACGCCAACATTGGCTTCGAAATTTCTTTGTTTGAGACGCAGGTTATGCATGAGCAAACAGTGTGTATGTCTCAATATGGCTTAGCTCGTGACGGAGATGATAGGACGCAAGTGCTTTTCATATGATCAAACAATAATTTTTTTTTCTAGGGAAGGCGATGTCGACATGCACACATGCCAGCGGCTGCTTGGTAAGTGCAAGCGTTGCTACCTTGAATTTTTTTTTATATTTAGGTGTTGGTGCTTTTTCTTACACTTTCGCTAGAATAGTCAATCCGTCAGAACAAGACCATGATTGCTGACAACAACTAAACCAGTTACTGGCAATCATCCACAGCTTTCTCTGACGTTGCTGTAGCCCCAACAAACAATAAACATTGCTAGACAAGGCAGTATGCTGCCTCAAGTCAGATTGATAAAAAATTCTGATAATTCAAACAAAATCCTGAAGTCCCTTCTAGTTTGAATTACACTCAAACCTCGATATAATTAACCCACATATAACGAAATAATGGCAATAGCGAAGTAAACGAAAAATAACCTTGTAATATACATAGTTTAGAATATACCTTTATAACGACCGGTCGGGTATTATTGTGTAAGATGCAATTCTAAAAAGGTTTGAGTGTATCGTGAGCCTACTAAACCTAGTGATTTGTTGTTTTTGTGCTGTCTTCTTGGCGCCTTGTGTGGTCGTTCATTTCGTTTGTCCACTTTAAACTCTGCTGTAAAAATTCTGTCAGTATGAATGGATGGTAAGTTGTAATTCCAAATTGCCATTTTCACAGTTGCTGCTGGTCCTCAGGCGGATACAACCTTCCACAGAGGTGAGTATCAGCTCTATCGGCTGAGGGATGCCTCACCATGAAAGGCTTGCTTGGCACGTTTGCTTTGGTAACGTGAATGCACTGGAGTGAGTGGCGATTTTTCGTAGGGGCCTAACATAAGAGATTTAAAAAGTACAACATTCGTTTTCTCTAACCGTAGTCCGCACGTTTTCTTTCTTTTGGGGCACCACCCATGGCAATGCCCTACCTAATGCTCCCACTTTATCGGTACTAATTGTTTGAAGTTTGCATCTAAGGTCTACTATAAGCATGCTACAAGCATGCATAAATCTTGTATTTAAAAAGAATTGACCAATTACTGTGTATACTCCTCTGGGCTGTTGAGTACGGCTTACAATAGAGGACATGTTGAATGCTCCGAGCGAGCTTTTTTTTTTTTTTGTCAGCGTGTGGGCTTCTTGTCTGTAACTCGCGGGACGTTCTTCTGTCGTGCTTTATTGCAGCGCGTTATCTCGAAAACTGAAGACACTGGTAAATAGCCTAGTAGGTGTGACTGCCACGTTTGCCTGTATGTTACAGTCTGACATCTTTTACACTAAAGGGCTTTTGAACCACTGAGGTCGAAATTTATTTGTTCGCGAGTCTGCGATAAACATGTGGCCGTGGCAATGTTTCGAAATGGTGCTATAACTGCGGAGTTGCTCACGTTTGGTTGTTGAAAGGCATCCCTTACTTGTTTTGGTCTTTCCTATGCTATGCGCCGATCGTTGGCCCTTCTCTAGAGTGTTCTTTGCTGTGTGAGGAGGGCAGGCGGGTAGTGGACTTACCTGAAAGCAGATTAACGTGTTCTTTCTCCCACTGAAATGACCCGATTTCCTGGTAATGTCACAACCGATGCTGGTATCACTCAAAGGTCCGGAGAGGAGCATAGGATTAGTTTCATTTTGTGGCACACCCACTATATATAGAGCTGCTGCATTTCGCACTGTTGATTGTGACTGTGTTCTGAACTCGATGATAGGTATGTTTACACGAAGATGATTGTGAACAGGCTATGGAAACCGAAACATAGTTTTTTGAAAGCTTTTATTTGGTTGCTGCAGTTTGCTTCCTTCTTCACGTTTCGTCCCGTCTAAATGGGTTTTCGTCAGAATTCTCTATTCAAGCTCACTCGAAATCGTAAAAGCAACATTATTGGAGGTGGTTTAGGGCCTTTCAGTGTATAGCGTGACCTAGCTTGTACGACCAGCTATTTCTCAGCCAGAGACTGACTGTTGTTGCTCACCTGTGCAGCATTCGACGTGGCTAGGAATCCCCAGACAGCCCTGGAGCAGGTGATCGAGCTTGGGTTTCGGCGTCTGCTGACCAGTGGCCAAGCTGCAAGCGTGGAGCATGGCTTGGAGCTGCTTGCTAGACTCGCCAGCCAGGTGTGTGCATATCAGCAGATACTGCCGTGTTTGCTCGCAAAATGAATGCACTTGCATAATAAATGCACCCCCTACTCAAGCCGTCAAAATCTGGACTTTTTTTTTCTCTTTTGCCTGATAAATGCACCCCCCAGATTCATTCGCTGCAGTCTCGCTAACCGACATCTGGCGCCTCCTTGCCTTTTGGGTCTCTTATGCTTTTTATTATTACCGTATTTACTCGATTCTACCGCGCCCTCGATTGTAACGCGCACCCGGTTTCTACCACGAAAAAAAAAAAACAAAGTAAGACATCGATTGCAACGCGCACCCATTTTTCTCGTTGGCACACACGATCACACCACTCGGGAAAACAAAGCGTCTTCCGTTTAAATATGAGGTACGCGGGAAGCTTGTGCCTATCTGACGTGCAACGGAGCATTGCCGTCACTCTAGTTTTACCGTGGCCCGATGTCAGCACGCGAACTTGCTTCGCCCCCTTCTTCTCAACGGTTGTGGTGCCAGGCATGTCGAAGTAAAGAGGCGTCTGATCAGCATTCCCGATCTGCCCAAGCAGGTAGCCGTTGTTGTGCTGCAAGTTTAGGACGAACCTCTGAAAACTGTGATGCTTTTCTTCGTACTCCTCCGGCAACTTTTGGCATATGCCCGTTCGCCTTCGGAGGGAAAAGCCTTTCCGCTTCATAAAGTTAGTTAGCCAGCACCTGCTTGCTTTAAACTGGCTCCGCATCAGCCCTTTTTCTAAGGCTAACTGCATTACCCGCACTTGGAGCAGTTCTGTCGTCACGGGTCACTGTGCCGCTTGCTGCTCAAGCACATACTCGCCGAGCAGCTCTTCAATTTGCGGAAACCGACCCTGCTGTGGTCCACTGAAGCCTTTGCGTGAATCTTTGCTGTCGACAATATTCTGCTTTTGTTTCTGCCAGTCCCGCACACACATTTTCCGTCCGTTTCGGCACACGCGATGACTTTTCTTTTAAAAGCGGCATCCTGGTGCACTCGTCGAGTTTTTGGAGTCTGCCCTTCCATGCCGTGGATGCTAATGCACTACAAGATGGCGAACTCTTCAGCACATGTACGAAGCGCCGCACATGGAGAACACATAGGCAGAAATGGCCGACGCGCCATGCCGACGCACACGGAGTATGCCGACATACGTAGGGGGTGGCCATTTTCGAAATGCCGATGGCAATAGAATGACAGTATTCATTCTGTTCGTACTCGATTCTAACGCGCATGCGATTTATGAACTAGCTTAGCCGGAAAAAAGGTGCACGTTAGATTCGAGTAATTACGGTATTATACTGACCCCCCTTCGCCTGCTGCCGCACGCCGTATTGTTCTCTTTGAGCGCGTCACGTCTCCTATCCTTTTTAAGTACCCGTGCACCACAGCGGGGTTTACAAATGGTGCAAGCGTAGAGACATGGCAGCTGATGAGCACACAGCTAGCCGAAATCACGAAACTGTCCGCGCCTACCGACGGTCGCTTCCTGCAAATACGAAACATTAAGGCACACCCGCTCGCCCACATGCCTATGAATTTTAAGCGACGGCATTGACTGGGTTAGCTGTCACCATGGCTGTCACTAAAGGTTCTGGGAGAGCAGAAAAAATCA
Source organism: Rhipicephalus annulatus (assembly GCA_013436015.1). NCBI lineage: Eukaryota > Metazoa > Arthropoda > Arachnida > Ixodida > Ixodidae > Rhipicephalus > Rhipicephalus annulatus. The sequence goes on from WOVY01015379.1 coordinate 17,092, forward strand.
CTCTTCGCCCAGAAAAGATCGTGACGATTTCCGCAACAGGGTAGCACCCCCAGCTCTTCATGCTTGTTATCCTTGGCATACTCGAAAAACGCAAGATATAGGCTAACTTATCTACAGTAACTTATCATGTGAACAATGTGACAGCAGCCGTAATTTGTTGTTAATCTTGTCATCGACAGTTTATTTTGGACGCATGGGTGGTAGCTTGGCGCAATGGCAACAGCGTCGTCACGGTCGTCGTGCAAGGTTGCCACGAAATTTTCAAAGTGCGTTGTGGCACACGCTTCTGGGCGCCCCTCGGGATCGCAGCAGAAGGCAGTAATGCGCAAGTCCTCCTCTGGTCTTCAAAACGATCGAGAGAAAAGAAAGCTGCGAAACGCTTTTTCGGAGTGCGTGGGCGGTGCAGGGACAGCTTATTTATTTATTTATTAGAATACCCTCAGGGCCCGTAGGGCATTACAGAGGGGGTGGGTACAACATTTATAACACACAGGAAAAAAAAAGACAAAATAAAGAAACAAGTGTCAGATGCGCGAATCAGGAAGGCAACATAAGTCAACTAAAAATGTATAAGTAAGAATTCAAGCACATACAAGACAAAGATAGATAATGGAAACTGCGTATAGTTACAAGCATTGCTGAGAAATTGCAGTCTTGAATAACAAAGGGTCTGTTATTGTTACAACGGAAGAGGGAAGGTGGTTCCAATCGGCGGCTGTTTTCGGTAAGAAGGCTGCTGAATAGAATTTGGTGCGGCAAGACGGAATGGCAACCTTATGCTGGTGATCAATGCGCGATGAGTGGTATGACGGTTGTGAAATGAGGTCTCGCTTCATTGATGGATTGTGAAAAAATATCTTATGAAAAAAATGCAGTCGCGCCAGTTTCCTCCGGACAGTTAAATTGGGCAGGTCAAGGTTAGATTTCATTTCTGATATGCTAGCAGTACGGAATAATTAGAACAGATGAACCGAACTGAGCGGTTCTGAACATATTCTAACGCGTTGATTAAATTTTGCTGCACGGGATCCCATATAGCGGACGCGTACTCAAGCTTTGGGCGAATTAGTGATCGGTTTAATAGAAATTTGAGGGACAGCGGAGCGCGAGAAAAGTTGCGGCGTAAGTATCCTAGCGCTCGGTTAGCGTTATTACAGATGTAGGTAACATGCGTGTGCCAACATAGATTGTTGGTAATGTAAACGCCGAGGTACTTATATGAAGAGACATGCTGGAGGGGAACGGCGTTAATTCTGTAGGTACAGGGGGGAGAAATAGATCGCCGGGTTATTGACATGCATTTAGATTTGTTAGAGTTGAGAGTCATAAGCCATTTATTGCACCAGGTTGAGACAGTGTCAAGGTCTGACTGTAGAAATTGGTTATCAGATTCATTGTTTATTTCGCGGTAAATTACACAATTACACAGCTTGCAGAAGATATTGAGATGGCTCGTGAAAAAAAGTGTTACTGACAAGTGTTCGTGGTACAAAAATTAGCAGAACACTTGCCATCTTTAATTAGAAGGACATAGTCTTCCCTAGAGCACGACGACTGAATGCGTGAGCCTATTTCAACGAATGATTGCCCGAAGACGTATAGGTCTGCTTGCGTTTTCTGCAAAGTGATCAAGTGACACTAGAAGTGACATGAGTAATAATGTATACATCCCATGAAAAATACAGCGCTCGGTTAAATTTTTCGTGTTGTCGTTGCGTAAGCCTTGTGAGATATATCACATTATTGTTTCATGCAGAAAACAAAGAAGCTGTTTCCAAACAGTGTACGGGTATGTAAATTGTGAAAGACTGAGTGACCTAGCTTTTTTTTTTGCATTAATCTATTTTTTGCTCATCCCGAAAAAGCTTTCATAAAATTTGCCCCGCATAATAAACGCACTCCCAACTTTGCTCCGATTTTTTTAGACAAAAAGTACGTTCATTACGCGAGTGAATACGGTATAGTTGCCTCTCTTGCTAATCTGCCAGGTTGATGAACTAGTAATAATGGAACAACGAATATGGGTGGTGTATTTTAGATGATGAAAGGAAATGATGCAGTTGCTCACTGGTTTATGAAATGCTGATAACTTATTGGTAGATATGTGGGGTTTAACGTCCCAAAACCACCATATGAATGCTGATAATTGAGACCACGTTGTTAGAAGTATAAGTATAGGTGGGACGACGGAGCGCCACCACCGTGCGCACGCTGTGCTTAACTTTGGTTTCACCGCTCCACCGGGCTGCGAGATGGCAGGAGCAGTCGTGTGGCTCACAGCCGTGCAAGTGGGAAGCGGCGCCGTTCAGACCACAGTACTGTCCAGACCATGCTGTTCGTGTGAGCAAGTTGTGAAATGGGAAAGTGTTTTGTGCCCCAGTGCAAATCTGGCTTCAACACATGCACATAAAAAGTCTATTTCACAGTGCGAATAGGCAACATTTCTGATGCCATGAATCGCAGACACCCTAAGAAAGATCTATGATTAGGCGGAAAGGATTTCAAAGTGCTAGAGTTCTTTCTAAAGTTGCTCAATCATTGGGAGGAAGAAGTGAAGGCAGGACGAATTGATCCTCACAGTATTTTTTTTTTTCACAAACCACTGCTAAGGGCTTGTGAGTTACTATTCTGTTGGCAATTCAGCTGTCAAACTACTTGTTAAAGAAACGCGACTTCAAATACGTGTTAAGTCCAAAGTTTAACGAAGATGTTTTTGAAAAGTTTTTTGGTGTTGTGCAAAGCTGGAGGTCAAAATGAACATCCCTGCTTGCCGACATTCTTGCAATTAAACAGCATGCTATCCATTTACAGTATCGTAAAGCCACCCAAGTACAGGAATTTCCAGTTACTTCCTAGTGAAGAGCGACGACTCCTCAGCTTGCGTGATTTAAGGGGGGAGGCTACCATCGGATACCAACTTTTTCGTTTATTGAGATATCTTAATGAAATTTTCAGGATAGACTTATAGCAAAAGCATTAGAAGAACTACAAAATTTCATCAAGTTATGTTCACTGGTTTTCATGTTACAGCAGAATATCAGGGTAGTGCACATGGTTCTCTTATTCCAGGCCTGGAGAACTTTCAAAAGGTGCTGGAACTGTGAAATTAACTATGATGATTCCCAGATTGATACTCCAGGGGGTAACAGAGCCCTTTTTTTGAATTTCCTTGCTGAAAAGTTTTAGCGACCATCAAACTTTGTGTTCGTGATTAGGATATTATCAATCAAATTTCCAGCCAACTTCATTCGCGCAGCAGAGAGCTTCCTACGCATTCCAACTCTTTGGGGAGAGAGTTCTTCAAGGGCTCCACCTTTACAGGGATGAAATTGAGGCAAAGAGAGTTCTTCAAGGGCTCCACCTTTACAGGGATGAAATTGAGGCAAAGACAGGACCCATAAATGGCACACAGGAGTTTTTCAAGTAGGAATTTTGGAGATGTTATTTGGATGTGAGCAAGTTAGTATGCATGCTTATTCATAGATAGTTCCTTAGTCGTAGGACCTTCACGTATTGTACAGAAGTGCCACTACATAGATTAAAACTAAACCAACAAAGACAGTACAAAGTGCAAAGTTAAGGTGCGGCTGCCATGCAAGCCATAATATAACATGTATATGAAGGAACTTAAACTCATAATGATTCGAATTTTTTTTTTTACAGGAGGATCAACCGCCTGATCACCATTATGACGTCTCGGCACCCAAGAGAAGCCCTGAAACCCAACTCCTCTTCAACAACAGCTCTTTCGGATTTTCTGGAGTACCTAGATTCTTGGGAGCAGCACACAGAAAAAAAAGAGGGTTCTTGAGCCAGTCAACTGCGATTGGCCTGCGTGCCACGATATCAAGCACTCTTAAGCTTCTTTCCTACCTTGCAAGTTTAGGTTATTCGTACCTTATGACATCCCTTGGAAGGAGAGAAAGAGGTTTGGACTGGATGTGAGCACTGCAGGCAGGAGCCTTGCTTAGTTCTTCAAGGCTGGCTGCCTTTTCCCAAAAAAAGGAGCTGAACCTGCAAACACCAACAGTGCCAAGCGCAAGCTGGTATACAGGAAAATTTGGCAAGTCCTGAAGCGCTGTGGCTTCTGGGAGCAGCCAGAGTACAAGCGCCTAAAAACAACTGCTCCAGGGCCAGAACCTCTGGGAGATATGGCGCTTCACTCCAAGAGGGAAGTGATGCCTAAATGCGTCTGTGCGCGCCTTCGGCAGCTTTTGCCTAATCAGAAAGGCACTCCCTATACGGGACACCTCTGGAACTGAAATAAAAGGTTCATTGTTTCAGTCATACCTTCTTACGTTCTCTCGATTATATAAATATGTGTTCATCAGCCTGCATACTTTAGCATTACACTCGGGAGGATGCAGGTAGTGCATACACTGGTACCAGAAAAAAAGCAAAATTATTCAAAACCGGCTTAATAATGTAAAATATATTGTTGAAATATTGATGCAGAGCACCATTGAGCGATGAAATATGAGTAGTTGTAAAATAACTATCACTATTGCGCTGACGGCGCACACAGAAATGTGAGCACGTGTGGAGCAAACATTATTTACGGGGCCTAACAGTCATACATTACAGTATATATATAAAAAAAATCGGCGGCACCGAAAAACAGCTATAGTAGCTTTGGATGCAGGAACTAGCCCCTCAAAAGGTCATGATCAAGAGATTTGACTCTACGTGTTTGTTCTCACAATGCAATTTATCAATGTAGTAGCAGACAATGCTTGTGCGGACTCTGAAAGGCGATTCCACTCTTATCTAATATGCGGAATAAAACTAACATGAGACCATAGTGGATTCTGTAGTTTTTCCTCTGATAGACCTAAAATAAAAATTATTAATGCAGTGTTTGCAAGTGAGAACGAAGGTAAGTGTTTGGGTATTAAGCGAAGAAAACAATAAAAAGAAGAATGTGTTCAATGAGAAGAAAGAGGAGAGGTCGGCCTTCACAGCGGGTTTCTGGCCTGCTACTCCTCACGGAGGTAAGGGGAAAGGGAAAGAAAGAGGAGGTTACGATGAGGGGTGATTGTGGTATAGTACAATGAGTCACTGCCCACAATGTCTCGTTCGGTGTAGTACATGCACAAAATTCTCTACATTAGCAGATGCTCTCAAGACGGGAATCTAAACCTGTCTTGCTTAGAAATGTGAGCAGGCTCTTTAAACTGCGTTGGACATGATCTACACGTTCCCAAACACCCAAAAGTTTCTCTTCCGGAAAGAGTCAACAGTCGACGTCATCTGTGAGGCACCTAAGAGATCGTCTTTCAATTGTGTATAAAGGGCACACACACATGATGTGAGTATTAGTCTCTAGCGTGTTACACAAGTGGCAGTTAGAATTTTGCTCTTGTCCAATCTCGCATAAGTATCATTGTGAGTATGCAACACCCAGCCGCAGTCTAAGTAGTAGCGTTTCTTGGTCTCTTAGTCTGAACATAAGGAGAAAAGCACGACAACAGTCGAGCCTGTAAATGCGCTCGTGGCCATAGTCCGGATCATACCATAGTCCTTGCATAGATGCCTTCATACCTTTAGACAGCAAGGCATTGATGTCATATCAGGGAAAAATGAGTTGATGTCACGTCGCCACTACTGCGCTCCATTTTCGCTTTTGCATCAGCTTGTTCATTCGTAGCTATGCCAAAATGACTGGGAATCCATTGCAACGCAACGGTATGTCCGCATTGAAATGCCTCATTCAACATTTCATTATGTCAAACACCAGAGGACTGTATGCAGTGTTTTGTTTCATGTAGTTTTGAATTACCAGAAGTGCTGGTTTGGTGTCACAAAATAATGTCCATTTTGCTGGACTCTGCTATAATATGTAGCACAAATCTTGTCGGACGTCGGTCAGCTGGGTGGCATTAGATGATGTCAGGTGTGCAATTCTGAAGCGTTGAGTGATTCCTATTTGTAGCACAGTGAAAGCTGCTGCTGAGGAGGTCTGCGTGACAGAGCTGTCTTCAAAAATGTGTAATGTATATTCGTACATACAGTAAATAAAAGACAAAGTGAAATACTTAAGACCAGCAGTGGGTATTTTGGAACTACTTGTTATCCCTGAGAGCGAAAGTCGCACGATTGGGTTAGCAATTGTCCAGAGTGGTATGTTTGAAATAACATGTGGTGCATAAATTGAAGGCAAGAGATCTTATTGCGACATAACAGCTTCTGAGTATGCAGCAATGGGTCGTGTGTTAGAAGTGGCTGCCAGTGGATGGTCTCAATGAAATGTCAGTAGCCTCAGATGTGCTCGTAGTGGTTCGTGTTGGAGGTAAACACGACCTGGACAAGCGCGTGCTTTTGCAATAGTGCCCCATGTAGAAGTACATTGAGGTACTCTCACGCAAATTCTTAGGGTACGTGCCTGAGCTCTTTCGAGTGTATGTACAGCCGATTTGTGAGCATGAGAGAAGACAGGAGCACTGTAGCAAATGTATTCAATAAAAAGTGGCTGGTATAGCTGCAGTAAATATAATTTCGATGGTCCCCATGATTTTCCAGACATATGGCAAATGACCAGGAGAAAGATCTCTAGCTTTTTTCTTTGCGATGAGATGTGCTTCAACCAAGACAAATCACGATCGACGATAACTCTGAGGAACTTGTGATGAGTTACCGAAGGTATTATGGTCTTATCGATCACTATCAAGCCATGGATTTCTCGTGAATGCAGAATTGTACTTTTCGTCGGTGACAGTTGCAGTGTGCAGATATTAATGAATGCAGTTGTTGTCGATACTGCACATTGTATTTTGTTTTGAACTTTCAAACTTGTTAGACTCGTGATCCAAATGCAAATGTCATTTGCGTACACAGACACCAACATTTTGTCTCCTAATTTAAAGAGCTTTTTAACGAGACCAACAAGTATGATATTAAATAATTTTGGGCTCAGGACTCCATCTTGAGGCACGCCACAATAGACGGGATGATTATTTGTGTCACCGTTGGCAGTAGACATGAATATAGTCCGTTCTTGAGGATAGCTTGCTATCCATTGATGCATGCGGCCACCAATGTTATAGTCTTGAAGAGCATTTAATATGGTGTCATGCAGAACATTCTCCAATCCATCTTTGATATCAAAAAATATGGCAGCCGTTAATAGGCGCCACCGTTTCTGATGTTCAGCGGTTGTTACCAAATCAATCACACTGTCGATTCATGGCTTTCCCTTCTGAAAGCCAATCGTGGCGTCTGTATATACTCTTTGGTTCTCTAGTAACTATTCCAAGCAGATCAGAACCATTCGTTCCATAAGTTTTCCTGAAGAGCTTCCTAGCGCCACAGATCTGTAGGATAGCCTATCACGGGGAGACTTGCCTGGTTTCAGCAATGCCGCGATCTTGCTAGTTTTCCAGTGTGCCGGTACAGTTCCAGATGCCCAAGAAAGATTGTACAAAAACAGCAGTTCTTCGGTTGAGAACGAGAATTCAAGGTAATGCTGGAAATTGGTAGGTAAGTTTTTAGTGAGCGCACATTACGATCTAATGCAGCGGAACAGATTTAAAGTACACAAGGACACAAATAAGAATCCACACACCACATGCTGACTATGAACAGTAAAAGTTCACGGCGCAAGAGAAAGAAGACACGGGAATATACATGCCCTAGCTATATGCCAATTCATTATATGGCACACAAGGGGCTCTACGTAAGTAAAATAACTAATAATGTAACATAAAACTGTCAACACATTTGATTTTTTCTTTTTCAATGTTATTTATTGGTTGACTCAGGCATACGCTACCACTACCATGAATATGCTGTGCCGCAATCATTCCACGCATTTCTTAATTACTGTGGCTGTACAAAATGAATACTCATCGAACTTTAGCATCCACTTACACTATAAGTAACCTAAACAACGATGAGTACGTGAGCCTACCGCTAGTGATCTCTTATGTACCAAATATCTGGTTAACAAAGCAGCCCGTCTGTGCTACAGAAGCCGCCGCAGCCTAAAGGAACCTATACGGGAATAGCAATCAGTTAATTCATTGGTGCATATAAATAAGAAATTTAAATAAGGTTCTTGCTACTGCTCCCTACTTCGTTCTTCGTACAGCGGCCGTAAAAACAATATCGATGCCGCATCAAGTTCCTACGCCCAACTACCAACTGGTTTGGCTCTTTAATTACACCAATCTGTTGCGATGGTCTCATTTTGACGGCGGCTACTTTACTGGCATGGGCAACATCGCCAGGACTGAATTAAAGCGCAACATTATTTCTACGCGGTACTTTGTTATGGGAATGGGGTAGATACTCCATCCAATATGTGTTTATGGAGTGGTATGAACTACTTTCTTCATAACCGTTGGAGCTACAGTAATAAATTGATTATCACTGTGATCAGAATTCAGATTATCACCGCAGGGGCGCCTGCGCAAGTAGGCGTTTGGTGTGTAGCGACACCACGAACCCGAGCTAACGGGGGAGTTTCGACTCCCTCCCACCCCTAGCCGTGCGTGGCTTTGCCGTGTCCGAGAAAAAGGGGATCCTGGGGGTTGAGCCGACGCTGGGTGATTGGACCGTTAAGGCCCCCCGGCAGAGGCAACACACCCCTTTGGCCCCGGCTTCACGTAGACGGCACCCCTGAGCTGACCCACCCAGGGGAATCGGCAGTCGCCTTTTCCTATCTCTCTCTCCCTACATCTTCGTCTTTATCTCTTACTATTTATCTGTCCTGTCTTCTACTCTCTTCCGTTTACTTACCAAACTTCCTGGCGGCTAGGGTTAACCCTGTGCAAATAGCCTACCTTGGTCTAGGCGCATTGGGTTATAGTGGCGTTGTACGGCTGGCGTCTGCAGGTTTCAGCATTTGTAACCTTGTAGCGTCCCCTCGTTGGGCTCCGTGGTGGGTGGCCGCCAACGCTGCTGAACAACAATAAGGAAGACATGCATGGAGCATTTCCACTACTGTCTGATCGTACCGGCTTAAAGCCGGTACGCACCGATGATCTCACCAGAGAAGGATTGGCCACCCTGGTGCAGTATCTGGCCACCCCCTCCCGTAGGCATTCGTCAATTAACTCACGACCCTCAGTCCCCACCAGCTGCGGAGCAACTGACCACGGCGGCGGTCAGATCTGCAAAGCAGCAGAGGGTGCTAGGAATCTCTGGATACGGACAGGCCACCATTGGAACTTGAACTTAGCAACGTTTAACGTTAGAACGTTATCTAGTGAGGGAAGTCTAGCTGTATTATTCGAGGAGCTAGAAGGCATTAAATGGGATATAATAGGGCTGAGTGAGGTTAGGAGGACAGATGAGGCCTATACTGTGCTACAGAATGGGCACGTCATTTGCTATCGGGGCTTGGCAGACAGAAGAGAAGTGGGAGTAGGGTTCCTAATTCACAGAAACATAGCTGGCAACATAGAGGATTACTATAGCATTATGAAAGGGTGGTAGGCATTGTAATTAAACTCAATAAAAGATAAAAAATGAAGGTAGTACAGGCTTACGCGCCTACATCCAGCCATGATGACGCTTCAGTTGAAAGCTTCTATGAAGACGTGGAATCGGCAATGAGTAAGGTGAAAACACAGTATACTATAGTAATGGGCGACATTAATGCAAAGGTAGGGAAGAAGCAGGCTGGAGACCAGGCAGTAGGAGATTATGGCATCGGCACTAGAAACGCCAGAGGAGAGCTACTAGTAGAATTCGCAGAACGCAATAATCTGCGTATTTTGAATACCTTCTACCGAAAACGAGAAAACCGCAAGTGGACATGGAGGAGCCCTAATGGCGTAAATAAGAACGAAATAGACTTTATAATGACTGCACACCCAGGAGTCGTGCAGGATGTGGAAGTGGTTGGCAATGTAAGATGCAGTGACCATAGAATGGTACGGGCTCGAATCCGCCTAGACTTGAAGAAGGAACGACAGAAACTGATACGCAAGAAGCAAATCAATGAGCTAGCACTGAAAGGGAAAGTACAGGAATTCAGAGTGTCACTGCAGAACAGGTACTCTGTTCTTAGCGAGGAAACCAACCTTAGCTTAGATACAATGAATGATAATCTGACGAGTATCATCACGGAGTGTGCAGTGGAAGTTGGAGGCAGGGTAGCTAGACAGGACACCGGCAAGCTTTCCCAGGAAACGAAGAACCTAATTAAGAAGCGTCAAATCATGAAAGTGTCAAGTACAACAGACAAAATAGAACTGGCAGAGCTTTCGAAGCTGATTAATAGGCGTAAAGTATGCGATGTAAGAAGGTATAACATGGAGAGAATTGAGCACGCTCTGAAAAACGGAGGAAGCGTCAAAGCAGTGAAGAGGAAACTTGGGATAGGCAAAAGGCGGATGTATGCACTAAGGGACAAAGAAGGCAAATTAACTACCAATATGGATAGGATAGTTAAAATAGCGGAGGAGTTTTACAGAGATCTGTACAGTAGCCGAGACAACCACGACCTTAATACTATAAGAACTAGCAGTAACCCAGACGACACCCCACCGGTAATGATAGAAGAAGTCAGAAAAGCTTTGGAGAGCATGCACAGAGGCAAAGCTGCTGGTGAGGATCAAGTAACATCAGATCTGCTGAAAGATGGAGGACAGATTGTGTTAGAAAAACTAGCCACTCTATTTACGAGGTGTCTCCTGACGGGAAAAGTACCAGAGTCTTGGAAGAACGCTAACATCATCTTAATACATAAGAAAGGAGATGACAAGGACTTGAAGAATTACAGGCCGATCAGCTTGCTCTCTGTAGTATACAAGCTATTTACAAAGGTAATTGCTAGCAGAGTAAAGAAAACATTAGAATTCAATCAACCAAAGGAACAAGCAGGATTTAGAACAGGCTACTCAACAATTGACCACATTCATACTATCAATCAGGTAATAGAGAAATGCTCAGAGTATAACCAACCACTATACATAGCCTTCATAGATTACGAGAAGGCGTTTGATTCAGTAGAAATATCAGCCATCATGCAGACACTGCAGAATCAGGGCGTAGATGAAATATATATAAACATTCTGGAAGAAATCTACAGGGGATCAACTGCTACCATAGTGCTTCATAAAAAAAGCAACAGAATACCAATAAAGAAGGGTGTAAGGCAGGGGGACACAATCTCCCCAATGCTATTCACTGCGTGCTTACAGGACGTTTTCAGAAGCCTAGAATGGGAACAGTTAGGGATAAGAGTTAATGGAGAGTACCTCAGTAACCTGCGCTTCGCCGATGACATTGCATTGCTGAGTAACTCAGGGGACGAATTGCAACTCATGATTACGGAGTTAGACAAGGAGAGCAGAAAGGTGGGTCTTAAAATTAATCTGCAGAAAACGAAAGTAATGTACAACAACCTTGGAAAGGAGCAGCGCTTTGCGATAGGTAATAGTGCACTTGAAGTTGTAAAAGACTATGTCTATTTAGGGCAGGTAATAACCGCAGAGCCTAACCACGAGATTGAAGTAACTAGAAGAATAAGAATGGGGTGGAGCACATTCGGCAGGCACTCTCAAATTATGACAAGTAGATTGCCACTGTCCCTCAAGAGGAAGGTATATAACAGCTGTATCTTGCCGGTACTTAGCTACGGAGCAGAAACCTGGAGACTCACAAAGAGGGTTCAACTTAAATTGAGGACGACGCAGCGAGCAATGGAAAGAAAAATGGTAGGTGTAACCTTAAGAGACAAGAAGAGAGCAGAGTGGATTAGGGGACAAACGGGAGTTAAGGATATCATAGCTGCAATAAAGAGGAAATGGACATGGGCCAGGCATGTAGCACGTAGACAGGATAACCGCTGGTCATTAAGGGTCACCAACTGGATTCCCAGAGAAGGGAAGCGGGGTAGGGGGAGACAGAAGGTTAGGTGGGCAGATGAGATTAAGAAGTTTGCGGGTATAAATTGGCAACAGCAAGCACAGGACCTGGTTAACTGGCGGAACATGGGAGAGGCCTTTGTCCTGCAGTGGACGTAGACAGGCTGATGATGATGATGATGAAGTGGTGTTGTCTTCGATGGAGCATGACGAGCACATACAGAGGAGCGACTCTCGCCTAATTTACTATGTGGCGGGAAACGTTGCACAAAAGTGCGTAATGAAAACTAACTGCCAAGACTGCATGGATGCTCTCACCGGGCCATCTGAAGATGAGAATCCTGGGCTTGCTGCGCTGACGCTGCACAAGGATCGAGGTGGACTTCTCTTTCCATGCAGCACACTCTTTTCGTTTGTAAAAACGCTTGAAGACATGTTTACAGAACACTTCAGCAAGAAAGAACTGCATGCTGATAGCATATTAGATGTGCTGAGTCTGGTGAGGGCAAAGTGCACACGCCAAATAGGCTGCAGTGAGCATTCAGCTCGGCTCACCAAGGATGTAATCAGCTTTTACATCTCATCGCAGCTTCATTTCTTTGCAAAGGGCATTTCTTCTGAGAAACTGGATAAGAGGAAGAGCATGACACACCGGAAGATTGCGAAAACTTAATGAGGCAAACCTGCATGGTGCATGTTCACTGGTGCATCATATCAATGTGTAAATGTCTCGATTTGCCATTATTCAGCCTTTTTTTTACCCTAATATTTCTTGTGCAAATTCTTTCATCACTTATTTGTAAATAAACATTATTTCATCAATTTACATGAATTTTTATCATTTCTTTTTGATTTGCTACGTCATTAACTTGATGGACACACGAAATATGAAAATTCAGAGGCAATGAATGGAATGGACTCTGGCAGTGAAGGACAGGAGCGGGTGTAAATCAATGAAAGAGGTCTCCGTCCTGCAGGACCTAACAGGCTGTTGATAATAATGATGCTACGTCTTGTTTACAGCAAGAATCACGCCACACACCAATCATCACCTAAAGTCTCGAAGCAGCGATGCTAGAATGTTAAACGTCGTGCGCGGTTGTCATGGTGGTTAAAGTTTGGGTTTAGGGCGCGCATTCCTGCAGCAGGCACGTAATCAAGAAAAACCCGGCGTGGAGGTTGTCTAAGGCGTTGTACTGCTGAACCCAAGGACGTGTGTTCGATCTTAGCCGCGGTGGCTGTTCTCCTGACGGAGGAGAAAAACGAAACAAGCCGTGTGCCGGCATTTCGGCTGACGTTGAAAATTTTAAAGGGATCTAAATTAACCTGCAGCCCTCCGCTATGGCGCACCTCATAGCGGAAGCGTGGCTTTGGCCCGTTAAACTCCAAAATTTTAATTCTGACATTGCGAAAAAAAAAAAAAAGTGCGTAGTCTTTTTCGCACCTCGGAACCGCAGTCGACATGACCGCTGCATTAGCGAAACCACTTTGAACATTTAAACGGCAGGAAAATAATACGATGTCAGTTGCTTCACGCCCAGCACACTGATAAGACGCCCCAAAAAAAGTGTCGTGCATTGCATGTCGCGAACGTTGCATAATTTCTGGCATTTCAACAATTGCGCTGTGGCTCTCTACTTCGGCGCGCAAAGGAGTTTCAGGTGACACTGCGAACCGCGCCGCCTCTCGGCATCGACACGAAGTGAGTCACCCACCGCCGCCTGTGAGCACACTGCCCCTATTCTAGTACACTGTAGTGTGTGTGAGGCTTGTGGCTGTTCTGTCGCCATCTTAGCTTTGTGCGGCTCGTTTCACAAGCGCAATTAATTATTTACACATCTGACCTGTGAGACTCATGGAATCGTTCGACACGAGACCGTATCAGGTTCATTTTGCATGTGTTAATCGTGTCATTAAAATTGTAACTGCTTTCATTCTGACATTTTTTTTTTTTCGGAGAAGTGGCCAAGAACATCATCTTTTCAAAGTTGTGTTCTCCGTCTGAATATTGCTTTCTTTTTCCAGATGTTGCCTCGGCCTACTCTGACTCAGATGCCTGAAAACCTCTTCTGACCACCAATTGTAATAAAGGCTATAATAAATTATTTTCTGTCAAAAAACTGTTTCTTTTATTGTCACAGCCAAGCACCTCTTTGTTGCTTGATGCAGTATACATACACACCTCTAGAGGTATTTTTCTTTTGATGCATGTAAATACGTTGAAAATAAATAAATCATAGGTAGAAATGGAACATAATATTAGAGCCTACAGTACTGAGCTGGCTGCACAAAGGTCGTCCTAAAAGATACTGAAAAAGTCCTGAAGTGTCGTTCTGAGGATGCCCTTAGGTTTTGTGTACGGACAACAGGACTGGATTAGCGCCACTCGTACCTTAAGAGGACATTCTGAGGACATCATAACGTACTCATGGAGGCGTACTGAGGATGTACTGAGGTTGTTATTGCGTTGTCTGGGAGGCATTCTCAAGACAGGTTCGTGCTATGCCTCGCTTAACTAACTTGCTGTGAGCGGAAGAAAAAGAAAGTAGAGGTTTCTGCGCCCGTGGTTCATAACACCAACAGATGTGCTGTGAGCTAAAAAACAGTCTTGAATCCAAAAAGCGTAACTTGTCATTCTCGGGCATTTCATGTGTCAACACAAGAGGCTTTAAACAATCTTCGAACACACCTATCCTTTGAGTCACAATCGAGTGGAACACAGAAGAATTACAATTGAGAAGAACCAAGAAATCATCCACGTAGCTGAATATTTTGACGACATGCGAGCCTTCTAACTTTTTCTGCAGTTTTTTGCCCATTTTTGCCAATAGAAGATCACTGAGTAGAGGTGCTATGCATGAGCCCATTGAAACACCCTTTTTCTGCAGATAAATGCAATCTTTCCATTGAACGAAAGTAGAGGTAAGGTACAGCAAAACCAGGTCAAGAAAATATCGTGCACTGATGCCTGTTTATAATTGGAAGTTCAATCCCCCGAAGATTTCTATGTTATCTCTTATACATTCTAATACATCAGTCCTTCTTGTCTCTGTATCGTCGTTTTGTTCTCGCGCTTTAACTTTAGTCATGCCATACCAACTAGCTCAAGCTGCCACACTTCTAAGTAGCGGAAGTGTCGCGAAGAGGCTGTCAGCCACGCGCTCGCGTGGTCCGCAAACTTTTGTGGTTGACTGTACATGAACTAGCCCAGCAATGTGTACTATCATAAGAGATGCTGAGGGTCAGAATCTAATTGCCTTCTCACGGGTTTTTCAAAAGAAAGGCGCGATGGGGAAGATGGAAGCCCCCCCTCCCCCCACACACAACACACCTGACGCTGCCCTTGTATGTAACCGAAAATACGAAAAGAACTGAAAACAGCACGTAAACACAGGCGAATCAACGCTTCCCAGTTAGTAGAACTTTCACTTGGTGTAAAACTTCGTTGCCTTTCAGCGTCGGCTTCGGGAGAGCTTTCGACGCAAACGGATCTGGCACGGAAATAGGGCTCGTGCATAGCTCTCGAACCAACGTACTACGCAAGCAAACTTATCGATTCTGCTGAAGAACTCTCTGCATTGAAATGATTTCCCAGAATACACATGCAAGGTACTTACATGTCCGCCTCTTCAAGCCCCGTGTTCGCACACTGTACGGACACTGCTGACGCTCCGCGTGAAGTTCGGGCTTGTCGAGAATTGTTGCCGCTGCTTGGCAACTCTTGGCGACTGACGTCCTCCGTCGTAGAGACAAGTTTCTGCTTGCCTGCGGCGAAGAGTTGGAACATACAAGACGCAAAAAAAAAAAAACGACTAAAACTTGCCGTGCTTCGCTGAGAGGTGTTCGAAGTGTCGTTCGAAGTTGGATCCCACGGGTGCCATCACGAAACGAACAAAGCACGTGGCGCTCGACCGGCGCGGCAGCAGCGTCGCCAGTCCGAAATGGCGCATTTAGAATCTAGGGACTTTTTTTTTTTATCCCCAATGACTTTTTTTTGTCTGATGTCGGCAGTTGGGCGGAATAAAAAGCGCGCGGAGTTCGTCCATGGCATGGGCGCTTTTTCATCCAGCGGCCGTGGCTGTACAATCCTGCGTAGTAATTCATGACGTGATTATTATGAGAGACGCCGTAGTAGATGGCTCCAGACATTTTGACTTAACGTGCGCCTACAACGGTGCTCGTTGAATGACCTGAGGTGGCCAGACCGAGCGCCCTGCGGCGCTGCAGCTGGCTGCCGCGTGTTTCTATAAATTGAAAGTCAACAGTTAAATAAAAAGAAAGAAACGGCGTTAGCATGAGTAGCATTTCATCTGGTAACGTGAAACTGAGGCGACAAAGAAGGAGATATGACTTACAGCAATCGAGCGAAAAAAAAAAATGAAGAGGCATTAATTAAATTTGCGTGAATCCACTCTCTCACACCCTAAAGAGTGCTAATCATGCAAAAACGAGTGGAAACGCGACTGTGTATACATAAGACGACCATAAAAGCATGCAAAGTGAGTTAAATAGAGAGCGCTAGCTGATTTGCTACTACAATGTTTTAGTTCTTATTTTCTGTTGCGTATCTAAGAAAATCCCAAGAAAGACACACATGCCATGGTGGACATTTTTGATTTATGATAGGTTGCGTTTTTAAGATTATAAAAACTCAATTAAACCACGTGCGCATTAAAAAAAAAGCATGGGCTATAGGTGCCGAATCTAGCAGCACTGAACAGCCAATAGTACGATCGAACAAACGCAGAATTTTTATTTTCCAAGGGCAACTAAAAATGCTCTTACCTAAGTTTTCATTATTGTATCGTTAAGTTTAAAATCTAGCTCTCTTTTGCTGTGCAATGCATAAACTGACAGATTCTTTTTAATTCCTCACTGCATGTACTTTTTTAAACTAGCGTCGCATACTTTACCCCTGGATACTTCAGAGTCCAGCAATTACATCTGGCAACTTTTCTATATAAGCAAATTGTGGTCCAACAATCGGATTCATGCTTCATACCTCCCCCCTGATTTGTCAACATAAATAACTAACAGTAGCAATTATTTATTAACTTGGCCCTTTAAAACCAAGCAATATTAAAGATTTACATATCAAAAATAATTCCGATACCATTTTAGAAAAATTGTGTCCTACAGTGTTTTGAAACGAAAAGCAGCTGCATTCCCTTTTGTACTGTTTTTCTGCTGTTCGGAAGGGCACGTTCAGAAAGGGGGGGAGGGGAAGGTATTTGCAAGGGGTTTCCCCCAAGTCAACACTGGGGCCATGACCAGAACTCCCAAGCACCCCCTTCAGCCATATTATTTACAATGCTGTGCCTTGCTCTTCGTCCCTTCTCTGCTTGTCAAATTTGCACTGTTAACAATTACATAAGACCGATTCCGTCTAAAGTTTATGTTTTCGTAGCTCTAAATTAAGTTACGCACATAATTATTATTATGTGAGTTCAAACTATCACAATTGTAATGTGCAACTGTCGTCACATGACGATGATTCTCTGGAAGCAAGCAGCTGCTGTATCTAATACGCACCATATACCATCTGAGCATTGTTTAGTGTTCTGTTTACAAACATGTTAGTACTTTTCAAGGTGCATGTCAAAACGAAAAATCACTAGCTAGTGTAATGATCAATTGCTCTATATATGCCCACTGTAGAGCAAAAGACTCTCCCGTGGTCCACCTTTCAACCGGTCAAAGAGCCAGCCTTGTGCTTTCTGTTGCCACGTTACACCTGTGAGCTTTTAATTTGATCGGCCCACCTAACTTTATGTCTCCCCCTCGTGCATTTGCCTTCTCTGGAAATCCAGTCAGTAACCCTTGATGACTAGCGGTTAGCCTGCCTATGCGGTACGTTCCTTGTTCATGTACATTTCTTCTTCTTGATCTCAACTATTATATCCTTAACCCCGGTTTGTTTCCTGACCCACTCTGCTTTAGTGAGTACAATTGTTAAGAGAACGTGGTGCCATTCCCAAACACAGAAGGAATATTTGTCAACTGCATAGAAATGTGCGTATATCCGAAAATTTCGAACAATGTATTGAATAAGTATTCGATTTGGTACTCAATTCAAATATTGCAGATCTTTGAAAAAAAAAATGTATGTTTTTCAAATAGCATTTTTTGAACAGGCACCGATAAAAAGAATACCTCAAGAGAATGGGACATCTAGAAACAAATGGAGCAACATTTCTTATTTTATTCATCGATTTGCCAAGATGCATGCAGCCCTGGTTCTACAAGACTATCGTCACTATGTTGATCACAAAATGAAGGCATTCATGCTTCAAACTTCTCTATTACATAGCTGACAGCCATCACTCCTCTATCCTCACTATGAAATTTAATTTTTTGTGTTGACTGTTAAATGTTGTGCATGATATATATATTTCTTTTAAAAGCTGTTGACCAAGTGCCATTTTAATTTTATTCATTGTGCAGTGACTAAATATGCTCTGGTTGCTGCTGTATACAAGCTCGCAACAATTTATATAATGTGGAACTTTTTGCTGGTTAAAAGTCATTGCAATGTGCCTTTGTCAAGGCTAGAGAGTTTTAAATAAAATGTAAAATTCTTGGGCTGTTTCAAAAATCATTACATTACCATTTTTGGACTGCTTTAAATATGGTTGCAATAGTGTTCAAAAAACATTCTGATAGCATTTGATTGACATTCTATTCAGTGTCATCGGTATTTGAATAGTATTCAATTCTAAAATTCAGTACTCATGCACCTTGGCAATTGCACATTGTACAAATGCATAGCACTTATCATTGCTCTCTCGCTGATCCCTTTAAGTTAGGCATGTGCCGAAAAAATTATGGTGAGGTAGTACAGAGGCAGGGGCATAGGCAGAATTTTTTTTTGTGTGTGCGTGAGGGGGGGGGGGCAGTGCACCACCTTCTGGCTGCACCGCTGTATGAAGAATACCGGCATTCAAACTTAAGGCCTACTAGTGTTGAAGGTGAAAGTTTAGAATACTGACAAATGAAGCTATACCTACGGCGTTTATATGTTTGTCTGGCCCTTTAAATACACTGGAATGAGTGCAGAAAGTTGATCACAACTGTGGCTGCCATCTCTCTGTACCCACTCTTCACTTTATTATCGGAAGCATTGAATTTACATAGATCACATTGAATATACACACATATATGCAGAAAGAAGAGTCTGTGGCGTGAAGCAACACCGACATCGTACCACATCACATATCGGTGCACATTACACCTGGAGTTTCTCCAAGATGGTCGTGGGAGGTGTAGCTCACTAAACCAGAAATCGGCAGCCATCTGGTGGCCCTTGACGAGGCTCGGAGAGCCGCTATCAGGTGAGGCGCCACCCACCATAACCATAGATAACTTAACAATATCAATGAACCTTTCTTCTCACTCAACGAATGCCAAAAGCTTTTTTGCAAGCTATCATCTACATAGTTGAAACAGACTGGGCAATGAAACGTTGATGAGGAATTTACTAATTAAGGCATCAATTAAGTACTCTGTCATACAAAGAGAATTGTATCCCTGCATTTACCCTGCAAGTATCTTGTATCTCTATTGCTTGCTTCTTGTCTTGAAATCTTGTATTGTATCATGATAGATATCCAAAGTACCTTTGCGCTGACCCGACTTGTATGGTGGAGCCATCGGGAACCATGCACAACCGAAATGAATGTGCTCGCACACATGAGCAGCGACATGGTCAACATATGCGCATTTGCACATGTTGTAATAAACCTTGCAGCGCTCAGTGTGCTTGGCCTATACCCAATGTTATGCTGCGACTGAGTGAGTGGAGCAACTTTGAGTGCTAGTTCCTCCCCATGTCTCCAGTACCTAGCCGTTACATACTTGGCAGCAAATTAATTTTTTTGTAATTAATTATGATTGATTGATATGTGGGGTTTAACGTCCCAAAACCACTATACGATTATGAGAGACGCCGTAGTGGAGGGCTCCGGAAATTTCGACCACGTGGGGTTCTTTAACGTGCACCCAAATCTGAGTACACGGGCCTACAACATTTCCGCCTCCATCGGGAATGCAGCCGCCGCAGCCGGGATTCGATACCGCGACTTGCGGGTCAGCAGCCGAGTACCTTAGCCACTAGACCACCGTGGCAGGGTTAATTAATTATGAGCTGGTCATTTAGTAATGTAGCGAATTACTTGAGGCCAGCAATTTTGAGAAAAATACTCGGAAGTTAAAACTTCAAGTTCAGAAATTAAGTAACCTTCAAGATTTCATTGTATGCATGCTACGAATGAAGTGTACACGACTTTTTTAGCAAGTAATTTCAAAGTTTCAACCATTTTTGAAAAGTATAAGTATTATCATTTTATATTTAAATAAATTCTAGAAAAGTAATTAGTAATGCAAATTAATTATTTCGAGAAGTGATTTAGCTGTCTATGATCAGTTAAAGAATCCTGGCTGATTAGCTACAGCAGTCTTGCTAAGACCAGCTTGCGCAGCATCCCAAGTGCGATTTCTAGGATGACTTCTCTTAGACAGACAGGGCAAAGTGTGTCAACATTGCTTATTAAAGTTTCCCATGCTCGTTCTGGAAGCACCTCTGGCTGTAAGAGTGCGAACTGCTCTTGCGAACTTCTATAAACTTTCACTTACCTTACAATACGCCTGGATGATTTTTCGCGGGCTGTCACGAGCTCATTTCTCATGAACTCTGTGATTGAGGCACTTTCAATGGAATTGATTAACCCACCAACAAAAGACAGCTGTTTTATGAGTTGGAGGTAATTTAGGAAGCTAAGATCACTTCAGGAACTTTTCATCAGGAATGAAGTACAAAAGCTATTGCAAGATACTTGTATACTGTCCTGAGCTGCAAATCCGCTCTGTTGATACATGATATGATTTCGTCATTCAGCTTGGTTACAGGAGGTCACAGAGACAACCCCCATTGTTTGACCTCCTGCGATATTTTGCTGTGGAATTGTCGCACAGAAGCTTGGCTGGCACACAAGTATTCTGAAATGCGAACACCCCACTGAACCTGCCAAAATTAGCACAAGAAACTATCTGTGGTCAGGGCTCTGTATTGAGTGCCAAACTGACATGTACACTTGCCAAATAAACATTACAGGTACATCCACTCACCGGCAGAGTACTTGTGCTCAGCAAGTCACAGGACTGGATAGTCTTGATGCAAAAGTGCCAGAGCCTAGCTATTCTTTTGGAACTCTACTCAGAAACAAATGTACGTGTTATGCATCAGTAGCATTTTATTGCTATCTGTACGGCAGCATGGCTTCGCCGAAGAACTAAGTGTTAGTGACATCCTCGTGTTATTGCACATGTGTGAGTTTTGTGCATGTATATATAACGACTGTTGTTATGTTCTTATGTACCAATTGCTACTTCCCATTGCCAGCATGCAGAAGCCTTTCTCTCTCTGTGGATACGCTAAATAGCAACTATTAGGCCGAAAGTTTTATTTATATGTAATACTAGATCGTCTGCCAGCAGATAATTGATCCTATTAAAGTTGGCAGCAGGTTCTTTAAAAAGTCTGGCCTCGCTGAAACAGGCAACAAAAACTTGGGCCATTACGCAAAGAGAACCCTGATGGGATGCGAAGCAGCAACGTTGCGGGCAGGTGGCGTCACGTGTTGAACGGCGCTAATCCAGGGGCTGTGGTGAGCACTGGAAGATTCGTTTGAAGCGACGGCTGGCGTAGGTCTTGTAGGTGACACGTAGAGAAATGTTTCAATGTGTACGTCAGGCCCGCACTTCATGTGAATCGAGTCAGCGATGTAGCGAGCGGGAGACGAGGCGGCAGCTGCGGGCATCGCGGTAGGCGAGGGAGAGAGTGACGTCAATGTGCAACAGCAGCGTGATTTACTTGGCACCGCGCCATCACCTACAGCGCATTCGTATGAAGGGACAGCATTACACAGGCTAGTCAAAGAGCGGCTTCGTATCTAAAACTTGGCACAGAGCCTGCTCATCATAGCAAAATAGCTGCAATGTTTTAATCTGACTAGGAAGGGGAGCAGTGGGAGCTAGGCAATAGCAGCTTACACTGTACATGCTGAATGTTTGCAGGCCCATGCAATGTCATTCAGTAGTAATGCAATGGTCTTTGGCATGCATTCTTGATATTTCTTGTGCACTGTAGAGTGAGCAAAGCATTCATGCCTCATGTCGCACGTATCATGGGGTGGGCTTTTAGGAGTATGCCATAGGTGCTCGCCAAAATAGTTTAGAAGATTTGCCCGCGGGATGGGAGGTGCAGCAAATCTCGAACAAGGCAGGACACTGGGCTTACAGACTGATGGAGTTGCCTAATACCTCTGTCTCACGCGGCACGTGTAATGTAATTTACAGCAAACGGCATTCAAAACTAATGGCAATTGCGATCTTTCCGGATCTGCACGGCTACGTGAAATGACATTAGCAATTTCTGTCAATATTTATCGGCAGGCTGCTATGACACCAAAAAGTTACAAATCGCACATTTAATTCACATAATACTGTCCCGCTGTTTGAAACAACTTGCAGACGGCAATATTTAGAACTATGCCAGTGTACAAGAATTTGTGACCGCCATAAATTATGATCAGTGCAAACAAACAATAATTGCTCTCCAGTTGCTGCGAATGAAGCATCAGAACCAACCCAAGTGCCTCAAGCTTGATATTGAAGAAAGATCACAGATGAGGATTTTGGAGCTGCCGCTACACGCCGATTCGTTTATGTTGGCTGCTCTATGGGCTTTGACTTCACATGGGCTTTGACTTCATCATAGAATAACAGAGAACTGTGGTGCTTCCCAAGAAAGGAAAATTGGTTTGAAAACACTCTCCCTAAAGTGGTGTCCGACATGCACGTGCATGTTCTGCTACTAGCAAGTCTAATGCGGCGACGCTGCACCGGAACAACAAGCGTGTTTAAACATATGGCTGACATTATGCGCTTTATCGTCAAGTTAGAGTCTGGAAATGAGAATATAGCAGCACAAATTGATTATACTATAGTGTTGCATGTTGAAGAGTTACTGAAAAGTTAACAACCTTTAATAAACATGTGAACATCGTTTACACTTGCTTTAGGATGTCGATTTTGAAATCTCTTGTCAAGCGCCCGTTGACGAGAGTACACATGTCGCCCTTCCACAAGTTCAGTGAACACATTCAACGAGTGAATGCCATTATGTATGAATATCATCAACTATGCCCCTGTAGAAGCAACAAAAGTGACACAAACGCCTATTGTCATTCACAGCGAGTGACATTACAGGTGCCGTGTGAAAAGGGAGTAAGAGTAGTTGCCGCTACACGACGGGCCGCCAATAGGGTGCCAGTGTGGTGGATCTCTGTTCGAGGATGCATCCTTTAAGGCCAACATGAGATGTGTCCTTCCCTGAGAATCCCTTGAGACGTACAGCGGTCTGTGATCAGGATACTTAAAGAACGACTGGCTGTGCAGCCAGCTGTGATATTACTGTGCGAAATGGTGGATGCCGAATTTAAATCACAAGCAGGCAAGTCTTCCATTCTAGTTTTGTCATGGACTCAAAGCCCAAGCACTCTCCACAATGAACACTACAACTTCTTCATAAAAACTGCAATTCTTCCAAGGCACTTGTAATATGGCATTGGTCACTGTAGTCTTAAACTTTTCTTGGTTGATCAAGAAACAGCTGAGGTTCCTTGATGTCTACACAACCCAACTTCTTTTACCGGTTTCCATCAAAGTTGCATCATGCGTGGCGACAGATGCCACCAGAATAGACACCTTGTGAAGCTACCTCAACCTTTGCCTTTTCTATGACTCAAAGGTTAAAACGTTTAGTAACCTTTAAGCTTTTTATGTACTTTGGCAGGCATTTACCACAGAATTAAATGTGCTATAGATACAATAGGCTCTTGTTTAACGAACCAAGGAGTTCGGAACATGCTCATGTTCACTTAATGGGAGTTCCACTTACTGGTAAATAGATAGGGTTACAGCATTCAAGTACCAAACCAATCGTATATTAGGGACACTTCCATTTCAACAGTAATTCCTTTTAACATATTTTCGTTTACTGAGAGTCTACTGTACCTTATTTCTTGTGTGAAAATGCAAGTGGTAAGCTAGAGTAGAAATTGTTCACTTGAAGCACGTGCCCATCTCTCCATTTCTTGAGTCTATCTCAAAAAATCTTGAGCCTGTCTGGCTGATCACCTTCCAGAGTGAATGCTGCTGTTTCAGGAGGTTCTTTCTCTCGTGCATGTCTCAGAGAGCTGAACCTTAAAGTTCTGCCTACAATATATATACACAATAGAAAGTGACAACACCATGACATCGTCGAAGCACATCAGCCAAATTTCTGTTCGATGTTTGTTGCGAGGCTCCACTTTCAGAATACAACCTTGCACCCATGTCAAGAGTTTGTTGTTTAAAAAATGTCACAAATTCAAATGCATCAAGAAGCAGTCATGACTCACTAGTTTATTCTTACTAAATGTGTGCGTTTTACAGTTGTATTTTTACCCTCTGGTGCAATAACGTAGCGAATTGTGAACAAGGTAACAAATGCTTTCATTTCTAACACGCAGGTTTCATTTTATAGACCATTAAAGCGCTTGGGAGCAGCTGACTCCAACCCTTGTAGTTAAGGTTAGAAAAGTGAAACTAAAGCAACATCACATTATAAAAGGAAAGCATATAAGTAAAACGGAACAAATATAAATTTAAATAACATAAAGTGGTGCTGCAAGAACGATTATATTATTTAGTGGCCCTAAAAAGGAACTCTGGGCTTGCATCATGATGACCAGCACTTCTGGTCCTTCTACATTTCACATGGATGCCTCCTCTACAGTGCCTTGCACCTCCTCTACAGTGCCCTGCACCTCCTCCTTCTCCGGCTCTACGTCCTTATAGATGCGGCGGTAGACCCTTGCCGCCGCCAGGACTGCAAAGCTCGGAACACCCTCAGTGGTCGTCAACCCCAGCGTTTTCAGTAATTTTTCTTTCCTTGTATAGTCTCTCGAATCCCTTGCTCGCAAGGCTGCCTTAGCAGCATCCTTGAAAGCATCCAAGACTGCCGAAGGCAGAGCATTCCGAAGTTCCGGGTTGGTCATCCTCGTGAGCTCCCCCAAAAAAAGGTAGTGTGCATGCACATAATCTTTTTCCCCATCAAAGCCCCTGGGGATCAAGAATAAAAAGGCCTCTGACATCATAGCCACAGGGTAGTCTGGCGACTTTAGGCACATCTCTTCCGGGGAGACTGGTAACCTGTCCCGGAGCTGGACTGTGGCATAAACAGTGGCGTAATAAAAAGTCGTGGCCACACGGGAGAGTGTAAGAACGTTGCCCGCGGTTGCTTTCTCCAGCAGGTTGTACCTCTTCTCAAGTCTCTTGAACATCGCAAATTCCTGGGTGTCAAGCCTTTCCTCCATTTTACTAATATTGGAACCGCAAGCAACAAACAAGTTGACCATCCACACGATGTCTCTTAACAGCGCCTCCTTGCTGAGATTCTGTTTGCGAGCTGCTTTTCTCAGGGCACGGCAGGTGGCCCTGGAATCACTACGGTGGTAAACTGGTTCCACAAACAGCCTGACCATTTTCTCAAACGGCATCGGATCAGGGATATACGAGTTAAGAGATTGCATGATTCTTCGCATTTCGTCTTCTCGGATGCACATGGTTCCATCAGACATTACCACAGCCACACCCAGGTCCCCTTCCGAATTCGCTGTCCCCGCGGGGAAGGCCACTGCTCCCGATGGCCCCGCTTCATCAGCTTCCGTCTCTAGTCCTGCCAGTGGCTGTGCCTGAGACCAGTAAAATCAGAATCATAATTCCAGGGACATATTTTTGACAGCAAATAAAATAAAGTTTACCTCTCATATCAGCAACAATTTACAAAATAAACAAAGCACTCAACATTTTGAAGATGGCATCATGACAGCACTGGGGCACAGGAAATCTGCTTTTTGGGAATCAGCCAATTCGTTGTTTGGGACATACTTGATTATGGCTGCGTAGTCTAGATAGTTCTACTCGAAACCACTGGAACACATTCATAGTAATGGACAGCACTTAGCCACTGGTGCATATACAAAAATATTGTCAAGTATGCGTTATGGTTATAAAGCATCTCCAGAATGAAGAACACAACTCAAGTTTAACTATGTCCTCAAAGCTTACTACTAAGCACCAGGATTCACGTGATAAGATTACCACATGCTGAGACAAATTGCTACTTTACAGGAACAAGCTTAATGTTATTAAGGAGCCCTGACAGCAACCTACAATTTGCAGTTTTCAGTGAAAATAAAAGTAGAAGGTCCGATATATATACGATATATGAAAAAAAAAAACATTAAAATTAACTAGAGGGGACTGTGGCACTGCAATCGTTCAGCGATGAATAGTACACGGATTTGCCTAGTCTTCGTACTTCCGGGTCTCAAATCCCAAATGTGGCTTCGCTTATTCCTGCGTGTTGGTTTTGTTTTGAATAAAAGAAATAACCGTTTTGAACTTAGTGACCCAATTTGAAGTGGTCAGCCTCAAAAATTAAGATAGTGAAGTGCAAATTCTGAACATTGGCTGACCGTCGTTTCGTGACAAAGCAACTTCAAGCCACACGAAGCCACCAAGACAACTGGGGCCAAAATTACGAAAAGTTGATAAATCTGTGTACTGCCACAGAGGTGGGAATGCCTTCCAGCATTTTGAAGCAGCAATCGGAGCAGGTAAAGTCTGCTTTTGGAGAAGCTACCTTTCTGTTTAGAGCATGAACAAGCTTTTCATGATATACACAGAAGAAACAAAATTAGTTTTAATTTAGTTTAATGTTCCCACAGTCTACATCATCATTTACGCAGAAGCAGCGAGCACACAAGTACAAAAAATATGTAAAATCAGCATCATATACAAAAGCGGTGACATAAAACAGTGAAGCATATTGCATCAACAATTAAGCTACCTGCAGGATGAAGTTAGCAGCACGCGCGCAGATTCACACACAGGCATGTGCACGGGGAGGGGGATTGACATGATAGGAAGGAAGGCACCACGACGAACATTTGCTCGCCTCCCCCCCACACATTCGAAACTTGTTACAATAACACCTCGTTAATACACACAGTGTAGAGACTGCGGCTTACTGCACATTGAAATAGCATGCCTTAACCACGACGTACCGTTTTGAGTCTCTTTACGAGCGCCATTGCCACTAAAGAGAAATAAATACAGTGCCACAGCAAATATTTTCTAAAGTTCCCACCACAAAAGAATCTTTTCCTGTTTACCAAATTTCAGAAATGACTGGCACTTTCGCACGGCCATCTGATATGGCACGCGGTGGTGGCATCAAGGAGAATTTCGAAACTATTACGGAGTCAATGCAGGATACAGAGCCAACGCAGCGACTGCCATAGCGATGGACAGACATAAGCAGCTGTCCACGAAAAATGTGTGCCGCGATTAGCTACTTAGCGATAACAGACACAGCTTTTTTTTGGGACAGGGTGTGGTAGAAGGAAGCCGATCGTCTACTGGCTAGTTCCACGCAGTGCTTTGCCTACTTGGCATACACACTGTGCCAAGTCACTTGCCCCCACTCCCCTTTAGACATGCACAGATGTGGCGGGATAAGCTATTATGTTAACGCAATGATGCCAGCTTTCTGCAAGCGATGCGCTATCGGTCCAGGCGACTGAGGCATGTTTTGGTTGTCACCCTATGAAAGCGTGCTGTCTCACTGCCCGCGATGCAACGCTCAACTTTTCAACAGCAAGCTACTTTCTTTTCTGCAAAGCAGTGCACGCAGAACACGGTCCTGTATAATGATCGAGATGGCAGCGATCGGCACCCCTAGGCGCTCAGGTAGTCGCCAGCTATCGCCTTCATTCTTTGGCAGTAATTACCACAAAAGGCACCGCAGCAATAGCGCGGAAGTGGGAATAATTGGTCGGTCTATTCCGAGCTCCTGAAGCTACGAATTTCACACATATGCAGCAGCGCAAGTGTACAAGATGGCGACCATCATGTAATGTCCACTCATATGCGAGCTGTCAACATTACTTTCGATTCCGGAACACGTCGTGGCACAGCTATGGTGCAAATCAGACAACAAAGACCCTTTTAGTGTAGTATGGCACAGTAATTTCCAGTTGGTGCAGGCTTTATACCACCCATAATTCGCACGCTTGCTGAAGTGCCACAAGTTGCAATGCACATAGACACTAGCGCCTGATTTCCCCCCATTGTATCGTTAGGAAACTACGTGAGTCAAAAAATATTCCAGGCCAAAATAAGGCCTAGAAGTCGCAGGCTATAAACAGAGCCTACTGCCATTGAATGTCATTTAGCCATGGCAAGTGACTTCAAGTGCTGTATGGAGCAGGGCCGTCGTCAGCTACCGAATATTTTACCACACACAGTCTGTATGTTGCTGCTGCCCCGGTGTGGCATTGTTTAACTGGGCTGCAGCAAATCATTTTATTCCAGCGACAAGCTGAACAAAGCTAAATTAGCTCGATTCCATACGCAGCTGAACAGAGAACAAAACCAGTGCAAAAAGGGGAACACTTAAGAAAGCACACACACACAGCACTTTCTGTGTAAGTTTTCATCTAATGTGTTTCGTGTTTTTCCAGCGGTAAATCTATCTTGGACACTGTGCAGATCTCTGTAAAACTCCTCTGCTATTTTAACTATCCTATCCATATTGGTAGTTATTATGTCTTCTTTGTCTCTTAGTGCATACATCCCATTTTTGCCTATCCCAAGTTTCCTCTTCACTGCTTTGACGCTTCCTTCGTTTTTCAGAGCGTGTTCAATTCTCTCCATGTTATACCTTTTTACATCCAATCCAAAAATATTGTATGTCTAATTCTTCTCTCTTTTTATTTTTTGTTGGTATTGTGGCTGCAATTCTGGAGATTAATGCCCATGCTAGTTCATACAATTTGGCGGACTTGTCTGAAATGTGGGATGGTAATTTGTCGGTGGATCTAGCCTTGTGATATACAGATACGCACGCTGATTGCCCGGCCGGGTTTCCTTCGTTGAGATTATGTTGGAAAACATCAAGGCAGCTTCGCACGTGGCGCTAAGCCTGAAAGAGGTGCGCAGCTGGGCAGAGCTTTTTTTTGTTTCACTTCATTTATTTTCATTCATTTCAACTTTCCTTCCTATTTTTTCCCCCTTTAGATCTCGTTTGCTTTTTTTTCATTCTTTTACTTGGTTTTGCCTGCGTTATGCTTAGCGACGACAGACACGTACTGCCCGGCCCCCAAACGAGCTCCGCAGTTGATATCATCATCGAAGCACTCGAACAGATTCCTCGGCGCGAGCCCCGAGAAATCTTCTTGCATATCTATCCGTGGTGTAGGGAGCTTTAGAATAGCGCACCGCGAACCCTTGCGGTGCGGTCGCTGTCACTGCGCATGCGTCGTAACGCGAGTCGGCGTTCGCGGACCGCACGCAATTGCGTGCGGCACGGAGGAAGGAAAGAGCGTGCGGTGATGGCGGCCCGAATGTGATCCGCAAGCACTGGTTTCGAGGCTACGGTGTCACTGCGATTGTATGTCGCGGTTCGCGGCAGCCGCGTTCGCAATGCCCGCAGCGCTCGCAAACGGTATTCTAAAGCTCCCTAATATATACACGCCATGGATGGATATATGAATACACGGTTTTGCCAGATCGTTACGCCAGCCTACGTGAGACGACGCCAGCCTACAACAGCCCGGGCGCCATCATGTGCTTCGCACTTAAATTGAACTTAAAAGTGAACTGTATACGGAGGCCTGCAGGCGACAGCGCGCGCCGCAGGGCGAGGTGATTGCGGTCTTTCAAAAACGATCTCACTGCGCTAATTGGCGTGAATGCCTGAAAACGCACAACCGAAGCTGTGATGGCAGCCTTTGAACTCTCACGCACAGCCCAACTTGTCGGCGGTTATTTTTTATCCCTCGATCCCGCGAATGCTATCGCGTACGGCGCTCTTCCGGCCCTCAGACCCGCCATCTAGGCTCCAATTAACACGATTTTCATTCGACGATTACACATGCGGGGTCCTCAGTGTTTAAAAACAGCAACAGTAGTCACGACACGTTCTCTTTTCTAAATGCCCATCACGTCCATGCATGCGCAAACACTTTCACGTGACGTACGATCGAGTGCACAACGTCGGAGTGCTTCTCATAAATATTCTTTGTTTTTTACTTAATAAACTTTACCGTACCATAATAACAAAAAATATCACATTAGGCCGGTGTCTCTCGGGCTAATTGGTGGAGTCCACATAGTTGCGGAGTCATTACTATACCCATTACATCGTCAATATCGTCGAATAGACTGGCTGATTCGGTTCACCTGACATGCGCGATTTAATCTACGAAATGTGCTTGATTAGATCAAAACCGTATCAATTAGCGCGAGTGATCATGACTGTGCTTTTCACTACGCCAGCAGGTTTCGCAATGAGCCGTTAGATTATTTAAAGCGTAACGTTGCTACGATCAGCTTTATTCCTTTAAACAATAACTAGGCTTTGAAGCGCCCCCGTAAGGCAGCATAACTACGCCATTTATCACTTTATGACGAGGATTGCAAGGACTTACCATAGCGCGAATTTCTTCTCGGCAAATTAAAGCGGGTCGTAGAAGGGCACTTCAGCGCGCACGTGGTGGGAGCGGATCCAGCTAGGGACGCGTTCACTTTCTCAGTACCTAGGCCTCAAAGCCACCCTCAAAGCAAACGGTCTAGGGAGAAAATGCGCCTAAAAAAACACGGTTATTTTTTTTCTCATGGAAAGATAAAGGCAGACCACTTACTCTGTGTTAAAAATGCAGGTAGCGCCACCACTCAAAGTAAAAAAAAAATTAAATATTACAACCTAATTCAGTGTACAACACCTAAATGTTTTAAACGTTCATACTTATTTTTATTTGAGTTAAAATAGAAATTGGCATTCTAACAAGACTGCACAATATTTATTCGCGATTGTACAACTAGCGGGTTTGGGTGAACAGCTGAGGCGGTTTGCCTCCTAGTAGCGATTGCTACCGATTAGTTTACGAGGCTAACTAGCGTGAGCACCTCGTGAACTGCACATCCTCGTAGGAGAAAGCTGCACCGTAGGTATGCTTCTTGCCTTTTCAAGTGCTCCTGCATGTCACAAGTTACGCTTTAGCTACGGCCCATCACATGCCATAATCCCATAGTGTACTAGATCAATGGATGTCTTGTGGCCTTTGTCTTTTTGTCATCGCTCCATGTGCTACTTATCTATTTCGCTATGGCGGCGGGAAAGGGTCTGTCAACTAGACTTGAAGTGCTAGTGCTTCGGCGTTTTTGATTGCCCAGCGTTTGGTACGTTTCGATCCGGCCGTAAACCTCGGTGCAGTGGCAATCGCCTACAACAATTAGAAGGACCCAGGATAGTCTGCTGCCGTGAGTGAGTTTGCGATTGCCTGGACGCTAGTGACAAGTTCTGTGCCTGTATGCCGGCCGGTTTCTGGTGTTCGAGCAAACATTGCGTAGTTTTGTCGGGGAAAATTTAACATGGGCGTCATACGGGCACTTTTGAACTCAAAGGAGCACTGATGCGAATTGAATTTCTCTTGCGATTAGCTCCCTTCTGCATTTTGTGCGAATAAGCTAATCGCGAATAGAAAATGCGACAGTGGGCCTGTCACTATTAAAATTGAAGTGCACGGTGCCCAGATCTTTAGCGTGAAGCGTAAAAATTACAGATGCATGTAGAGCGCAGCGCGTAGTGCTGCGGCTGTTCTCGTTTTGCTGCAGTTTTCAGAGCGTTGGAACTTTCTTCAGCAGTTACGATGCGTCAAGTTAAATTACATTGATCGTCGTACCTACAGCAGTAACTGGCAAAGAGCCTGTGAAATACGTTCTGTGCCCTTACATAGCACGTAAATATTTTTGCAACTGACACGGTGCCTGAGCTTTATCATCGTTGAGCAGATCTTTTCTAGCTGAGGTATTCGTTCGTTCGTGCCCCCCCCCCCCCTTTTTTTTGTTTTTGCGTGGTTTTTTGGCTAGCGTGATTGCGTTGTTTGTGTCCGTGCAAACTCGAGAATGTTGTTCTCTCATATTAGCTTTGCACTCGAGCCCTCAAACAGTGACCGTGTTTGCAGCTGATCCTCCGTCGATAATCTGATATTCTTCCGGCACAATCGTATGTGACAGTGCGACCGTCTGATAGTTTATCCGATAATATATCGGAAGCGCCACTTTTCCCATTATCACATACTGGCGGACTAAAATAGTGCTACAGCTGTGCCGATTAGATTAAGAACATCGAGGAATCAGCAGCTTATGCTAGTGTACTACATTGATTTATCACTGTTATCATTCATCTAGCGAAGTCCATTCAGCGGAACGACGTATTACCCGCCGTGGAGATTCACAGGGCAATCGTGTGAACTTGGCAAGCTTGAATACGTGGGTTTGGTTACTGGTAACTCTGTCTTCGTATTTTGATCATGGTTGACTGCAAGAACAGCCATGTACTTACATTCACCTGCACAGTAAGTAACTTTGGCCTATCAAAACTTGAATGCAGTGGGCTTCATAAGCACACTGTGATCAGCATGGTTAACTAATGTAGGAATCGCGCGACAGCCAAAGCAGTGCAGTTTCTTGCATTGTGAAATGGCCTCCTATCCTCGCATTAAAAAAAATATGCCACATGCAAGACACTCTAAAAATAATTCATGAATATGATTGCAAACATCCAACCATGCGCTTCCAATTTTTTTTTTCTTGTACGGTGAATTTCCCTATATTTCTCACTTATGTGCACGTCTTGTCAGAAGTGTCTTGAATATGAGTGCAGCATATTCTGAATGCCATTACTCTCTTGAGAACATTTGCTCTTGAAGATAATGTTTAAATGCACGTCAATACACGTGATAGCCAATTGGGGTATATACATTTAAGCTCAAAGCCTGGCGAGACAAAGTTGCTGCTGTGCGTCTTTTCAACAATGGCTTTCTGGGTGCCGCCCTAATCTGCTGCTGTTGTAAATATTTGTGACACACGTCTCCCCAAAATGAACCGCATCAACCTTTGGGCTCACTTGCAGCAGACCAGAAAAGAGATGCTCCCTGACTCTCTTATGGAGAGGTCTGTAGCAGCCTGTATGACGGGGTGTTTTCGATGGCCTTCTTAACCACAGGAAACTCGTGAATGATATTGTTGTGCCAGTGAATAAAAAACAGTGTTCACACGCAGAATAACTTTGCATTTGTTTATTTTTAAAATATTCACTATGTGTATATTTTAGTGTGGCCCTGAAACAACTTTATCAAATGTGCACTTATTGTTGAGATCAAAAATGTGCTTTCGAGACATACGCCGAGTTAACTATGGTCGTTGATATGCTAGATGGCAGTGCATTGAAGCACACTTGAGGGTGTTGAGAAAGAAAGAAACCTTGTAGTACTCTGTAAACTGCAATCAGTGTTCCATGCTTTAAATGTATTCTTCCCCCCCCCCCCCCCACACGCACACTTTCAAGTAAAAGGGGCGGCTCAAGGCCCAATCCAAGCTTATTGATCATAAACAGTCAGGCATCTAAGGTGGTATATAGTACGGTCTGTTGCTAAAGGGAACACTTCAATGTGCGTCTTTCGTGTTACTAGAGGTGCAGCTGCAAACAGCTGTGGGAACAGCATTCACATACTGCTCAGATGTGTCCAGAAGTTCTGACCCGAAATTGTATGTTGCCAGTCTGTGCTTTTGTGAGAGCGAAAATTGCAGACATGCTTCGTACACAAGCATTCCTTTAGTGGTCGTTTTAGGACCTCTGTACTTGCGTTGTGATTCCGAGTGTGTAGAATCTCTGTGCCTGCACAAATTTCTAAATTATCGTAATCTGGCTGAATGTGCCCTTTGTCTCCCCCTCATCTGAAACATTGTACAAAGCAAGAAATACAATGATGCAGAGCAGCAATAGACATTGGAAGAAAAATCTTTGCACGAAGCAAGATTTGTGTTGATCTAAGGTCATTGTTTGTTTTTGCACTTTTTTCAGGCACGTGTGCCCCAACTTTGTATCCGATCCCACGTTGGCTTGCTGGGCCAATAACAGTTAACCAATGGCTTTTGAGGTAAGTCAAACATAGGCAAAATGAACCATTTATTGTGAAAGATCTTAAAGCGTAGGCTGCGCATGTAGAGCAGACATCCACCGTTGTGGCTTATGGTAAATTTTATGTGGAGAACAGGAGCAGAGGCTCCATACAATGAGGAGTGTGTGAGGTCAGTGCTGCTTGGTCCACCACTAGAATGCTGCCCGTATCCAGACACTACACTACAGACAGATGTTCTTGGCAATGAGGCGAATGACTAGAGTCATATTGCATATGTCGTACCACTAATGAATGTCGTCCCGTAGTTGTGCCTCTATTTTCTGCATGAAGTATAAAGAGTAATCCTTTGTTTTCTACGTGTAGTTCTTCGAAATAGGACGCAGCTCACACTGGAGACATGTTTGACTTCACATGTCGTTACTGTGTTTTTGCACACATGAAGAAGGTGCACGGTTTACATGTGCCTTCAAAGCGCAGCAGCGTCTGCATCGATACAAAACACCGAATATGGCAGCCATCACTTTTCGTGACAGTATGAAACCCTTGCCATAGCGTACCACTTCGCTGTGCACATGCTCCACCCCCGCAGTTTTCCCTTCATTGCCGAGAAAAATTGTCTCTGAGCATAGGTAAGATAGTCGAAAACGAGGAAAAATGTAATCTGGGTCTGATGTAGTGCATTCTTTGTGGTAAAGTGACAATATTCTCGGCATGGACAAATATTAGTGCGTCTTAAATGTTCAGACAAGTGCTACGGTGTTCAAATTTGCTTCTACACCAAGTTAAATTATTCAGAGTATTTAAGGATTTGAGTTGAAGGGAGGCAATTACTGGGTTTTCTTGACGTTGACGCAACCACTTTTGTAATGTGAGGGGTGACATTTTATTGCATCCAGGACGAAAAAAATTTATATATATATATAGTTCACTTGTAGTGTGAGCCAGCAAAAATCTTGGGGGTAAATATTTGCTTTACATTCGAGTGAATACAGTACGTTTCACTGCAGTTTTTTTAAATTGTGGTATTTTTGGGTGATTAAAAGCACTCCTCATATTCCTTTGTTGAAAAAGCGAGTATTTATTTCAAATAAAATGTTACAGATTTTCAGGGCTCTATTGAAAATAGTTGCTTTACTATTAAAAAAAACTTTTCGAGCAGTACTCGAGACGTATTCACATTCAATTAGGCTTTATAGCAGTTTGATTTCTGTCCGATTTGTTTTGAAAATTCAACATTTGCACACCCCCCCAAAAAATAAAGTATATATTTCTTGATCTCCTTTAAGCCTCAAAAGTCAGATCAGCTGCTGTGCAATAAGGCTATGCAATCTATGTTGAACGTTTCATGCTGGTGAGCACCTTGTAAAAACATCATTCCTTATAAATATCTGATGTCCAAAAGGTGCTATCGTGTCCCAAAGGTGCGTGATGCTAGATGAAAAAAAAAATTATAATATTAAATTTGCCTGTACGAGTCGAGGAATGCCAGAGCACGAGGAGTGTACCGGTGTGTACAGCTCCAGTTTTCTCTTTGCGTGGTAGACCGTTCTCCACCTTTCTCTTGAGAAAGTTCTGTTGCGAAGTTCTATGATCTGTTTATACCCCTCTTTCTCTTTAACGGATATAGCTGGAGGTGTGTGTGGACTCTGTGGCGTCGGCACTAACCGCTGCCGAGTCTGGGGCTACGCGGCTAGAGGTGTGTGCTGGCCTGGCTGTCGGAGGGCTCACTCCTAGCTTTGGTAAGCTGTGTGTGCAGATCCTCATATGTCTGCCTCGGGGGTTCCAGTTACCTTGTGCCAAGTCTTGAAGGCAACAATAAAGAGAAATTGCAGGCAGGGAAGCCAAGAAAAGTATAGCGGGACCTTATTAGAAGCAGTTTTAATGTTGAAGCGAAGAAAGTCCGCAGGTTCGGTCCCGGTCGGCGGCAACTCATCTTATGGTCCACTTTTGTGTTCCCGCATTCAGATTACAGTTATTTCTAATAGCATTCTGTATGCTCTCGTTGGCATCGTTGTCTGTTCTCTCTAACATTGTGTGAAACTGAGAAAACGAGACATTTTTGGAAATATTTCGGCATGCACACAAAGGACGAGAAAACGGAAGGCAAGAAGACAAAGAGGTGTTCTTGCCTTTCGTTTTGTCGTCCACTGTGTGGGTGCCGAAATCTTTCTAAGGATGTCATCAGACCAACTCGCCCAACTTTTCATACTATTACATCAGAGAAAACGAGCTCTTAAATTTACACTTCTTTGCTTCAAGTTTTGAAAGCATCCGCATGTTACCCCTTGCACACTTTCCTGGTGTCCTTAATCTGCTGCACCCATTAACCCATTATTATTATTATCGTTATTATTGTTGTTGCTGTAGCTGAGAAGGAGCTCTTTTGCTTCCTAACAACCATGGCAACGAACAGCTTTTGTCACCTATTTGGGATGCTTGCATTGTATTAATCCTCAGAGTTGCTACCCTATAGGAGTGTAAGGAGGCACCACTGCCAGTGTGTTAGTCACTGCAGAGGTTCGATATGGCTACCGGAAGCAGTGTGTCGGAACAGAATAAAAAAAATTAATATGGATACTATAGACTGAAAATGTAATGGAAGCAATATCTATTATTTCAGTGCAGGGTGAAACCGAATTATTCTTTTTTAAAATCAGTTTTCAGTTCACTAGCAAAGGTTCTTATAGTACGAAACAACCGAGACATTTATACATATCTTAAGGGACAGTGTTAGTGCATGTCTCTGGTAAGGGTTCGTTTGCTCCAAATCAAAGGTTCGCTCAAATTTCGCGAAATATGAAATAGAAGCAACGTGGGGAAGCTGTTTATGTAATGCAAGTAGACTCTTGTGTAGTGACACAGGCTACTGTATAGAGGGCAGTCTCAGTGCTGCAGTTTCTTTTATCAGGACAATATTTTCACATATCATGGTTGGCACTCAATGAAGTGCTGCGTCTCGGATCACGCTCACTCCGTTGATGCAAGGCATTCAAACTGTTCATTGGATTTGCAATTCACTGACGAGAACATTAACACTGCTTTGCTATCGCTGTTTTGATTTTGTTTGTGTATGCAAATAAACATTACGAAATGTTCAACTTCTTTTGTCATTCTGAGGTGCAATGGATCTTCTTTTATACAGAACAAAACTAACACCAAAACAAAAAAAAAACATTTCATTCTGACAATCTTATAGGAGGCATGGCAGCTTGAATAAAAGGAAAACGCAATGTCTACAAACAAAACTCATCATTCACGCTTTTTAACGAAAGCTGCACTGACCCTTGTATGGTTAATAATTTGTTTCGCATTTCAGTCAGCAACTGTAGGCACAAGTGACTTTTCCTGTTGGGCCTCTGCAAATCACGCAGGTTTGTTCCAGACCATCCGGCAGCGAGTGCCATTGCCGATCATGGTGCTGGTGCGGCCGAGGGCTGGCGACTTCTGCTACACGGACGAGGAAGTCGAGGCCATGGTGACTGACATCACCCTCTTCCGCCAGAATGGAGCACACGGCTTTGTCATCGGGGCACTCACCAGGTGACCGCTTCCTTCTCATCTGCCCGACCATTGTAGTGACATTAAATGAGCGCTGCAAAGCTGTTCGAGCACGATCAAAAAGCTGCCGATCAGTAGTCGAGGCTCCAGGGAACACGCGTGCCGAGTATTGTAGTGCAGCACGCGGCCTGAAATTCACAATAAGTTCTCAAAGTCAGTCAAAGGTCGCTTTCTATTCTCTCGACGAATGATGCTGCAGGCTCACTAATCGCTGCGTCACAGGCTGAGTATCAGCCATTGGCCAATTCGAGCATAGTGCGCTCGGTCATTATTGCGACTGCCATGAAAGGCTGCAACTTGTCCACGTGTGTGCGTGCGGTTGCACTGAAAAGCCGCACATTCAAAGAAGAAGAAAAAAAGTAGAGAGGAAAAAATGCTCCAGGTCATAAGGCACATGTGACGTATTTTCTTCCCCTGTACCATTTGTTCCTGCTGAGCTTCCAGCGCTTTTGTCGAGATCAGAGAACAGAGAATTTGATTGCAGCGTGCGGCAGACTTTTGTAACTCTGCTCGTACTGGACAATTTCGGAAATTTTTCGCGGCGGTAAATTCGTGAGGCAATAAGCTTCTTTAGTGAATTCATTTCATGGCTACTCAAAAAGTGTTGCAGGACTCCTTTTAAAAAGCACTAAAGAGAACATTGATGTTTCTCTTCAGTTCCCCGTTTGGCAGATCAATTCAACAACTTCTTTGAAATGACCCTGCAGTTATGATCAAAGATTGTGGCAAATTTAGTTTCGCTCGGCTTCAATTGCCAGTGTCACTCCGATGTACTTGCCTACTGTCTCTTTTAAGCTGTTGCTACCCTTTCCATCACCCATGTATTGCTGTAAAGGGCCTTAAACATGACAATTTCCGTAGCCTGCACGCCAACATTGGCTTCGAAATTTCTTTGTTTGAGACGCAGGTTATGCATGAGCAAACAGTGTGTATGTTTCAATATGGCTTAGCTCGTGACAGAGATGATAGGACGCAAGTACTTTTCATATGATCAAACAATAATTTTTTTTTTCTAGGGAAGGCGATGTCGACATGCACACATGCCAGCGGCTGCTTGGTAAGTGCAAGCGTTGCTACCTTGAATTTTTTTTTATATTTAGGTGTTGGTGCTTTTTCTTACACTTTCGCTAGAATAGTCAATCCGTCAGAACAAGACCATGATTGCTGACAACAACTAAACCAGTTACTGGCAATCATCCACAGCTTTCTCTGACATTGCTGTAGCCCCAACAAACAATAAACATTGCTAGACAAGGCAGTATGCTGCCTCAAGTCAGATTGATAAAAATTTCTGATAATTCAAACAAAATCCTGAAGTCCCTTCTAGTTTGAATTACACTCAAACCTCGATATAATTAACCCACATATAACAAAATAATGGCAATAGCGAAGTAAACGAAAAATAGCCTTGTAATATACATAGTGTTAGAATATACCTTTATAACGAACGGTCGGGTATTATTGTGTAAGATGCAATTCTAAAAAGGTTTGAGTGTATCGTGAGCCTACTAAACCTAGTGATTTGTTGTTTTTGTGCTGTCTTCTTTGCGCCTTGTGTGGTCGTTCATTTCGTTTGTCCACTTTAAACTCTGCTGTAAAAATTCTGTCAGTATGAATGGATGGTAAGTTGTAATTCCAAATTGCCATTTTCACAGTTGCTGCTGGTCCTCAGGCGGATACAACCTTCCACAGAGGTGAGTATCAGCTCTATCGGCTGAGGGACGCCTCACCATGAAAGGCTTGCTTGGCACGTTTGCTTTGGTAACGTGAATGCACTGGAGTGAGTGGCGATTTTTCGTAGGGGCCTAACATAAGAGATTTAAAAAGTACAACATTCGTTTTCTCTAACCGTAGTCCGCACGTTTTCTTTCTTTTGGGGCACCACCCATGGCAATGCCCTACCTAATGCTCCCAGCTTTATCGGTACTAATTGTTTGAAGTTTGCATCTAAGGTCTACTATAAGCATGCTACAAGCATGCATATATCTTGTATTTAAAAAGAATTGACCAATTACTGTGTATACTCCTCTGGGCTGTTGAGTACGGCTCACAATAGAGGACATGTTGAATGCTCAGAGCTTTTTTTTTTTTTTTTTTGTCAGCGTGTGGGCTTCTTGTCTGTAACTCGCGGGACGTTCTTCTGTCGTGCTTTATTGCAGCGCGTTATCTCAAAAACTGAAGACACTGGTAAATAGCCTAGTAGGTGTGACTGCCACGTTTGCCTGTATGTTACAGTCTGACATCTTTTACACTAAAGGGCTTTTGAACCACTGAGGTCGAAATTTATTTGTTCGCGAGTCTGCGATGAACATGTGGCCGTGGTAATGTTTCGAAATGGTGCCATAACTGCGGAGTTGCTCACGTTTGGTTGTTGAAAGGCATCCCTTACTTGTTTTGGTCTTTCCTATGCTATGCGCCGATCGTTGGCCCTTCTCTAGAGTGTTCTTTGCTGTGTGAGGAGGGCAGGCGGGTAGTGGACTTACCTGAAAGCAGAATAATGTGTTCTTTCTCCCACTGAAATGACCCGATTTCCTGGTAATGTCACAACCGATGCTGGTATCACTCAAAGGTCCGGAGAGGAGCATAGGATTAGTTTCATTTTGTGGCACACCCACTATATATAGAGCTGCTGCATTTCGCACTGTTGATTGTGACTGTGTTCTGAACTCGATGATAGGTATGTTTACCCAAAGATGATTGTGAACAGGCTATGGAAACCGAAACATAGTTTTTTGAAAGCTTTTATTTGGTTGCTGCAGTTTGCTTCCTTCTTCACGTTTCGTCCCGTCTAAATGGGTTTTCGTCAGAATTCTCTATTCAAGCTCACTCGAAATCGTAAAAGCAACATTATTGGAGGTGGTTTAGGGCCTTTCAGTGTATAGCGTGACCTAGCTTTTACGACCAGCTATTCCTCAGCCAGAGACTGACTGTTGTTGCTCACCTGTGCAGCATTCGACGTGGCTAGGAATCCCCAGACAGCCCTGGAGCAGGTGATCGAGCTTGGGTTTCGGCGTCTGCTGACCAGTGGCCAAGCTGCAAGCGTGGAGCATGGCTTGGAGCTGCTTGCTAGACTCGCCAGCCAGGTGTGTGCATATCAGCAGATACTGCCGTGTTTGCTCGCAAAATGAATGCACTTGCATAATAAGTGCACCCCCTACTTAAGCCGTCAAAATCTGGACTTTTTTTTTTCTCTTTTGCCTAATAAATGCACCCCCCAGATTCATTCGCTGCAGTCTCGCTAACCGACATCTGGCGCCTCTTTGCCTTTTGGGTCTCTTATGCTTTTTATTACCGTATTTACTCGATTCTACCGCGCCCTCGATTGTAACGCGCACCCGGTTTCCACGACAAAAAAAAAAAAAAAACAAAGACATCGATTGCAACGCGCACCCATTTTTCTCGTTGGCACACACGATCACACCACTCGGGAAAACAAAGCGTCTTCCGTTTAAATATGAGGTACGCGGGAAGCTTGTGCCTATCTGACGTGCAACGGAGCATTGCCGTCACTCTAGTTTTACCGTGGCCCGATGTCAGCACGCGAACTTGCTTCGCCCCCTTCTTCTCAACGGTTGTGGTGCCAGGCATGTCGAAGTAAAGAGGCGTCTGATCGGCTTTCCCGATCTGCCCAAGCAGGTAGCCGTTGTTGTGCTGCAAGTTTAGGACGAACCTCTGAAAACTGTGATGCTTTTCTTCGTACTCCTCCGGCAACTTTTGGCATATGCCCGTTTGCCTTCGGAGGGAAAAGCCTTTCCTCTTCATAAAGTTAGTTAGCCAGCACCTGCTTGCTTTAAACTGGCTCCGCATTAGCCCTTTTTCTAAGGCTAACTGCATTACCCGCAC
The DNA here is from genome assembly GCA_013436015.1 of Rhipicephalus annulatus. Taxonomy (NCBI): domain Eukaryota; kingdom Metazoa; phylum Arthropoda; class Arachnida; order Ixodida; family Ixodidae; genus Rhipicephalus; species Rhipicephalus annulatus. The sequence goes on from WOVY01015379.1 coordinate 58,397, forward strand.
TTGGAGCAGTTCTGTCGTCACGGTTCACTGTGCCGCTTGCTGCTCAAGCACATACTCGCCGAGCAGCTCTTCAATTTGCGGAAACCGACCCTGCTGTGGTCCACTGAAGCCTTTGCGTGAATCTTTGCTGTCGACAATATTCTGCTTTTGTTTCTGCCAGTCCCGCACGCACATTTTCCGTCCGTTTCGGCACACGCGATGACTTTTCTTTTAAAAGCGGCATCCTGGTGCACTCGTCGAGTTTTTGGAGTCTGCCCTTCCATGCCGTGGATGCTAATGCACTACAAGATGGCGAACTCTTCAGCACATGTACGAAGCGCCGCACATGGAGAACACATAGGCAGAAATGGCCGAAGCGCCATGCCGACGCACACGGAGTATGCCGACGTACGTAGGGGGTGGCCATTTTCGAAATGCCGATGGCAATAGAATGACAGTATTCATTCTTTTCGTACTCGATTCTAACGCGCATGCGATTTATGAACTAGCTTAGCCGGAAAAAAGGTGCACGTTAGATTCGAGTAATTACGGTATTATGCTGACCCCCCTTCGCCTGCTGCCGCACGCCGTATTGTTCTCTTTGAGCGCGTCACGTCTCCTATCCTTTTTAAGTACCCGTGCACCACAGTGGGGTTTACAAATGGTGCAAGCGTAGAGACATGGCAGCTGATGAGCACACAGCTAGCCGAAATCACGAAACTGTCCGCGCCTACCAACGGTCGCTTCCTGCAAATACGAAACATTAAGGCACACCCGCTCGCCCACATGCCTATGAATTTTAAGCGACGACATTGACTGGGTTAGCTGTCACCATGGCTGTCACTAAAGGTTCTGGGAGAGCAGAAAAAATCACTCTTCGCCCAGAAAAGATCGTGACGATTTCCGCAACAGGGTAGCACCCCCAGCTCTTCATGCTTGTTATCCTTGGCGTACTCGAAAAACGCAAGATATAGGCTAACTTATCTACAGTAACTTATCATGTGAACAATGTGACAGCAGCCGTAATTTGTTGTTAATCTTGTCATCGACAGTTTATTTTGGATGCATGGGTGGTAGCTTGGCGCAATGGCAACAGCGTCGTCACGGTCGTCGTGCGAGGTTGCCACGAAATTTTCAAAGTGCGTTGTGGCACACGCTTCTGGGCGCCCCTCGGGATCGCAGCAGAAGGCAGTAATGCGCAAGTCCTCCTCTGGTCTTCAAAACGATCGAGAGAAAAGAAAGCCGCGAAACGCTTTTTCGGAGTGCGTGGGCGGTGCAGGGACAGCTTGCAGAAGATATTGAGATGGCTCGTGAAAAAAAGTGTTACTGACAAGTGTTTGTGGTACAAAAATTAGCAGAATACTTGCCATCTTTAATTAGAAGGGCATAGTCTTCCCTAGAGCACGACGACTGAATGCGTGAGCCTATTTCAACGAATGATTGCCCGAAGACGTATAGGTCTGCTTGCGTTTTCTGCAAAGTGATCAAGTGACACTAGAAGTGATATGAGTAATAATGTATACATCCCATGAAAAATACAGTGCTCAGTTAAATTTTTCGTGTTGTCGTTGCGTAAGCCTTGTGAGATATATCACATTATTGTTTCATGCAGAAAACAAAGAAGCTGTTTCCAAAGCAGTGTACGGGTATGTAAATTGTGAAAGACTGAGTGACCTAGCTTTTTTTTGCAATAATCTATTTTTTGCTCACCCCGAAAAAGCTTTCATAAAATTTGCCCCGCATAATAAACGCACTCCCAACTTTGCTCCGATTTTTTTAGACAAAAAGTGCGTTCATTACGCGAGTACGGTATAGTTGCCTCTCTTGCTAATCTGCCAGGTTGATGAACTAGTAATAGTGGAACAACGAATATGGGTGGTGTATTTTAGATGATGAAAGGAAATGATGCAGTTGCTCACTGGTTTATGAAATGCTGATAACTTATTGGTAGATATGTGGGGTTTAACGTCCCAAAACCACCATATGAATGCTGATAATTGAGACCACGTTGTTAGAAGTATAAGTATAGGTGGGACGACGAAGCGCCACCACCGTGCGCACGCTGTGCTTAACTTTGGTTTCACCGCTCCACCGGGCCGCGAGATGGCAGGAGCAGTCGTGTGGCTCACAGCCGTGCAAGTGGCAAGCGGCGCCGTTCAGACCACAGTACTGTCCAGACCATGCTGTTCGTGTGAGCAAGTTGTGAAATGGGAAAGTGTTTTGTGCCCCAGTGCAAATCTGGCTTCAACACATGCACATAAAAAGTCTATTTCACAGTGCGAATAGGCAACATTTCTGATGCCATGAATCGCTGACACCCTAAGAAAGATTTATGATTAGGCGGAAAGGATTTCAAAGTGCTAGAGTTCTTTCTAAAGTTGCTCAATCATTGGGAAGAAGAAGTGAAGGCAGGACGAATTGATCCTCACAGTATTTTTTTTTTCACAAACCACTGCTAAGGGCTTGTGAGTTACTATTCTGTTGGCAATTCAGCTGTCAAACTACTTGTTAAAGAAACGCGACTTCAAATACGTGTTAAGTCCAAAGTTTAACGAAGATGTTTTTGAAAAGTTTTTTGGTGTTGTGCAAAGCTGGAGGTCAAAATGAACATCCCTGCTTGCCGACATTCTTGCAATTAAACAGCATGCTATCCATTTACAGTATCGTAAAGCCACCCAAGTACAGGAATTTCCAGTTACTTCCTAGTGAAGAGCGACGACTCCTCAGCTTGCGTGATTTAAGGGGGGAGGCTACCATCGGATACCAACTTTTTCGTTTATTGAGATATCTTAATGAAATTTTCAGGATAGACTTATAGCAAAAGCATTAGAAGAACTACAAAATTTCATCAAGTTATGTTCACTGGTTTTCATGTTACAGCAGAATATCAGGGTAGTGCACATGGTTCTCTTATTCCAGGCCTGGAGAACTTTCAAAAGGTGCTGGAACTGGGAAATAACTATGATGATTCCCAGATTGATACTCCAGGGGCTAACAGAGCCCTTTTTTTGAATTTCCTTGCTGAAAAGTTTTACAGACCATCAAACTTTGTGTTCGTGATTAGGATATTATCAATCAAATTTTGATTAAATATAATAAATAACACACACAATATATTGAAAAAATGGGCTTGTCACCCCCTCAGAAATTTATTCATGTACATAATAAAAAAAGACTTATGGAAATCCAATGAGTGGTTCCAGAGATATGGCTGGAATAAGCAGCCTCACTAGCCAAAAAAGTCATTTTGAGAAAACGACGTTTGAAAGTTTTGAGCACATAGGCAGTTCTAAAATGAACCTGCAGCGTAACTGGAGGTGTCCTTTGGCACTCTCTTTCTTTGCCGCCTTTCCATCTTCTCTAGGGATCGCTTCTTAGCCTTTTTCAAGCGCAGACAATCTTTTTCGGCTGCCCGTCGAATGGCCATGTGGCCAGGTGTTAGTCCCACTGATGAAGCTAGCTGTTGGGTGGCCCTGCAGCAGCCAGCATTGTATCTTAGCACTGCATCATGCAGTGCTGTCTCCACAGCAATCAGTGACGCATGCTGCTCTTTGGGCATGAGGGACCACAGCTCAGAGTCAAAGGACTCTGATGCATTCTGCGTCTTTGCTCCCAGGCAGCGTTGCAGAAGAGAAGCCTGTGAGAGCCTCTCATAAATGGGTAGAAGTGCATCTGCAACATAGCGTGGCAGCTTGTACGAATGCTTCGGAGGTGGAACACCGGTAATCTTGCTGGCATTGTGACGACACCAGGAGTCTGCACCCTCTGGGCACAAGTCGTGGTGCGGCTCCTCATCCGTCGACGTCACATGGTGGTACGATGCCATCACTGCCCGCCGCATTGCAGCCACATCATCGGAATTGTTCCGTAGGGCCCAGCCATAATAATCTGTCAACTTGTCGATGAGGGCCTTTGTCAGCCTGCTTTTCCCTCCCAAAGCCTTGTCACTTTTCTGCACAAGGTTGCGAAGTGCAGTCCCCATCCTCTTCTAACGTGGTTCAGGCATTCCTCTTTTGAAATGGGGACCAGTCCATAAACAATTTCTTGTACAAGGGCAGAGAAGGTGGCACTATCTCCATCAGACACGAGCGTTGTGTAACGGAGGTTGTGCTTCGACAGTGAGCGTGAAAAGAGGATGATAGCTGCCTCAACCTCCATTCTCCCTGATTTAGAGTCGGTGTTTTTGTGGCGCACATGATTCTCCAGCCAGCATGCATAGTCTGCGTCTCCAGGCTTTGGCCCTACTTGGCAACCAAGGCACTGATTAGACAGAACAACGGCATCCAAGATAAGGCCCGTATGGTATTCGATAATTGCCCCGACTCCAATATGGGATGTGTGCCCACGCTTGTGCCATGTTCCATCATAACAAACTGTTATATCCCTGGTGAAATATTGATCCATTTCTTTGCAAGTGGCTTTTACAGCAGAAGCAGATTCTGCATAGAAATTTTCTATGCATTGTGTCTGCGGTTCCCTGAATTTCTTCAGGTGCTTCTGAAAGGTCTTGTGATGGAGACCACGATGGGACATGTTCATCGCTGCCCAAAAGTTGTTGAGAGCTGTTTGTCCCTTGCCTATTTGTTTTGTTGCCATAATGGCTCTTACATTCACATCAAAGGCCTTTGTGCCATCCTGACGAGATGAACTCCATGAGCTTGAAACTACTCCACAATGCAAGCATACTAGCTCAAGCTTTGCAGCAAGTCCAAGTTGGGTGCCTCCTCGTACCTTCATCCCAATCGCGGTGCACCGGTGGCACGGGGTCCGAGATAGCAGGTCGTCTAGGGCATTCATTTGCACAAGGAAAAATTTTTCGCCTTCACTTGTAGCGGTGGCAGCTTCATGATCGCGCTCCATTGCCTGAAATTTCCGCTCCGTCGCTGGCATAGCGCCAAGTTCTCTTTGCACAGCAGCGCGTTGTTGATCCGCCGCCTCTTTCTCCTCGCACGTCAGGAAACTTGTTCGCAAATATACAGTTGACAACGCGATCGCACTCGAGGCCGATGAAAGAGAAGATGCAGAAACCACTGTCGATGAGCACGAGACACCAGGCGCACTTGTAACGACAAATTCTTGCACCGGCGGAGCAGGAGTCCCGTTGCTAGGCGCGTCGATGCGACCACTCTCTTGCGTAGATGAAGCAGAAGCTGCCCCACAGGTATCGTCAGCGCACGTGCGAGCGGAGAGCCTCGCCGCGCGGACAAGCTTCATAGCTCGCTTCCTTGCACTGAACGATTGTAGCGTCTTCTTTTTCGTTGGGCGCATCGTGGGCGAACACAACAACGGTCTCGTATGGACGGTTGAAAATCGTCTCGTAAAGACGGTTGAAAATAGTTTCGAAGACAGTTGAAACGTGGAGAGTATGCGAACGGCTGCAACAATACACGGAAGCGAGCGGAACACAAAGACGCCGGACGGAGGAGCAGCAGACGAGCGGCCGCATCGGCTGCATTATGCGCAAGAGCGCTACGTCATCGCGCGCAGCAGCCAATGGCAGTCGCGGGCTCCCCCGCGTCCTTGGGGAGCGCGCGCTTCGCCCAATCCCAGCTGCGCGCCTCAGCTGCGGGAAACTTGAAAGCTCTCGCGAGCCCTCCAATCATGAGCGGCTTGCTCCTCTCCTGCGCTGCCGCCGGCGACGCAGGTGGCGGGGAAAGAAAGAGCAAGAATTCACAAACAAAACAACACCAAAATGGCGGCGCTCCGTCGAGCGGTCGAGAAACTGCGATCACGCCAAGTTGGGGTATTTTGAGCGCTCGCGCGCGGCTCGAGGGCCGCCGCGGCATGTTCTAAACTTTATTTCAAATGGTTTCGCGACGAATTAGACGTTGATATTTACAGAAAAAGGTAGTTTATGACACATACTGTCTGAATATGTGGTTTGCCAAAAATCGACTTTTTCGCGATTTTTTCGGTTTTCAAAGGCCGCGTCCCCCCTTAACATCAGCTTTCAAAGAGGATCTGGCCAGCCAGTCATGCTTGGATGCGCTTGAGAACAGGCTTGACGCATTGGTGCAAGATGAGATTGAGTGCGACAATCTATTTAACTCAATGCCGGCATGAGACAGTGTTACCGACTGCATAATTTATTATGTACAGGGGTTTCTTTGCCAAAAAAATCCTAAAAAATACAAATTATTCTAAATGCAAGCTTGGACTAACTGGGACATCTGATATGTCAAGGGCTGCATCAGCTCTTCTAGCTTTGAAGACAAGAGGAGGACTTACGCGCCCTAATGCCGTGCTATTTGATCTTTTGAAAGAAGCTGAGCGAAAATTTCAAAAGCACGCCAGCAATAAGGAAGTGTATGATTTGACTTTTGGCTTTGTGTTAGATAACTACAACCTCTCATTCCTATGTAAGTAACATAGAGTAGACATGACGGCCCAAGTGCTCCACTATTATGTAGGAGTGCATATGCACCAATATTGCAAACAAATGAAAAATTATGAGGTGGACAAGCCTCAAAAGTTGCACAATCAAGCTTTCGAAACTAATCCAGTAATTTGCTACCGCGAAGTCAAAACGCATAGCTCTCGTTTTTCACACGTGTCTTCAATATTGCTTTCCTTTTGAGTTGACGTGCTGTCCTATTCTGTTTGTGGCCGTTTAGATATGAATGCGTCTTTAGGTCGCTGTAATAAAATGTGCCGTTTTTGAGTTAAGAGTTACGCCTTTGCTTTGAAAAATCGCTATGGACCTACATGGGCTGTTCTCCTTTCTCCGAGCGAGAACTACGCTTGTTAACAATAAAATATCTGCGATTTTATGCCCTGAAATCACAGTATGATTATGAGGCAAGTTGTTGTGAAAGGCTCCGAAATTTTCGACAATGTGGTGTGTAACGTGCACTGGCATCGCAGAATGGTGTTTTCCTCTGTCTCGCCTGTCATTTTCTCACGCCGTTTTTTTTTACTTTAAATATGTACAAAGAAGCTCAAGTTTACACGCTTCTCATCGCACGGCACTCTGGTCTCCCTTACTAAATGCGACCGCTGCGACGAAAATTCAAATTACGTTTTTTACTGCAATACTATGACTAACACGTTATTTTTGTATTGGTACTACGTAAACAATACTTCAACCAAGAACTAACTTTTGTCGTAATTACATGGGACTTTAACGTCACATGTTTGAATTCACGATCTGGTGTTTCTGAATGCGAAAACATATGCTTCTATCGTGAACCTTCGATGTGCCGAAGTGAAAATTTGCCACGGCTGTCTACGCTGTATCATAAAAATGTAGTAATTTTGCGCCGCTTCTAGTAATTTATTTACCTTTGCACTCATCGAACGAAGGCAGAAGTGTTCCCCCCCCCCCCCCCCCCCCCCCCCCCCGAGTTGCTTTCGGGGCCTCACAGTGACCTGTGCCTGAGCCACGGTCATTGTGGCGCCATCTCGGGCCCTCTCCGCAAAACGGGGACAGAAGTTCTTCCTGTCCGGAGGCGCCGTCGGTCCGCTTAAAAATACTTCGAACACCGTGATCTGCCTGCATGCTCAGGCCGGCTCACCCTTCAGACGTTACATATAAACAAAATAAAAAATTTGATGCAATTTCGCATCGTGTACGTTAATTCGGACTCAAGCCTCACGAATATTTTCCAGTTGGCAGCGGTGTTTGCAGGAATAACATGCCCAATACATTGCCTGCGCCAGTTCAAAACTAAGATCATCAAAGTAATCTGCCTATAATAGCCACCAGCCATGCTGGCAAGCCAAACTACTATGGTATAAAGTTTGTGGTGTACACGTATCCCGAAGGAGTACGGCCACCAGCGTGGGTCCGGTCTTAGCGAGCCGCAGGGCACGCGTTAACCGTCGCCGTGGCGGGGAAACACGATACTGCTCAAGTCGCAACACTTTATTGTGGCAACACCAAACGCAGTACAGCCCGTTGCAAAAAGGCGCGGCAGGGAAAGCAAGTAGGCTTATCCACGCCACGGGCACAAAGTACTACACAGGGTGCCACGAGCACGTCTCCGCGGTAAAGGTAATCCACGGAGACACCGGGACAAAGGGGCCCGGTTGCTCGAGCGAGGGCAAAGGCGCTCGCGTTGGCTTCGAAGGGAGACGGGTCGGCGTAGCTACGCCACGCACTAGGACACCGTACTGCCCTTCGGCCGTGAGTACGCAGCGGGGCAACAAAAGATGAGCGTTCGCATCGGGCGCGAGGCGCCGTCAGCGAAGTCCAACGAGCCCCGAGCGACGGGACTCGACGGACGGAAAAGAATGCGTGGCTCACCGTTTGAAGTCCCGGACTGTACTCACCGCTCCCGACGCAGCGCGCGAAAAACCTCTCGGGGGTCCCCCGCGCGCGGCGCCACAGTCAACATCCGCTACCGGGTGAGGGAGTTTAAACGTCACTCCGCCCTTCCCAGCGCGGCTGAGAGCAAAGGAGGGCAGACATGTCGGGACATGAGAATTGTAGAAAAGGCGGGAAAGCCCGCGCAAAGGCAGCGGGCCAGCCTCAATTCCCACATCCCCCTCTCCTAAATTTGCCCTTTACCGGTCTGCAAAAGGCAGCCGGACGTCACCCATGCAGCTAAAATGACACTGCTATGAGCGACAGGCTAACCTCAGTCCAGCCCTGCTACTGCTGCTAAAAAATGATTACAAAGGAGAAACAAAACATAACTAACAAAACAAACACATGACGCTATACAAATAACTGCGGAAGGGAGCACAGAAAAGTGGGACTAGTGTTCGTGTTGGTGCTGAAGTGGGATGGCGTCCACTGCGCGGAGGGGCGGAAAAGCGTGACAGTGTCCGCTGGGTGCGATGCCCGAGTGCGAGGTCAGAGGTACGGGGGGGGCTCACTGATGGCTCGTTGCTGCTCTTGATCAGCCGCGAGTCCGATGAAAGCCGCTTCGGTTGTTCGGAGGCCCCGCATATCTGGCTCGATGACGGAGCTGGACGTTGCGGGAAGCCGGGCTTCTCCGGTGGTCAGGGAGGCCGAACCAAAATTGGCTGCGGGGCGTTCTGGCGTTGGCCGGCAGCATATAGCTGCTTTCAGCTGGCCTCGCGCAGGAGCCATGGTGGAAAAGGCAGCAGGGCTTCTTCGACGACGGCATAGAGCAGAGCACAGCCAGATGGTCTGACGTCAGTGGGTCAATGCCCCCCCAGCACCTCCAGTGTCCGCGTCGATGGAGGGGCAGCCATGACGCACTCTTCGCGGGCTCGCACCGAAGCGTCACGCACTTACACACGCACGCACACACACCGCCGACGGCTGCGCGAGCGTAGGCGCAAAGCGTCCTTCGTCTCTCTCCCCCGGCAAGCACCGACACCCAAGGTCACACACAGCTCCCTTCGCGGTAGACGAAACGAACACGAAAAAAGTAAAAACAGAGCAAAACGACACTCAACATGTGGCAAAAAAACATAAAATGCAAATAACACTTAATAGTAGACAAAAGAAACATAAAATACACATGAACACTTAAAAAAAGAAGCACTGGCAGCAGACAGGGCGGGGTCAACTTCTTTACGAGAAAAGGCCGTAAAGAAGCTAACCTATACTGAGGCTAGACAGTAAACTGAGGGCCTTCGGTTGCGGAGAAGTCCGCCGTCCGGCGCGAAATCACAAAGGTGGCCGCTCCCTCAGATTATACCGGTGCGGGGTCCGAATGCGGTCCGCCGCCCCGGGTGTGCCCGTTGCTTGCGCGAAGTGCCGCAGGGCACTAGCGCGAGCTCGTCAGACCGTGACAAAGGGCTTCAGGTCTGCGATGTGGGCACGGCTGAGTTTTCCCAAAGGGGATCCTTCAGCTAGTACGCGCCACGGACGCTCACTGACAATCGGTTCATAAGACCGGGCGGCTTTCCAACCCTTGGCTCAACCGTTTGTCAGACGTGGCAGGCACGGAATAGCGATAAAAGCCACGCTTCGTGCCGGGCCAGGTCACAACATCGCTCAGTTTGCAAAAACTTTCGAGCCACTCAGGTGACCGGCCATAGATTTGTCGTGAGAGGATCGCAACAGTGCGGCTCTCAGACTTTTGGGCATAACCACCTTAAACGGGTCTATGGACTCGTCGTCAGTGGCTATATACTTCAGCAGGAGCCCGTCATGGTCCAGCAAAAATGAATCCGCCGGGGACTCAGCGACACACGCTGTATCAGCCCCCTAATCGCGCCCGCCGCAGAACAAGCAGCGTAACGGCGCGCCTCTCAAGACGGTTTTAACGGCGCCCGCCGCAAAGCAAGCAGCGTATACGGCGCTCCGTCCCTCCGAGACTCGAAACGGATCACTTTGCTGAGCCTTCAGTAGCTCTTCGCTGCTGAAAGCGATTCCCATTCTCCCAAAATGGGGGAGTCTGGTATCGCGCCCACTCAGGACCGCAGCAACCGCCGCGTGCACGGCGTCACGGGTTCGCTCTCGGCATGGTGGCCTTCGGAAAGTTCCCCCGCTCGGCCGCTACGCAGTGCGCCGCTTACCTGGATAGCAGCCAAGGTCGTCCTCATGGGGACTCCCCCTTTCCGCCGCTGTTTCGCCCCCGACGCTTGCATGTGCTAAGGCACCGCGAGCGGCCGTCGCACCGAAATCCAGGTTCTCGGCAGACAACAGGGGGCACGAGATAGCGCATCAGCTACCACGTAGGAGTGTATTCACCACAAAAAGGGGGGTGACGACACGGGCGAGCGCCGAAGGGCGCCCGTCGATAGAGGCGGTTGCCTCTTTGTGCAAAGCGACGCGCCATCTCCAAAGGGAGCGGATAGGCGCCTCGTGTCGTCACCGCAATAGGGGGTGCCGACACGGACGGGTGCAGAAGGGTTCCCGTCAACAGAGGCAATAGCCTCCGTGTGCAACGCGGCATCCGCTAAAAGGGACAGCGGACAAAAGTCCCGCGAAGCAGCCATGTTGCGACGAGCCCGAATCGCGCAGGCGAACTGACTCGCTAAGAGCAATCAAAAGCTAGAGCTTTTGATACCGCGTTGGGCGCCAATGGGGTGTACACGTATCCCGAAGGAGTACGGCCACCAGCGTGGGTCCGGTCTTAGCGAGCCGCAGGGCACGCTTTAACCGTCGCCGTGGCGAGAAACACGATACTACTCAAGTCGCAACACTTTATTGTGGCAACACCAAACGCAGTACAGCCCGTTGCAAAAAGGCGCGGCGGGAAAGCAAGTAGGCTTATCCACGCCACGGGCACAAAGTACTACACAGGGTGCCACGAGCACGTCTCCGCGGTAAAGGTAATCCACGGAGACACCGGGACAAAGGGGCCCGGTTGCTCGAGCGAGGGCAAAGGCGCTCGCGTTGGCTTCGAAGGGAGACGGGTCGGCGTAGCTAGGCCACGCACTAGGACACCGTACTGCCCTTCGGCCGTGAGTACGCAGCGGGGCAACAAAAGATGAGCGTTCGCATCGGGCGCGAGGCGCCGTCAGCGAAGTCCAACGAGCCCCGAGCGACGGGACTCGACGGACGGAAAAGAATGCGTGGCTCACCGTTTGAAGTCCCGGACTGTACTCACCGCTCCCGACGCAGCGCGCGAAAAACCTCTCGGGGGTCCCCGCGCGCGGCGCCACAGTCAACATCCGCTACCGGGTGTGGGAGTTAAACGTCACTCCGCCCTTCCCAGCGCGGCTGAGAGCAAAGGAGGGCAGACATGTCGGGACATGAGAATTGTAGAAAAGGCGGGAAAGCCCGCGCAAAGGCAGCGGGCCAGCCTCAATTCCCACAAGTTCCACAGTAGATTTTCGTTTAACGGAACCTGAACAGATCAGGAAAATATGTACCAATTAACAGGAGTTTCGTTTACTGAAAGAAGAAGAGATTTGCCGAGTCCAAGTACAAAATAAATGAAGTAATATTAGTGAGAGTTGTTCTGTAGGGATTGTAGGGATTTCGGATTACTGAGAGTTTACTGTATTTGTGTCATGCAATCTCAACAATGGTGCATCGTACGTTTTCTGTCTCTCAACGTTACCTATTACATCTTTCGTTGTCTGACCCACTGCTGTGGTCTAGTGGTTATGGTGCACAACCGCTTAGCTGCCTGTAGTGGTATCCAATACCGGCCGCCACGACCGCATTTTCGATAAAAGTGAAATTTCTCGAAGCCTGTGTACGTACGTGGATTTAGGTGTGCATTAAGGAACACAAGGTGGTCGAAATTCCCCGAGCCCTCCTGTGCGATGTCCCTCACAATCGCATGGTGGTTTTGGGATGTGAAACCTCACCAGTTATCGTGTTTACTCGATTCTACCGCGCCCTCGATTGTAACGCACACCCGATTTCCACGGCGCAAAAAAAAAGTAAGACCGATTGCAACGCGCACCCATTTTTCTCGCTGGCCCGCACAATTACACCATTCGAAAAAACGACTCCTTGCGGGAGCGCCTTCCATTTAAATATGAGGTACAGGGGAAGCTTGTGCCCATCTGACGTGTAACAGAGCATTGCTGTCGCTGTAGTTTTACCGTGGACCAATGTAAGCACGCGAACTTGCTTCGCCCCCTTGTTCTCGACGGTTGTGGTGCCAGGCATGTCGAAAGTAAAGAGGCGTCTGATCGGCATTCCCGATTTGCCTAAGCAGGTAGCCGTTGTTGTGCCGCAAGTTTTTTGGACGAACCTCTGAAAACTGTGAAGGTTTTCGTCGTACTCTTCTGCAAAGCTTTTTGCATATGCCCGTTCGCCTTCGGAGGGAAAATCCTTTCCTCTTCATAAAGTTAGTTAGCCAGCACCTGCTCGCTTAAACTGGCTTCGCATTAGACCTTTTTCTAAGACTAATTGCATACCCCGCACTTGGAGCAGTTCTGTCGTCACGGGCCGCTGTGCCACTCAAGCACATACTTGCCGAGCAGCTCTTCATTGCGGAAACCGACCCTGCTGCGGTCCACTGAAGCATTTGCGTGAAGCTTTGCTGTCGACAATCTTCTGCTTTTGTTTCCGCCAGTCCCGCGCGCATGTTTCTTAAACTCTGAACGACCGCGATGTGGCCCGATTTCCGTCCATTTCTGCACACGCGATGACTTTCGTTTTAAAAGCGGCATCGTGTTGCACTCGAGTTTTTGGAGTCAACCCTTCCATGCCGTCGATGCTAATGCAGTACAAGATGACGAACTCCTCAGCACACGTACGAAGTGCCCCACATGGGAAACACATAGGCAGAAAATGGCGGACGCGCCATGCCGACGCACGTAGGGGGCGGCCATTTTGAAAATGACGATGGCCAATATAATGACCGTATTCATTTTTTTTTTGTACTCGATTCTAACGCGCATGCGATTTATGAACTCGCTTAACCGAAAAAAGGTGCACGTTGTAATAACGTGAGCAGCAGACAGCATACCAAGAAGCAACTGATAAGTTTATTAGAAGACGCACCATATATAGGCGCAGAACACGTGATCGGTCGCACAGGAATGCGCGCACTGGGTGCGCAGTGATAAGTGACGTCACGCTACAACACTCCTTCCCCTTCAGATTACTTCCGAAAGTCACTGGACTGGTATCTGTTCGGGGCATGTCGTACACGTGCACTACGACGCAGAGTTGGAAGTTCGACTGCAGGTGGCGCGTCGTCGGCACTGGGCTGGTCCGGCGAGCCGGAGGCAGCTGCTCCGGCCGTGGGCGATGCAGTTGCCGGAAGGAGAGACGTCGCAGAGTCGGTTGCGTGTGGATTTACGAGAGGCGACCCGGCGACAGGCCCACACGCCATCGGAACCGTCGGTGGAGTCGTGTCTACGGATGCCGTTGGAGCAGGTTGTGCCTGCGGATAACTTGAAGAATCCTGGCTTCCGTGGCGGGCTCTGATGTGGTCCGAATGCGTAAATCGCACCGCCTGCGACACTTTCACCAGATAGGTTACGGGACTGATAACCTGTGTCACGATACCATCTTCCCACGACACTGTTTCACCTCGCACAGTCTTCACCCACACAGCGTCCCCCACACCAAAACATCGCGGAACCCCCCTAGACATGTCCTTTTGCACTTTGGTACGTTGCTGCTGCTCCCGCATGGAGAGCTCGAAATCTGGTTTTAGTAATGACAGCTTTACCCGTGGCTGTCTTTTCAAGAATAATTCTGCCGGGGTCTGGCGAGTGGTACTGTGCGGAGTAGTCCTGTAACTCATTAGATAGCTGTCCAAGCGTTCCCGAAATGAATGTTTGTGGTGGCTAGCTTTGTCCTGCAAGACATGCTTTGACAGTGCTTGTTTGGTAGTCTGCACTAAACGCTCGGCCGCTCCGTTAGAGGCCGCGTGATAAGGAGGTGTCTTGACATGCCTTACACCGTTTACACTCAAGAAGGCGCGAACTCTTCGGAAATGAATTGCGGTCCATTATCACTCACCAGTACCTCTGGCAGACCATACGCGGCAAACATACTACGTAGCTTCTCAATGGTTTTGTTAGCCGTAGTGGATGACATAGGCGAGACCTCGATCCATTTAGAGAACGCGTCGACGAGAACCAAGAACGCCTGAGAGCCCTTTACCGCATAATCGACGTGCACGCGTTGCCAGGGCCTTGTGGGATAATTCCATGGTTGCAAAGGAACCGGTGAAGCAGCTTTTTGGACGGCCTGACAAACCTGACATTGTCGAACGTAGCTCTCAACCGAAAGGTCGAGGCCAGGCCACCACACAAAGCTTCTTGCTAACGCTTTCATGCGACTAGATCCCGGGTGGTCCTCATGCAATAGCTGCAGGACCTGTAGCTGGAGCTTATCAGGTATGATCACCCTTGATCCCCACGTTATGCATTCTTGCTCTACTGATAGCTCGTCGCGCCGGGAATAAAATGGTCTAAATGCTTCAGAGCACTCTGAAGGCCATCCATTTAAGATGAAGTGCGTCACGCGAGACAAGGTGGGATCACGTCGTGTGGCTCGCGCTACGTCATCCGCTTTGAGGGGGCATGCTGTCAAATAGCAAGAGACACTCGGAAGGTTCATCGGCCGCTACAATAGGCTGTGGAAGCCGAGACAGAGCGTCAGCCACTTCAACATTTCTTCCCTTTCGGTATTTTAGTTTATACTGGTACGCTGCCAGGGTAATTGCCCATCTTTGCATTCGAGCTGCAGCAAGCGCAGGCACCGGCTTGTCGTGGCCTAATATTCCGAGCAATGGCTGATGATCTGTATAAAGAGTGAACTCTCGTCCATACAAGTAGCGGTGGAATTTTCTTAACCCAAACATCAGTGCTAATGCTTCGCGTTCGCACTGAGCACAGTTTTTCTCTGCGGCTGTAAGTGTTCTAGAAGCAAATGCCACTGGCCTTTCGTGTCCCTCTGCGGTCTCATGAAAAATGACAGCCCCCAATCCATACGACGAAGCGTCACATGTCATAGCCATTGGTTTCGCCACATCGTAAAAAGTGAGCACATTACTCTTGACAAGTAACAGTTTCGTAGAAGCAAATGCTTCGCTACACTCAGGACCGCAGCAACCGCCGCGTGCACGGCGTCACGGGTTCGCTCTCGGCATGGTGGCCTTCGGAAAGTTCCCCCGCTCGGCCGCTACGCAGTGCGCCGCTTACCTGGATAGCAGCCAAGGTCGTCCTCATGGGGACTCCCCCTTTCCGCCGCTGTTTCGCCCCCAACGCTTGCATGTGCTAAGGCACCGCGAGCGGGCCGTCGCACCGAAATCCAGGTTCTCGGCAGACAACAGGGGGCACGAGATAGCGCATCAGCTACCACGTAGGAGTGTATTCACCACAAAAAGGGGGTGACGACACGGGCGAGCGCCGAAGGGCGCCCGTCGATAGAGGCGGTTGCCTCTTTGTGCAAAGCGACGCGCCATCTCCAAAGGGAGCGGATAGGCGCCTCGTGTCGTCACCGCAATAGGGGGTGCCGACACGGACGGGTGCAGAAGGGTTCCCGTCAACAGAGGCAATAGCCTCCGTGTGCAACGCGGCATCCGCTAAAAGGGACAGCGGACAAAAGTCCCGCGAAGCAGCCATGTTGCGACGAGCCCGAATCGCGCAGGCGAACTGACTCGCTAAGAGCAATCAAAAGCTAGAGCTTTTTGATACCGCGTTGGGCGCCAATGTGGTGTACAGTTTCGTAGAAGCAAATGCTTCGCTACACTCCCGTGTCCACGACCACCTTTCGCCCTTGCGCAACAGACGGTACAATGGCTCTGCCACGCAGGCAAGGTTACTTAAGAACTTTGCATAAAAGGTTAACATGCCGAGATAAGCCTTTAGCTCTGTTTGGCAAGTGGGCTCTGGCGCTTCTGTGATCGCCTTTATCTTTTCTTCTGTAGGATATATACCTTCAGCGCACACAGTGTGACCGAGATAAGTCACAGTGCTCTGAAAAAACCGACACTTTTCCTCTTTCAGTGTCACGTTGTAGTCACTCAGCCGCTGCAGGACTAGTTCCAACGTTTTTTGACAGTCGGCTAAGTCTTTTCCCGACACAATGACGTCGTCTATGTAACATCCCACGTGCTGTATGCCTTTGAGCACCTCATCCATGAAGGACTGAAAAATGGCTGGCGCACTGGCTACCCCAAATGGTAAGCGCTGGAACTCGAACAGCCCCCTGTGCGTATTAATAGTTAGCAGTGGTCGGGACTCGGCAGTGAGCGGAATCTGCTGATACGCGGCCGAAAGATCCAACACACAAACACTCGGCCGCCCGCTATGGCAGAGAACAAATCTTCCGGTCTAGGCAATGGGTAGTGGTCGGTCTTTAAAACAGGATTAATGGTGACTTTGTAGTCCCCGCACAGCCTCAGTGAACCATCTTTCTTTTGGATTACGACTACTGGCGTGGCCCAATCGCTCCGATTTACGGGGCGTATAACACCGCTTTTCTCTAGCCTTTCTAGCTCGCCTTCCACTTTATCTCGAAGCGCAAATGGGACGTTTCTGGCCTTGCCAAAAATAGCCGTACAATTCTGGCTTAAAACTATCCTTGCTTGATAGTTTTTTACTTTTCCAGGTTGCTTAGAAAACACCCCTGGGAACTTCTTTTTAACCGCCTCTACCTTGTGAGAGTCGCTTACATTTATAGCAAACACGCTTTTCCAGTCAAGCCCGAGCCCTTCAAGCCAACTTCGCCCCATCAGCAATGGTAGCTGCTTGCCGTTATCCTTGACGATAATAGCGGGTAGCCGCAAAGACTGTTTTCCCACCGTAACGGAAACGTTGCATTGCCCTTTTACTGGAACAGGTTCCCCAGTGTATGTTTTTAGGGTGACTCGAGATGGCTCGCACTTGACATGAGGAAATGCGTTCAGCCTCACACTCTCAGGAATTAGTGTTACAGCTGCTCCCGTATCAATCTGCATGCAGAGGTCTTGCCCTTCTACGTTTAGCTGCACTTCATACCCAGAACGCACGGTATTGATAACATGGTACACATCTAATTCAGAGTCACTATCAGAGCAGTCCACCACGTTTGCAGTCTTGAGTTCTCTGCGATTACTTGGACACATCTTCTGTAGATGACCGATTTGAGAACAGCTGTGACACTGGACGTTCTTATACCAGCAAACACTAGCCGCATGCGCTTTGCCACATCTTTCGCAAACTCGCTTGGCTTCCTTGAGCTTCCGAAGCTTCGATTTCTTTTCGCTTCCTTTTCCTCTTATCGCCATTGCATAAAAAGCCGCTTCCTTGCCTTCTGCATGAAGTAACGCTGTCTGTCGCGCAGCCTGCTCTCGGTCCTGGGCTATCTTGCACGCCTTTTCGAAGGTTAAATCTTCTTCAGCAAATAGGGCGAGTTGCGTTTCCTCGCGTCTTATGCCTGCCACTATTCTGTCTCGCAGCGCGTCTTGCAGAAACTGACCGAAATCGCACTTCCTTGCTAACTGTTTTAAGGCCACTATGAAGTCCTCGACGCTTTCCTGCTCTTCTTGTGCTCGCTTGTTAAATTTGCAACGTTCGGCAATGACCGAGCACTGTGGGCTATAGTGTTTTTTCAACAGCACTGTGACCTCTTCAAAGGACTTGTCCCCAGGAACAGCGGGTACTACCAAACTTTTGAGCACCTCGTACGTTCGTGGTCCTATCACACTCAAGAATACTGCCAGCTTCTTTCCTCTCTGATGTCATTTGCGGTGACGAAGTGCTCAAAACGCTCCAGATAGGATTCAAAATTCTGATCCTTCTCGTCGAACTCGTCTAGCTTGCCTAGTCGCGCCATTGTTCAGTAAAGTGCAGTATACTTATCGGGTTGCTTTCCCCGACGACTGCGTTGCCTCTTGCCGAAGGTAGTGCCGCCGAGTTCAACCGTCCCAGGCCATGGCTGCCGTTGTTTTCTGGTCCATGGCTGTCGACCGCCGATCGCCCGCAATACTGCTTCGTACTGAGCTAGTACAAGGGGGCGGATCCCATCCTCGTCGCCAGTGTAATAACGTGAGCAGCAGACAGCATACCAAGAAGCAACTGATAAGTTTATTAGAAGACGCACCATATATAGGCGCAGAACCACGTGATCGGTCGCACAGGAATGCGCGCACTGGGTGCGCAGTGATAAGTGACGTCACGCTACAACACACGTTAGATTCAAGTAATTACAGTACTGTTATTAGTGCCGTTGTGCATGCCACAACATGTGCATCTCTTTTGCCATGTAATTGAAGCCTGTTGCTCTTTATTTCCTGCCTTCTTTCAGGCCAAGGGCAGGATACAGCTGATGCCAGGTGAGTGCTGTACTCCAGATACTTCAATGGCAGCATAGGCCGGTCTCCTTCACCAGACTAGCATTTTTTACTTATAAATTGCCTAGGCAAATGCTTGCCTTAAGTCGTGGTTGGGATCATGCGACCCACACTCGTCGGCTACCAACCAAGTTTGCTCGCCTAGCCATACTAAGCACACCACTACAGTAGACAGTCATCAAAAGGACACTAAAGTCAAATAACAATTTATGTCATAGTGAAAGCTATATGTATGACGTCTAAAATGACATTATTATCATCAGCAGTGCCTCACTTGCCAAGAAATTGATGTAAATGCACGACAACACATGTACCACGAGTACGACATGCGCAAAATGATCCTGACGACGTCTGAGTTACCGCCTACAATTAATCGGTAGTAATCGAACTAGCTGCACTAATAAAAAGCCTTCCGTGCATCAAGAGACATACATTATAAAAATACTGCTTGTTCGTTTCTGTTTGATTCATGGAAAAAAGGACTTTTGGACAATACTGTAGGGAATAGCGCGAGTGGTACAAAGGTTCAATTTTCACTCCGTTAAACTGGACAGGTCGTGCCATCTAGCCAGGCCCAGTTGAACCAAGCACGTCTGTAATCTAGGAGGCCATGGCAGGATACTGTTCAATGGCCGTTGTTGGTGCTGTGGCTCCTGCTACTTTCACGCTGCTTCTAGTAGTGTCAGCGGCCGTATAGTAAAGCCAGGCGACGTGCACGGCAACAGTGACGTGAAAGTTTCCACCTGAGGCGGGTAATTTGAAGTGTGCTAACACAATTCAGACCACTAAAACACGATTTTATTTTAAAACAAGTACTTCCTTGGTGCAAAACTAGCACTACGAGGTTTCTGGACTGGTATTTCAGCAATCAAGATTCACTTAATATTTGCCTTTAGTATCCCTTTAAACAAAACTTGAAGTGACCATGAGAACTTGTTCAAATAAACCGGAGTTTCGTCTACTGAGAGATGAACAGGGGTCCAGAATACACTCGTTTCATTCTAACAATGTTGCATCTTACACGAAAATAATTTCATTATATTCAAAAATTCATTATATAGGTGTATTTCTAACACTATATCTGTTGCAAGACTAGCCTTAATTTACTTCGCTATAACCGATATTTTGTTATATCCAGGTTTGTTATATCGAAGTTTGCATGTACAAGAACGAAACCAATATTGTCAGAAGCACATGGTCCATTTAAGAAGCCATTTCATTAAAGATTTTTGTTTACTGAAAGTCTAACATCTAACCCCTTTTCAGTCTATAAGTATCTAAGCAATGAGCTGTTGCTTCATTTCTGCATGCTGGGGTTTCTCATTGGCTTTGTTTTACACGAACCGATTTCCAATCCTTTCAGAGATTCTACTGGATTATAATCTCTCCCCCGTTGTTCTACTTATATGCCTATTTCTTCTGAATCCGAACAATCGGTCACTGAGTTGTGTACTCGACCATCTGTGTCTGCTGTGCTATCCGCAGGAGGAGGGGTCAGCGAATCCAACCTAGCCCACCTACTTCACGCAACTGGAGTCCGATCTGTACATGCCTCTGCAAGCGAGCCCGTGCCTGCCGCAACACAGTCTACCCTGTCGTTTGGAGATCAGCGGGTTTGCAGCGCCGCTCGTGTGCGCTCCCTTCTGGCTATCATTTACGCACAGGGCCACCTGTAGACAAGCCGCACAAAGCCGTTGTGACCACCAAAGAGGTTGTCTTTCAAGGCTCGTGCGACGGTCGCAGGCGACCCGTGCGTGATGCTTTCGAACACGGTTTCCTGCAGACTGCAGTCATCGAGCCTGTGTGTAATTGCGGGAAGCTTGTATGGATTTCTCGCGGTTCGTGAGGGCTTTTTATCGAGACTAGATTCTAAAATCCCATCTACTGAGACATTGCGAGGTGGGTTAAGTGTCCTATTTCATTAAATGAGTTGAGATACTGCGACTGTGATGCAAAACTGTCTTAATTTAGATTTGCAGGGTCTGGATGAAATGTCCAAATTATTTTATGGACTAAGATAAGGGCACAGTCTCGCTGCGCCATGATGCCCTTACAGGACGAATTTGTCGTGCTTGTTTGTCTCTTATACTAAACCTGCACAATCACATTCAACCTACGAGTGCTCACATATCAGAAATGCTTGCCTAAAGTGTGCTATCGAAATGCTACCGGAGTCTTGCAATTTTCTTTGCGGCATGACACATAGAGTTGACCGGCTTCTGATCAAGTATGGCTGCTATCGCAAAGTTTAAAAACAGCTCACAGGTGTGCAGTCATCCAATATTCAAATGAATTCCG
Source organism: Rhipicephalus annulatus (assembly GCA_013436015.1). Taxonomy (NCBI): domain Eukaryota; kingdom Metazoa; phylum Arthropoda; class Arachnida; order Ixodida; family Ixodidae; genus Rhipicephalus; species Rhipicephalus annulatus. Next base: position 79,294 of record WOVY01015379.1, read on the forward strand.
CAGTGTATGCTGCATTGTAGGCCTTATGTGGAGTACGGAAAAATAACAACAAAAAATGCCAATCCTGTGTGCAACGTGCAGCAGAGTCGCAGCAAAAGCTGGAAAAAAGCGATCTTTCAAAGCCTTTTCTAAACACTCTTTGGGTAAATGCTAGAAGCACACTTGCTGGGTACCCACTACACCATAAATAATCATAATTTCTGTGCAGTGGGCCAGCATTCACTATATGTTATCGTTAATCATTCTTCGGAGAAGCATGGTATCCGTTAAATACTTGCAACGAGTTTTGTGTTGCATTCAGAGGCTGACGACGACGAATTACACCTGAAGTGGGTATGTGCCAGAGCTGATGATGAAGAACAAGATCTTGTAATGGGTTGGATAACTGGACGACCACTCTTTACGCAATTCGCATTGCGTGACACATGATTGTTCATTTGCTGTTCTTAGAACGCTTTATTACTCATATCAACCCGATTCCTTTCTTTGACATCGAGCCTGCCTAAGGCAAGTTTGCAAAGGACTCCCAAGCACAGGCATGGCTCAGCGGTAGAATTCTGGGCTGGCACGCAGTAGACCCGGGTTCGAATCTCACTAAGTCCTTGGTGCTTTAAAAGAATTTTTTTCTTATTTTGTGCGATAGTGGTTATGGACACCGGTGGCGGCGAACAACTACAGCGCTGCACGTGACCTGTGTTCTGATCTCATAGCAGCTTCGCTGTAAAAACTTGTCGCCCGCCGCTGCATTGATAGTGACTTTTGAGACCCACAGCCACACGGGCAAAACAGGATGGCACAGAGTGTGAAAGGCATGCTAGAAAAGAACCACAAAGCATACTCACAATGGTTCGCAGAGCTCCTTTTCCAAGTGTGATGGCAAATATTTCACCCTCTGTCTTATCGGAAGTGGGAGTACCGATTTCGGTCTAGCGCAGTTCCTCAACACTCGTCTTGCAAATGTATTATTTTTTTCATTCCCAAGACGTAAAATGAAAATCACGGAGCATTTCATGTGCACTGATATAATCAGTGTTTGTCTGGACCAGATGGTAAATCAATGTTATTGAATTCTTACAACATTGTTTGGTTCTGCAGTTTTTATTTGTTTACATTGGAATGTTTCTCTGCACCTATCAAATGCAGTGACATCTCAGCCAAACAGTATTGGGCCTTATATATATATATATATATATATATATGTAGTAGTAGTAGTAGTGGACAAGAGCGCTCCGTTTTTAACAGTGATCAGAAAAAAACATTTTTTTTTGAACGAGTGAAACGCAGTGTTGATGTTCCTCTGCAGCACATAACTGGTGAGTGCTGTCATGAGTAAATGCAACTTGCCATCTTTGTGAACACAAATTTAATGCCTATTATTAAATTAATTAATGCCCGAGCATAAAAACTCGTACAACATAGTCTCCCGCATTACACCATTCCACATACCTCGCATCTTGCCAGAAAATAGGTTTTTTATACTAGAAAATTCCTTATGAAGGTTATTCCTAACACTGTATCTATTGCAAGACTATTCTTTATCTACTTCATTATAACTGATAACTCATATATGTGTTTGTTATGTCGAGGTTTGAGTGTAGTTTCGATTGAGGAAATGTCTGGTCAATTTTAAGCTTGTAATTAAATAGTGTTGGTCTTGTTACCAGCATTTGTTATTTTTGCTGCGGTAATTGGTGACATTTAAAAGCCATGTTGCAGAGCCAAGAAGGTTTGACAAGCATGGAATGGCAGTTTGCACATGATTCTTTGGTAGCTGCAGCTCCTTTGTTTAACGATGCATGCCATAACGAGCTGCCAAGCAAGTGTGCCGGCCGCCATTGTACTGGATGACGATCCTTTAACGGTATATCAATGTGCGAAAGCTGGGATCTAGCAAACCAGGTGGTAGCATCGGCCACATGCAGTGGTACCACTGAAAGCTGTCGACTGCCCTCACGTTTCGTTTCAGGTACCCCGTCCATCCAATTTGGCTGTGCTACTTACCAGCTGATCGCTTGTAGTCAACCGAGCTGGAAACGCGTGCTCAAATTTCGTTTCGTGCCAAATTGTACAGTGTCAGTATTTAGTGTGCAGCATGTTATGTCGATTATGTGTTCATCTAGAATGCTTTTGTGTTATCGTGGCAAGGGGCAGTTTTTCGTGATCATGTACTGCTTCACCGGAGAAGGGCAAAAGTGTGGCAGTGAGAATTGAGTTCTGAAAGTGCAGTTCACGGAGGAGGGTACGAAACTAGGACTGCTGTCATGGAGTGATGTCTTTTCCAACGCTATCTCTGATGCTTTTCACACTTGCTCTTTGGCCAGACTGACCATCAGTGTGACCAGTGAGCAAGCACAAAAAGCATCTGCCCATCACTTTTGCCAATGAGCAAGTGCAAAAAACATAGCATTGCAAAGGCATGGCTCAACAATATTTATCCCAGGTGGCAGAATTGTTCAAGACTCACTAAACCGAACAAATCAGCCCAATTAATGATCACACCAGAGCTCTGGCGAGTTTTTTTATTGCTGTGGCTCTGCAGGCAGACCTAGGGCAGAGCAGCTAGACAATCTCGGCCAGTACACTGAGACATTGAGATACAGTTGAACCCTATATAAGAGACATTCACCAGGGAGGAATATTTGTTCTATATTCGGTGGCTTATATGCGCTTATTTCAATTTAGGCCCACTGGTGTGTGTCTCTAATACCCATTGGTTTCTTACATCAATGTTCCTAGTAAAGGTGCATCGGTCCAAGTGCATTAGTTTAAGCGCCGTAGGGCGTTGGTCCAAGACTGCAAGGAAAAAGTGACAGGGGCAGCTTTACGATGAGCTTGCCGGCCATATAATGCATCCTCCTTGTTCATTTACGACCTCCATTGCCAAATAATACCATCTCAAGGCAAACATATCATTCCTGCTAGCAAGTAGGTGAGACGTGGGCGCATTATTTTTTGTATTCTACTTGCTGGGGTTTTGTCGAGTTATCGTAACTGTCTGCTTTGTTGTTTGTGTGTATATTGCCACCTGGCCATGAACTGCGGCGAGCACGAGCCCGCATCGAGGAGAAAAACGAGGAAGAAGTTGTTGGGCTAGCGCGCTCTCGCCGAGGCTTTTGTTTTTTGGTTGTGGTGTCCCTGACCTGCGCCTCTGTGACTACGCGGTATTCTTTACCTGAAGTCCCTCTTGTTCACGCGCGACAACTGGTGGAGTCGCTGGGTATTCCCAGTCAATGATCCAAACGCCTCCTGGGAGCCCTATACCCGCAGTCGCAACACCTGTCCACCGGGCCAGCCGGAGAATCCGAGGATTGTCCCCCGAGCGTGAACCTCTACCGGAGATGGCATCAACTGCACCACCCCAGAGCGGTACGGAAAATATTCCGATGGCTAATTACATGCTGCAGAAGCCACGAGTGCCGAAGGTGTTCCGCGGCTCCATGTTGGAGGATGTTGTGGACTGGTTGGCTCACTTTGAACGCGTTGCGGCTTTCAACGAGTGGACCGACGCCAACAAGCTGCGGAATGTATATTTCAGCCTTGAGGACGGAGCTCGTACTTGGTACGAGAACCGCGAACCCTTCTCGTCGTGGACGATGTTTTGCCGTCAGCTGCTGGCAAGTTACGCTGACCCCCATCGCCGTGAACGAGCGGAACGGGCCATCCAATCACGCATCCAAATGCCGAACGAGAGCGTGATGGCGTACGTGGAGGACATGACGAGCCTTTTCCGTCGCGCTGACCCAGGTATGGGAGAAGACAAGAAGTTGCGCCACCTAATGCGAGGAGTTAAGGAGCAACTCTTCGCTGGTCTCGTGCGAAGTCCCCCGAATACTGTGGCAGAGTTTTTAACTGAAGCAACGACAATGGAAAACATGCTGCAGGCAGCGATCAGCTGTGTACGACCGCCACGTGAATGTTGCCTCGCCGGTGGACCAGATTGGAGTTGCGGGGAGTAACGTCAATCTCGAAGCTCTCTGCGACCTCATCAGATCGGTGGTACGCGACGAGCTGCAGAAGATTCACGGGCCGCCTCCACCTGCTGCGGGATCCATCTCCAGCCTCATCAGGAGTGAAGTACAGCAGGCTTTGCAAGTCCCGCTGTCCAACGATGCTTCCCCGCCTGTACCGATCGAGCCTCACCGTGCATCTTATGCCGAGGCTGTGAGCTGTTACGTCGCTCCTGCATCGTACGCCGAAGCTGCGAGTCGTTACGCTCCTCCACGCCGTTTCGTACACCCTGCACATCGCGATCCACTCCCAGCAGTTCAACCAGTCCAGCATTTCGAGAATCGGCAGCTCCTCCCGCGGAAATCGGACGTATGGCGCACACCGGACAGGCGGCCGCTGTGCTACCACTGTGGCGAAGCCGGACACGTGTACCGCGAATGCCAGTACCGTCGCCTCGGACTTCAGGGTTTCGCCGTCGACTCACCCAGGCCAAGATTTGGCGAAAGACCCAGAGCGATTGAGGAGTACCTGTCCGAGCAGCGCATGCCACTGCTCCCGCGGCGCCAGTCACGATCACCATCTCCAAGAAGGTCTTCGTCAAGTGTCCCGAACTACCCAGGGGCGGCGCCAGCACGGCCGCTCAGCCCTAGGCGGGAAAACTAACGACAGCGACCTTCGGGGGCGGGGCCGCTGATAAACGACACGAACAAGGGCCCCAATCCATGCGAGTACGTACCAGCAGTGGTTCAACGACGACAGCTCCCGAATCAGAAAGCCGACTTTCCCTAGATATACCTGTAGTGCTCGACGGCCGCCACGATATTACAGCTTTATTAGACACAGGGGCCGACTACTCCATCATGAGCAGAAAACTGGCGACGCATCTCAAGAAAGTGGGTACGCCGTGGTACGGGACACAAATCCGTACAGCCGGCGGGCACGTCGTCACCCCTCTCGGTATCTGCACGATTAGAGTCGGCATTCGCAAACGCACATTTCTCTGCAGCTGCCTTATACTTCCTGAATGCTCCCGAGACCTCATCCTAGGCGTCGACTTTTTACGTGAATACGGTGCTATCATTGACCTCCGACAGCGCACAGTGACGTTCTCTACAGACAAAGCAGAAAAGCCTGATGACAGCCATCTCAGTTCGCTTCGTGTTTCGGCCGACATAATCACGTTGCCTCCACGTTCAAGCATCCTGGTTGAAGTCGTGTGTGACGAGATACGTGACGGTGAGGCAGTCGCCGAAGGCAACTTGACACTTTTGTTTAGCATAGGTGTCTGCGCAGCCCGCAGCCTCATTACGCTTCACGACAGACGTGCCACGCTGCTTGTGACAAATTTTAGTAATGAGCAGCGGCACCTGTTTCGACGCACCGCTATCGCTTTCGCCTACCCCATCGAAGACGTTGCTGAATGTTTTTCTGCCGCATCAATAAATAGTGGGCTACAATCGACATCGACCGGCGTTTCTAAGGCTCTTGAAAAGGTGGACATCAATTCGAGCCTCACGCAGAAAGAACGCGCAGCGCTGCAGGAGCTGTTGCTTGAATTTCAAGAGTGTTTCGCTTCGTCCTCAAAGGTGCGTCAAACGCCCCTTATGAAACACCGGATTATTATACACACCGATGTCTCGCCCATAAAGCAACAACCCTACCGAGTTTCTGCCAAAGAACGTGACGCGATCAATGCTCAAGTCGAAGAGATGCTTCAGGATGATGTTATACAGCCGTCCAATAGTCCATGGTCATCGCCAGTCGTTCTTGTAAAGAAAAAGGACGGAACGTTGCGTTTCTGCGTGGACTACAGAAAGCTGAACGACGTGACAAAAAAAGACGTGTATCCTCTGCCACGCATCGATGATTCACTAGACAGACTACGGCGAGCAAGGTATTTTTCATCCATAGACTTGAAAAGCGGATACTGGCAGATTGAGGTTGATGAAAGAGACCGAGAAAAAACTGCTTTTGTTACACCGGACGGCCTGTATGAATTCAAGGTGCTTCCCTTCGGCCTGTGTTCTGCACCAGCGACATTCCAAAGAATGATGGACACTGTTCTTACCGGTCTGAAGTGGAACACCTGCTTAGTTTATCTCGATGATGTCGTCGTATTTTCGGTCACTTTCGAGGAACACTTGAAACGTCTGCAGGCTGTTCTGGAAGCACTCCACTCTGCGAACCTCACGCTGAAGCCAGAAAAATGCCACTTTGGCTATAAAGAACTTAAATTTCTGGGGCATGTTGTGAGCGCAGACGGTGTTCGACCTGACCCCGACAAGACAACCGCCGTAGCCTCCTTTCCCGTTCCCCGTGACAAGAAAGCAGTACGCCGCTTCCTCGGTCTGTGCGCCTACTATCGTCGCTTCATCGCCAATTTTTCTAGAATTGCCGAGCCTCTGACTCGTCTCACACGTGACGACGTACCATTCGTTTGGAATGAAGAACAGAACGCGGCTTTTATCGATCTACGTGAGCGTATGCAGGCACCACCAGTTCTTGCTCACTTCGACGAGGATGCTGCCACGGAAGTTCATACCGACGCGAGCAATGTAGGTCTCGGCGCCGTGCTTGTCCAACATCAAGAAGGCACCGAGCGCGTGATAGCTTACGCCAGCCGTGCCCTGTCTCGCGCCGAGATGAACTATTCCACCTCGGAGAAAGAGTGCCTAGCAGTAGTGTGGGCCACTATGAAATTCAGGCCTTACCTCTACGGTCGTCACTTTAAAGTAGTTACTGATCATCACTCATTGTGCTGGTTAGCCAATTTACGAGACCCGTCTGGGCGTCTGGCACGATGGAGCCTTCGTTTGCAAGAGTTTGACCTTACCATTGTCTATAATCAGGCCGCAAGCACGAAGATGCTGATTCCTTGTCACGTGCACCTACTGGAGTTTGTGATCCCGACAATGACGATGACTGCGGCTTCCTCGGAGTCCTCACTGCAACAGACTTGATCGCACGACAACACGATGACGTCGAGATTCGCGCAATCATTGACCAACTAGAAGGACGCAACACACCCGTACCTCGGCACATCTCTCGCAATCTCTCTTCGTTCTGCCTGCGGAACGGTGTCTTGTATAAATCAAACTCGAACGGCAATGGGAAAGCCTACTTGCTAGTGGTCCCATCTGACATGCGAGACGACATTCTTCTGGCCTGCCACGACGAACCCACATCCGGGCATCTAGGTTCTTCACGAACTCTCGCCAGAGTTCAACAGGCGTACTACTGGCCGAGACTTGCTATGTACGTCAAGAGATATGTGAAAAGCTGCCGTGAATGTCAACGCCGCAAATCTCCGCCACTGAAGCCTGCAGGCCTGCTGCAACCAATCACACCACCAAGGTCGCCGTTCGATCAAATAGGCATGGATTTACTGGGGCCGTTTCCTCTGTCATCTGCCGGTAACAAATGGATAGTTGTAGCGACAGATTATCTAACGAGATACGCCGAGACAAGAGCCCTGCAACGAGCTACAGCTTCCGATGTTGCCCAGTTTTTCGTCGAACAGATCGTTCTTCGCCATGGCGCCCCGTCTTGCGTCATCACTGATCGCGGAACAGCTTTCACGGCTCAGCTCATTGACGATGTATTCAAGCTAAGCTTCACGAGCCATCGCAAGACGACGGCGTATCATCCGCAGACTAACGGCCTGACGGAACGACTTAACAAGACCATCGCCGATATGTTGTCCATGTATGTAGACGTTCAACACAAGACGTGGGATCAGGTCCTTCCATACGTAACATTCGCCTACAACACTGCCATCCAAGAAACGACACGATTCACACCGTTCCGTCTCGTCTATGGGCGTGAGGTCCAGACCATGTTGGACGCTATGTTGCCACACGATTACGACGGGTCGCTCACACCTGACGCTGAGCAGCTTGCTCAGTTTGCCGAAGAAGCTCGACAGTTGGCACGCCTGCATATCACGCAACAACAAACTGCAGATGCACGCCGCTACAATCTTCGCCATCGACAGGTCGAATACCACCCAGGAGATCTAGTTTGGGTATGGACTCCGGTTCGCCGCCAAGGGTTGTCCGAAAAGCTCCTGAGTCGCTACTTTGGACCCTACAAAGTAGTGCGTCGCATCAGTGACGTGAATTATGAGGTGGTTCCATATGGAACCATGTCACCCCAGCGTCGAAAGCACTACCCAGAGATTGTTCACGTTGTACGGCTCAAGCCGTACTTCGTACGTTAGTGGGACCGTGCCTCAGCCTTGTTCTTTTGTTGTTGTTTTTTCTTGAGTGTGCCACAGTGTGCATGTCTGCTTTACTTCCGCTTATCCACTACCATTCGCGCGAGCATCGGGGGCGATGCTTTTTTTCAGTGGGGGAATAATGCCACCTGGCCATGAACTGCGGCGAGCACGAGCCCGCATCGAGGAGAAAAAACGAGGAAGAAGTTGTTGGGCTAGCGCGCTCTCGCCGAGGCTTTTGTTTTTTGGTTGTGGTGTCCCTGACCTGCGCCTCTGTGACTACGCGGTATTCTTTACCTGAAGTCCCTCTTGTTCACGCCGCGACAATATGTGTGATGTACCTGGTATTTTGGAAAACTACTACTATACTACCTGGTTGTTCCAGTGGTTTTATTGGTTGTAAAACCTGCAGTGTTACAAGGAAAAGGTTATCCTTGTCACCTGAAAGACTAGGGGAGCACATTTGTGTGTAGCAGAGTTTAAAAAAAAAAAAACATGGACGAATGGAGAAAAGAACACCACATGGGTTTTTTTCCTTACACATTACAGTATTCCCCTGGGGCTTTTTGAGAGGTTGTACTATAGAGTATGATGAACTGGTTAACTTGCCAATGTATACCAGCGGTATATGTATTCAATAAAGTTTTGCTCGCCTTGCAATTTTGCAGATCGAGTTTGACTTTTGTTTCTTTATTGACCTGATATGTCTCGCTGCAGGGCTTTAGATTTTTCAAAGTTTATTCAGCTTTTACACACACGTAGAGTCAAGCTAAAAGCCCGTTGAAAATGTTTTCCAGAGATTTCTATTTCCTAACACGATTGCAAAAAGAAAATATGAGGATGTGTGAGGTACCAACTTGAGAAAGTTTTCAATGAGCAATGTACGCTTTATAATCGCTTGGATTTGGGTGCAGTTTCATTTTATCATGTAGCGTGTTTAAAATATAATCTGAACTTGCAAACGCAAGAGTGCTGTACTGTGACCTGTGCGGAAAGGTCGTGTATGGCCATGGAGTTTCATAACAGTGCACTAGAGGAAAAAACGGCACTAGTGTCTATGGGAGCCGCGATGCATGACACTTTAGCCATCAGGGGAATGGTAGGCTGCACCAATTGGCCTAAGCTTAATTTGTTCAGCTTTGTGTGACCTGCAGCTACTTTGCTGCAAGTTCAGCAGTCTCACTTCATCGCCTTGAACCTTCTATAGTTCAATGCTACAGCTTTAGAATTCTGCGGCATTTTCTCCTCAAAGGGAGATGAATACGAGCCTGCCTCTACAAGCGCGCAAGCCAGACTAACGTCTTGACCCAGTCAGCTGGTAAACATGCCTTCAGAGAACACCGTAGAGTGCACGAACAGCACAGCGTGAGGGTTTGCTGAAGAATATGAAATCATAAATTCAAGAGACAGCTGCGTGAGCCATCCTTTAATCACTCACAGAAGCGGAGATTTCGTGCTTGGTGGGGGATGTAAGGTATTTTTATGCCTTCATGTCTGCATATAATATTGTCACGTCACTCCAGTGCTCTAGAGAAGGTTTATTGAGGTCTGAGCAACAGGGCTCTTACCAAGCGCGTCGGTTGAGCTTGCTCGCCAGAGCGGGGACACGTGCGCACTTCTTTCTTTAGTGGTGTGAGCCTTCGCCTTGCCACACAACTCACTACTGGAAGTAGGTGGCAATATATATGACACGTTTCTTCCATTGAACCTTTAGTTGTTGGACAGCACTTGTGTCGTGCACTTTGTGTTTTTTGTGCTTTTTTTGTGTGTTGATTGTGAGGAGCGTGTTTCTCTAATCTAGAGAAAATTGGCACGTGCGTCACAAGCAAAACACTGTCGCGCTTTCAATTGATTCAGAACGTGAAAATCGCAACATGGACAAAATGAATAAACAACAATACTCAAAAAAGTGCCAGGCCGAGGAAACGCTAAATCCAACAGAGTCCAAGCATTGTTATAATTGCTTATTTCAATGCACATGTTCAAGAACATCACTCTGTCGAGCCACCAATTTTCAGAAACAAAGCAAGACTGCTACGATTGAAACAAAGAAAAAAAATTCCTGGAAAATAATCTCAGAAAATGGATAACTATGAATGACACTTTTTCTATCGCAGAAAAGCTTTGTGTAAGGCCAGTAATAAAAGGCAGCAAGCCATTCAAAAAAAAAATTGAAGCGAACTGATGTAAGTTAAAAAAAACTAACTTTGCTGCCATTGAATAAATGGAGATGGAAAAAAAGGCTTCTTTTCACAACGGCAAAAAAGAAACTAATAACACCTAGCTATTAAGAACCTTAAAAAATTAGCAAGCTGAAAAAAAAAAAACGGCTCCGGCCGGCAAGTTGCCTTCTCGCATTACTAAGGCACATTTCTTTCCTATCACTACAAAGTCGTCGGCCTGAATAGCCTTGGTGGCATTGAAATCATTTGCTGCTTTCTGCACTGCACTACATTATGATTGACTTGTTCCAACTCTCCTAACAAGCAGCGTTGCTAAGGTGGCATCGAAACCTTTGTTTCACAAACTAAGCTTTTTAAAATCGAAGGTTTTTCTATCAGCTGCCCGTCAGTGAATTGAAAGTTTTTATTTGTCTTTTTTATCACCATCCCTCAACGCCTTTTTGCTCGCACCTCTAACCGGAGCGACAACCCAGCACACAGCAAGTTTTTGGCATCATCGCTCACGTAAAACACACAGTTTTGAGAACAGTCAGTCGCACAAATTTAGAAATACATGGTAAACTGAAGGGCAATGCCTCCAGAATCGTCGGTTTTTAGAGCCGTCCTTATGCAGTGACGCTTTCCTCTAACTGCGGCAACATAGCAAGCTCTCCCCTCATCGTTGCAAAGGAGTTTCGTGATCAGAAAAGCATTGAAGGACTCTGGTGTCACCGAAGCTTCGGCACATGTAGTCTCGGGCACTGCCCCGCTGTGGGTCGCTAGTTTCTTATATTATTTAGGCGGGCATTTCGAACTGACTCAAGATCATTTGGAATTAATGCTAGCAATAATTATAGATGGCAATAGAGCATTTACGATACAATTTCGGCATTACCATTGCACGCAAAGTTACAAATCGCTGTACAAATGTCGTAAACGAAGCTTTCACTGTCGGAGGTCCTTTATGTCGTGAAGCTATCTGCTAGCAGCCTTCGATCATCTGTGCGGGGCCTTTCTGGAACTCTTGACTTGTATCCTAATATAGGCTCGTCCATCCAAATCGGCTCATTAGGTGTGCAATGAGTGATTTTCTTACCCAAAAGAATAAACAAACGTACTAGTGCACTTGAAGCCGCAAGCACGAAGGCCAGGCAAAACAATGTCACTGTAACCTCGATATAACGAACACGAATATAATGAAATATCGGTTACAACGAGGCGAATAAAGAATAGTCTTGCAATAGTGTTAAAAATTATAACAAATTTTTGAAAATAACAAACTATATCTTCGTTGTAATGAGGCATGAGTGCACTACCAATCATTCCCATGGTGGCTGAATGATTGCAGTGCCGCAGTTTCAGTAAATATGGTAGGACACTCTATGCGTATGCCATTCTACCACTGATGACAGTTTGAGTGAAAGGGAAAGGTTCTAACTGGTGCAGCATAAGTACTTCGCTAGTTCCTGTGGTTGGTGAGTGTCGCTGTAGGGGACCAATAGACTACACAGTGTCGCTTTGCAGCTCTTGCTAGTTTGCCAGCACCAGTACTGCCAGAGCAAGGATGGCACAGTGACACGCCTCTCTACCACTGGTGTAAGTTGTGGGGGAGAGAGTTCTGCCCACCCTAGTGCTCGCTCTGGGGGCACACCCCTCGCAACTGCCTCCCTTTGATATTTGTCCTTTAAACATTGTATATCCGAGTTGCTTGAGAGTTAAGTATGGCGTGGTAAACTCTTTCAATGCCTGTTCACTTTGTAGTGTGCACCTGTGCTCGCTACACGCCTCTGCTGTGGTAGACTATTGAAATCAAAACTGCTCCTCGACCGGTTTCAGAGAAGACTCAACAGAACAGTGTACACACATGACTTGGGAACCCATGTTTGTTTTTCCAATTGATTTTAAAGCACGAAACAAAACAAGATGGTAACCATGAGAAGATGTGTGTCCCCCCTTGCGATTTCGCTGGATTTAAGTCGCTGCTCTCTATCACTGTCGTCGTGATGTTTCCACACTGCTCGCTTGATCCCTAGCTGTTTTTGTGCTCTTCTGCGTATAACCTAAAGTATTAATTTATTCATCTTTGCCTTCTACTGGAATTCATGTTTTAAACGAGGCATTTCACCTTCCTGAGGCACTCTGATGGTCCTCTTTTCGATAAGTGGGCACGGGCAAAGCACCTCTGAGCACACGTAGTATGCTTCATTGCACAGCAGTTCTCGCTGTATGTAAGCGATAACTTGAAAATGCCTCATCGAACATGAAATTATACTGTCGGTGTGCTGTGGCATAGGAGACGAGTGATCTAAAGAATCATCACATCATGACACCACACGATGTCATCGCAACGTCACAGATAGCTAAAAAAATTCTACTGTCGGTGTACTACGGTGTTCGGCAACAAGTGATGCGAAAAGTCACAGTTTCGCCATAAACCGGAAGCAATGAATGCGATAGCAACACATTGAACTGTCATACGAAGTAAGGCTAGGAGATTTAGGAACCATACGATATGTAGTGAGTGCGGTCGAGTGTCCGTTGAGCTGTAGTATTTCTTGTGCGTGCAGAAGCAGGTTCTTCCTATGTCTGGGCATGTATGCGAGTCCACCTTGCTTCAGCTTGGTTAGCATTCTGTTGGAGCTGTCTCGCAGGTGTTCGTACGATACACAGTGCCATCACAAAGGCTGAGCTACGTACAAAGTTTTCATCGGCGTTTGCTTAGTCAGTCGATGATACCGGTGATGATAGCAAAAAGCACACTTTCAGTGCACTTCACGAAAACGTCTACCCAAGATTGTTCTAGACATTGCAGAGTGTTCAACGCCACAAGCAGCTGGGTGGTGAGAGAAGCTGGGCCCCGCTGCGGTGGTCTAATGGCTAAGGTACTCGGCTACTGACCCGCAGGTCGTGGGTTCGAATCCCGGCTGCGGCGGCTGCATTTCCGATGGAGGCGGAAATGTTGTAGGCCCGTGTGCTCAGATTTGGGTGCACGTTAAAGAACCCCAGGTGGTCCAAATTTCCGGAGCCCTCTACTACGGCGTCTCTCATAATCATAGGGTGGTTTTGGGACGTTAAACCCCACATATCAAATCAATCATCAATGAGAGAAGCTGGCTTGCGTGTTCTTTGATATATGGCTCCCACCCACAATCGGGGATTGGTTTCGCAACCGGTGGTTTCATGAGACAGAAAACTTTTAGCGGAAATAGCCGTCTCATTTTTAGCCGTCTACATAACTGCTAGCGAGATATATGAATTTTGCTCAAGAATGTTTCTTCCATTGACAGTTCATTGACAGTAAGCCAGTGGTATAGGTGTGTATGCATATATATATATATATATATATATATATATATATATATATATTAAAATAGAGGTGTTGTACGTCGAGAAACGTTCAGACGCAGCTTGGCAAAATGAGCTTTAACAGGCAGGTCTGGCTAATGGCGAACGGCGTGCGCGAGCTACCACTGCAGCCACCGATCATCGTCGTCTTCTTCATTGCCAGCAGAGCGTCCGTTATTTAGATTCATTAATTCATTACAATTACTCCCCGCGAAATAAGGAGCCATCCTGGCGACCTATGGACAAGTAAACACGGGAGGGTCGTAGCAGGGCTTAAGTCTCGAGACGTGGACAATTTCCTGGCCACGACGACGTTGGTCAGAAGATGGTTCCAGTGGCTCGATGAGGTAATTCACCGGTGACGTTTTTTGTAGCACACGATATGGGCCGTGATACTTGGGGACCAACTTGGTAGAAAGGCCAGGTGTAGCCGAAGGAACATGCAGCCAGACGAGTGAACCTGGATCGTAGGAGGGACATGCAGCCAGACGAGTGAACCTGGATCGTAGGAAGTAGTGTTATTTGATGCGTCATGGTGGTGTTTTTGGCGTCCTTGGTCTTGAGTTGTGAATGATCTTGCAAGTTGGCGGCATTCTTCAGCGTATGTAGCGGCTTGAGACAAAGTCGTGGACTCTGAGGAGTCAGGTTTGTACGAAAGGATGGTGTCCATAGTGCAAGAAGGTTCGCGTCCGTAAAGGAGGAAAAAAGGAGAGAACCCAGTAGTGCTTTGAATGGCGGTATTATAAGCGAACGTGATAAACGGGAGCACTCGGTCCCAATTGGAGTGGTCTGACGAGATATACATAGACAGCATGTCACCAAGGGTGCGGTTGAAGCGCTCTGTCATTCCATTGGTCTGGGGATGATAGGCGCTTGTAGTGCGGTGAACGACGTGGCACTCACGCAGCAATGCTGTGATGACGTCTGACAAGAATACGCGACCACGATCACTCAGTAACTCCCGAGGTGCTCCATGCCGTAATACGATGTTGTGAAGAACGAAAGTCGCAACGTCCTTTGCTGTAGACGAGGGAAGGGATGAAGTTTCGGCATACCGTGTGAGATGGTCGACGGCAACTATGATCCAGCGGTTACCGTCAGCGGTGTTGGGAAGGGGACCGTAGATATCGATGCCGACGCGGTCGAATGGTCGGGACGGGCATGGTAAGGGTAGCAAGGTACCGCTGGCGTGACAAGGGGGAGTTTTTCGTCTCTGGCACGTCGAGCAGGCCCGAACGTATTGTCGTATGAAACGATACATGCCACGCCAGTAATATCGGAGACGTATGCGAGAATAAGTCTTCAAGAAACCTGCGTGGCCACATTGGGGGTCGTCATGAAACGTGGAACAAATTTCGGATCGCAGATGACGTGGAATCACGAGTAGCCACTGACGTCCACCGGGTGCGTAGTTGCGTCGGTACAGCACGTCGTCGCGAGTGGCGAAGTGCTCGACTTGCCGACGCAATGTGCGAGAAGGGGGGGAAGCCGTGTGCCCTAGCCAGGATGTCTAGAATCGAAGCAACCCAAGGGTCCTTGCGTTGCTCAGATGGCATCTCGGCGATGGTGACGGCAGTGGCATCACAGGTTAGACTTTCGCAGCAGTCCGGGTCAGGGGGTAGCGGCGAACGGGATAGGGCGTCTGCGTCCGAATGTTTCCGGCCGGAGCGATAGACCACGCGAATATTATATTCTTGGAGGCGTAATGCCCATCGGGCGAGGCGACCGCTTGGATCCTTCAGTGACGATAACCAGCAGAGGGCGTGGTGGTCAGTCACGACGTCAAAAGGGCGCCCGTACACGTAAGGTCGAAATTTCTCTATCGCCCAAATAATGGCGAGACATTCCTTTTCTGTGACTGAATAGTTGGTTTCGGCTTTGCTAAGAGTTCGGCTTGCGTAGGCAACCACGTACTCTTGGAAGCCGTCTTTCTTCTGTGCAAGAATAGCGCCTAACCCGACACCACTAGCGTCGGTGTGGATCTCTGTGGGTGCCGATGGGTCGTAGTGTCGCAGAATAGGCGGCGACGTGAGGAGGCGGCGCAGTTCATTGAAAGAATCGTCACAGGTGGCAGACCAGGCGGAAAGGTCTCTAGAGCCGGCGAGGAGCTTGGTCAAAGGAGCGATGATCGTCGCGAAATTGCGGACGAAGCGCCGGAAGTAAGAGCAAAGGCCTATGAAGCTTCGGAGCTCTTTCATGGTGGTCGGTTTGGGAAACGCTGAAACGGCTGTAAGTTTGGCAGGGTCAGGAAGAATGCCGTCTTTTGAAACCACGTGGCCAAGGATCGTAAGCTTTCGAGCAGCGAAATGGCACTTCTTCAGATTCAGTTGCAGCCCCGCGGCAGAAATACACGCGAGTACTTTCTCGAGGCGGGTTAAATGGGTTGCGAAATCGGTTGAAAAGACGACAATGTCATCTAAATAACAAAGGCAAACGTTCCATTTGAGGCCTCGAAGGATAGAGTCCATCATCCGCTCGAAAGTAGCTGGTGCGTTGCAGAGGCCGAAGGGCATGACTGTGAATTCGTAAAGCCCGTCGGGCGTGATGAAAGCAGTTTTTTTCACGATCGGCCTCTGCCATGGGTACCTGCCAGTATCCAGAGCGCAGATCTAAAGAAGAGAAAAATTCGGCTCCCTGTAGGCAGTCTAAGGCATCGTCAATGCGTGGCAGCGGATAGACATCCTTGCGCGTGATTCGGTTGAGACGCCGGTAGTCCACGCAAAACCTGATGGATCCGTCCTTCTTCCTCACCAACACAACTGGAGAGGCCCAGGGACTGCTTGACGGTTCGATTATGCCACGTGTCAGCATGTCGTCAACCTGTTCATTGATGGCACGGCGTTCGGTAGTCGACACACGATATGGACGCTGCCGTATTGGCGTCTCTTGACCGGTATCTATACGGTGAACAACAGATGACGCTCGACCTAAGGAAGGCTGATTGTCGTCAAACGAGGCTCGAAAACGCTGTAGGAGCTTGATCAGCTGTTCCTGCTGCCCAGGGGTGAGGTTACAATCAATGGACTTGCGGAATACATCTATAGGTTCATTAGCGTCCGTTGCGGGTGTAATGGCACAAGTCGGTAAAAATGGCTTGTCTGGATAGATCGGGTCTTCGAAAATACAATTTAAAGTCTCGAGGCTTCCCAGACACTCGCCGCGTAGCAGGATGTACGGACATGCAGAAACGTTGCACGCATAAAGTACCGCCGAACCATTGGAAAAGTTGATGACGGCAAACGGGAGGACGATGGTTCGGTGTTGCACACTAGCTATAGTTGGCTGGAACAGGAGCGTCGAGTTAGTGGCAGCAGGAGAAAACACAGGCACTAGGACGGCGGACAACGGCGCGATGCGGACGTCAGCTGCGGCAAACACTTTGGAGGGACTGTGGTGGTCGATATCAAGACACGGATTCGTCAACGTGAGTTCAGCACGAGCGCAGTCGACGAGGGCCTGATGGGTAGAAAGGAAATCCCATCCTAGTATGACGTCGTATGATGAACGTGGGAGAACAACAAAGTTGACGGCGTACCAAACATCTTGAATAAGAACGCGTGCTGTGCACTGAGCTGTCGGCGCGATGAAATGGGAGGTGGCTGTACGCAGAGCAAGATTCGTAAGCGGCGTTGTAACTTTTCTCAAATCGCGACACAGTTTTTCACTAATTACAGAAACGACGGCGCCTGTGTCGACAAGTGCACGTACAGCAACACCTTCTACTAGCACATCAATTTCGTTGGTCGGACAAAGAGGAGGTCTTAGAAAGTTCGACGACGACGCAGTTCTTGCCTCCGGAACTGCGGCTGTCAGTTTTCCTCTCGAGCAGGGCTCGTGCGCCTAAGCATCGGGGAGACAGATCGGCGACGGGGCGGTAATGACCGGCGAGAATCGACAGGGCGTCGTGGGGACAATGAGTCGGTGATAGGAGAAGATGGTCGCCGGGGATTCTGGGCAGCCTGGTAATTTGCAGAATTCCCGTGGTCTGGAGGCTGGAAGTTACGACGGCGACAGTAGCGTGCTATATGTCCCACGAAACCACATGCGAAACATATGGGCCGATTATCTAAGGTGCGCCATGGGTTAACGACAGAAGGTGCATGGGGCGAAACGGGATGGGGTGCCGTGTATGTAGGCAGCGTCGTAGGATAGGAGGACCCGGTGCCCCTGTATGC
Source organism: Rhipicephalus annulatus (assembly GCA_013436015.1). Taxonomy (NCBI): domain Eukaryota; kingdom Metazoa; phylum Arthropoda; class Arachnida; order Ixodida; family Ixodidae; genus Rhipicephalus; species Rhipicephalus annulatus. The sequence continues at coordinate 97,140 of WOVY01015379.1, forward strand.
GCCAGAGACAGGTGGGGCTGGGGGTCTAGCAACGACGGCAGCGTAGGTCAGTGGCGTAGGGACAGATGGCGATGGAGGCAGTGCCTGCGTGACCTGTGTCTCAATGACCTGGCGTAGACGTGGGTCTAACGATGTCACTGGCGCGGATGCTTCGGCCACAAGAGAAAGCTGACGCGCAACTTCTTCACGAATGAACTGTTTGATGTGGGGCAGTAGGGCGGTGTGATCAGCAGCGACATCGTGCACGAGGGCGGAAACTTCAGCCGTATCTTCAGCGGCCCTGCGCGTCGAGACACGCTGCTTACGCAACTCGTCGTACTCCTGACAGAGCTGGACAACATCTGTGATGGTCTGTGGATTCCTAGCGACGAGCATCTGGAAGGTATCGTCGTCAACTCCTTTGATGATGTGCTTGATTTTGTCGCGTTCGGTTAGAGATTCATCGACGCGCTTGCAAAGAGACAAGACATCTTCAATGTAACTTGTAAAGGTCTCGTCCCTGCGCTGGATTCGACTACGGAGACGCTGTTCCGCGCGAAGCCGGCGCACGGTGGGACGACCGAAGACCGCGGCGATGGTGGTCTTGAAGGCGGACCAGGTTGTGATTTCGCCTTCGTGGTTCTTGAACCATAGGCTGGCCACATCATCGAGGTAAAAGCGCACGTTTGTGAGCTGGTCGCAGGCGTTCCACTTGTTGGAAGCGCTTACGATTTCGTACTCGACGAGCCAGTCCTCGACGTCTTGTTCGTCGTTGCCGCGAAAAATTGGTGGGTCACGTTGCCGAGGCACGCCAGTACAGTAGACTGTCGTTGGTAAGGCAGCTTGAGAAGGGCCAGGAGCAGTCATGGTGAACGGTGATGGTAGCGTCCGATTGCGAAGTTCCAGGTTGATGGGAACCCCGGCACCTCCACCACTTAAAATAGAGGTGTTGTACGTCGAGAAACGTTCAGACGCAGCTTGGCAAAATGAGCTTTAACAGGCAGGTCTGGCTAATGGCGAACGGCGTGCGCGAGCTACCACTGCAGCCACCGATCATCGTCGTCTTCTTCATTGCCAGCAGAGCGTCCGTTATTTAGATTCATTAATTCATTACAATATATATATATATATATATATATATATATATATATATATATATATATAACAACACGACTTCTTAGATTAGTAAAATATTTTAGTGTATATTAGAATGTATATTAGTCAACCGTCGTTTCCTTACTTCAGAGCTCTTTTGCATGTCCTGGCAACCATACTGTGCCCCGCGCGTCGATGCGCAAGGAAATTTGAGACTTGTATATTCATGCACCCGTCACATGTCAGTCATGTCAACACAAGGTTCTGACAGATTACCATTTTTTTACTTTGATTGTCCTAGCTGCTATACCGAGAGTTCATCACGTGAGCCTATAAAAGCGGCTGCATTGTATCATACCTACTTACTCTGACGAAGGCCATGCCACGGCCGAAACGTTAGTAAATACTATCCTTTTCTTATGTGCTATCTGCAAGTTATTTCAATATAGAAAATACCCGGACCTGTCGTGCCTTCCCTTCAAATTCTATATATATATATATATATGTATATATAGGTCACCTTTAGTGAAATGGTTAGCACGAGTGGCATGGCCTAGTTGAATAACACGGCGCGGTGAGGAGCGAGGTGTCGCTGGTTCGAATCACCGGTGGTGTGCCATAGATTTTTTTCTATGCGCCTTTTATATTGCTATGTGCACGCATTAGGCATATTGATATTCTGAGCAGCGATGCGCGTGTGTGCATTACGAGGAAGACGAAGGGTTGTCTCCGCTCAATCGCTGGTGCACCGGTCACGCCATTACTGCTGGTTTTAAGTACATCACATCCACAGCCTCGTCAATACGGCGTCGCGTCTTATTCGTAACATATTTGGTGGAGGTGGAACATTCCTCGTTCGCAGTGGCCGCACCGTTCAGTCTACGGCCACGGCTACCAATGACGACAACTCGTCAGCGTCTCCATCTGTAGCTCCAGCCACTACATACCTGACGATGCCCACCCCCCGTGATCCCGGTACATTCTCCGCACAGCCTGGGCTTGACCTTGACTACTGGCTCCGTATGTACGAGCGTGTAAGCCAGACACACCGATGGGACCCTACCATGATGCTTGCCAACGTAATATTTTACTTGGATGGCACCCCACGGGTCTGGTTTGACGCCCATGAGACCGAGATCACCAGCTTGGATATCTTCACGGAGCGACTACGCGACATCTTCGAGGAGCTGTCCGGTCGCCAAATGGAAGCACGGAAAGAACTCCCCACTCGTGTGCACTCCTAAACTGAGTAGTATGTCTTGTACATACAGGACATGCTCGTATTGTGCCGTAAAGTGGACGAGCAAATGGCAGAGTGTGACAAGGCAGGTCACATACTCAAAGGCATCGCGAACGACGCCTTCAACTTGCTCGTGTGCACTAACGTCATGATTGTCAATATGATTATTAAAGAATGCCATCGCTTCAAAATGGCCAAAAGCCGCCGTATCCTGCCTCAATTTACGCAGCTACCAGACACGGCTGTTACATCTACCTGCACCGATCTCAGTCCCGCACCACCCATGCAGGAGAACGTGACACGTATTGTTCAACGGGAGCTTGAGGCGTCAAGTCCGGCCCCATTTCCTTCACTTCCACTTGACCATGGCGCCGCACAAACGCCTCCGGGGGTCTCTGTTATTCAAGCCGTCGTGAGGCAAGAAATTGCAAAGCTCGGTTTTCCTGTGGCCTGCACTATCTCCCGACCCGCCTCCAGGCCGATGACAATAAATGCACCGCGCCATGACTCATATTTTCTTCCGCGATCCCGTAATCCGATGGAATGTAGAAGTGCAGACGAGAAACCAATCTGCTTCGCTGCCACCAAGTTGGCCATGTCTCCCGCTACTGTCGCAGCACTTGTGCCCCCAACCTCGAGCCTATTTTCCTCTTCTCGCCCATATGACGACTCTCGCCGGTATCGCCCAGTCGTGTGTATCCCACTTCCGATGTCCCTAGCAGCCGCTCCGCTGCTCGTTCGCCGTCACCTCAATGCCGCCGCTCCTCATCGTCCCAACCACGCCGCTATCCATCGCCAGTCAACTATGGATCCTCTCGGACGGAAAACTAGATCATGCAGCTCTGGGAGGTAGTGCTGCGTCAATTGCGAATGATCCAAATCTTCCGTTGAGGCTCCCCACTAATTCGAACTTGATTGAGGTGTATGTGGACGGTATTTCTTTGATGGCATTAGTTGATATCAGAGCTCAAGTGTCCCTTATGGACCAATGATGCTCATCTGTGTCGCCTAATAAAAAAAGTGATCAGCGACATCAAACCTGAGAAGTTAGCCGCGCTATGCCACGTTCTGGCTTAATACCGCAACGTATTTAACATCGACAGCCGTCAACTCGGCCAGACTTCACTCGTCAAGCACCGCATTAACACAGGTGATTCTCTTCCCATTCATCGCCGGCTATACCGGGTGTCTGCCCCTGAGTGTAAGGCAATTCAAGAGGAAGTCACCAAGATGCTAGCCAAAGGACTTATTAAACCCTCTTCGAGCCCCTGGGCGTCCCCAGTTGTGCTCGTTAAAAAGAAAGCTGACATGTGGAGCTTCTGCATCGATTACCGCCATCTGAATAGAATTACGAAAAAGGACGTTTACCCTTTTCCCCACATCGATGACGCTCTCGATTGTCTCCAGGGTGCCCGATACTTCTCTTCAATAAACCTACATTATGGCTATTGGAAGATTACTGTCGACGAAAAAGACCAAGAGAAGACTGCGTTTGTAACTCCAGACGACCTATACCAGTTCAAAGTTATGCCGTTTGGGCGATGCAACGCCCCAGCCACCTTCGAGCACATGGTGGACTCTCTGCTACAAGGGTTCAAATGGTCAACATGTCTTTGTTACCTTGACGATGTCCTTGTATATTTCCCAACATTTGAGACCCACCTTCACCATTTGTCAGCTATTATCGACGTATTCTGCACTGCAGGCCTTCAATTAAACTTGTCGAATTGCCACTTCAGACGCCGGCAAATTACAGTGTTGTGTCACCTTGTCGATGAATGAGGTGTGCAGCCGTACACGGAGAAAATTCGTGCAGTCACCAGTTTTCTTTTACCCAAATCAGTCAAAGATGTCCGGAGTTTTGTAGGACGTTGTTCCTATTTTAGAAGGTTCGTGAAAGATTTCGCAATCATTGCTCGACCCCTCACTGAGTTTCTGAATAAAGACGTCACTTTTACGTGGTAAACCGATCAAGCTACTGCTTTTTATCACCTAACCACGCTGATGACTCCACCTATATTGGTTCACTTTGACCCATCCACTCTGACAGAAATTCGAACCGCTGCTAGTGGTCATGGGATTGGAACCGTCCTAGCCCAACACCAACGAGGACACGACCGAGTTGTCGCCTACGCTAGCCACCTCCTCACAGCTGCTGAGCGCAACTATTTCATTACAAAGCGTGAATTTCTTGCTCTTGTTTGGGCAGTCTCAAAGTTCCGCCCATATTTATATGGCACAACTTTCTCTGTAATAACTGACCATCATGTGCTATGTTGGCTTATGTCACTGAAGCATCCTACTGGCCGGCTCCGGCGCTGGGCTCAACTGCAAGATTATACTATACCTACATGGTGACGTACAAGTCCAGATGCCTACATCAAGACGTAGACTGCCTGTCTCGCTACCCAGTCGCTGAATCGAGCACTATGCCTGACACCGACATCGACCCTTGCGTCTTTTGTCTTTCGCAAATGACATGCATCAGTGACGAGCAGCGCCGTGATGCGTCCTTACGTGCTATCGTCTAGAGCCTTGAGTCACCATCTTCCAATCAGTCCCATTGCTCATTCGCGCTCCACGACGGTATATTATACCACCAAAATTTTGAGCCGGATGGACCGGCCCTGCTGTTTGTCATTTTGGAACATCTTTCGGAACATTTTGTTTGTCATTTCGGAACATGAACTTCATGACCTTCCGACTGCCGGTCACCTTGGTGTGTCACACACTTACGACCTAATACGCCGACGCTACTTTTGGCCAGAGCTTGCACGCTCAGTCAAAAGATACATTGAGACTTGTGAGAAATGTCAGTGTCACGAAACACCATTGACGCTTTTCGCCGGACGCCTTCAATCACTTGACATTCCATCAAAACCGTTCTTCCACGTCGGCTTAGACCTACTTGGCCCTTTCCCCTTGTCTTCCTCAGGCAACATGTGGATAGCCGTGGCCACCGACTACGCCATGCGTTATGCCATCACACGAGCTCTTCCAACAAGCTGCACCACAGATGTCTCCGACTTCCTCCTCAAAGACGTGATTTTGCAACATGGAGCTCCATGGCAGCTGCTTACAGACCGTGGCCGCACCTATTTGTCGAAGGTCATAGCCGACATCCTGCAGTTCTGTGACACGAGGCACCAGCTGACTATGTGGTACCATCCACACACCAATGGATTCACGGAGCATCTAAATTGAACTCTTACAGACATGTTCGCTAAGTATGTTTCCACCAACCACACTGACTGGGATCTTGCATTGCCGTAAGTCACATTTGGCTACAATTCTTCGTGCCATGACACTGCCGGTTACTCTCCATTTTTTCTTCTGTTTGGTCGAGAACCAACATTGCCTCTAGACACCCTCATCCCGTCCCCTGCAGTACAGACCAGTGAATATGCTATGGATGCTATCACTCAAGCCGCTCACGCACGCGAAATCACCCGCACTCGCCTTCTGACCTCTCAAGAGAAGCAACGGTGTTCGTATGATCAACAACACCGTGAGGTATACTTTTCGCCCAATTCACTGGTCCTACTCTGATCTCCGACTCGTCGAGTTGGCTTGTCAGAAAAACTGCTTACTACACAGGTCCATACAGAGTCCTTCGTGTGGTTACTCCTGTGACATATGGAATTGGTCCTGTTGCCTCGTCACCTTCATGTGCCCCACAGACTACCGACATTGTACATGTTGCGCGCTTGAAGCCCTACAACTCGCTCCGTGACGTTGACATTTAGATGCGCCGAGACGGTGCTTCTGCCACCTGGGGATTATGCTGTGTGCATGCATTATGCATATTGATATGCTGGGTGGGGACATGCGTGTGTGCCTTACGAGGAAACGAAGGATTGCCTCGATCGCTATTGAGCCGGTCACACCATTACTGTTGGTTTTAAATACATCTTATCCACAGCATCATCGATATGGCGGCGCGTCTTATCCGTAACAATATGAATATATATACATACTTATTGATCGCAATAAAAATGATCATCATGTCTTGACACCGTATAATGTCATTGTGATGTCACAAAGGGCTAAAACTTGCGACACAACTTGATGGCGTCATCGCAGGACATTGTAGCTTGGTGCAAGGGGTTTAGATCACGGAGACCATGCAAAACTAGGCACAGTGCCTCCAATCTTGGAGACGTTGCAAAAACTACATTGGGTGCAGAGAGCTTTTAGAGGTTGGCAGCGGACTAAGAAGAAAAGGATGGTCTTCACCTTCGAGTAGTTGTAACTGAGTGAACGAGAGAACATATGAGCTTTTTCCCAGCACTGCATGACTGTGTTATGGCAAAGCTTACTACACGCTCATCATGGCAGGTAAGTAAAGGCCACATTCTAGCCTTACTTGAATAATGTGGTGCAAAAATAAAAATGACAATGAAGGTGAGACAGCAAGAGCACCAACTCCCAACTCAGTTTATGTTCCTGAAGTATTCGCAATCTAGACTTTACTGAGTTGGCATTGTTATGAAGTTCACGTAAGTGATTATTGGTTGTTTTTCCACACTCTCGCAGTGGTTCAAACAGTGTGCAGGATTTAGTGGCTTTTTTTCTGTTTTCCAAGCTTTTATATTGGGATTTATTTGGTCTTGCTGTTTCTCAGATACTGTGGTTGTGATCTGCATTTGATACCTTGCTTTTTTTTTTCTGCACGAGCAGTCAGTGAAATAGTTCTGCTCATGTCCTACAAGAGCCTTTATAGTGTGAATGCTTCAGGAAAATAAACTTAGTTGTGAGTTGGTGTTATTTCTGTCTCATCTTCGTTCTTCTCATTTTTAACCTTGCCCTGAGTCTTTGAAGTAACGATGCACCAATCGACCCTGCATAGAGTACTGTTAAGCTTCACATTCTATACGTCTGTATTTTCAGATGCAAACATCACGAATTTTCGGCTTCCATGCTTACACTATCCTTCTGCTTTGGTGTCCTGTCTGACAGTGTTTCGCAAAGCAATGCCATTTTTTTCAGGGACAGATTTTTCAACGAAATAAAACACTAGTGGGGACAGCGTAGCTTTCAATACGTCGAATGTGAAAGCGAACAAGATTTATTATACTTACCGGCACTGTGTTTATGAAATACCAGTGTCAAATGAAATTTGTACAGCAGCAAGCATTCACAACAGTACAGTGCGTGCCGTCCACTTATCGCCATGGGCTGGCGCGCATATGCGCAGTGCTGCCCAACAGCAGATGCACGTGCCCGTCAATGGTGATGACTGGAAGGCGAGCACTATAGTATCAGGCTGGATACTTGCCAATGTACGGCTTCCTTTGAAGTCAATAGTACTAAAACGACCCCACATGCTGAGCTTATGCTTGTTTTTTTGTAGCCAGTTTCTAGGGACTCAGGCAAAACAGTTGAAGCGAAAGTTTTGATTAGAAATTTTGTCAAGATCTCTTTGTTTTCACGCCTTATCTTAATCCTTTGTACCACGATTACATTCTGGTCCTTTCATCCTTCGAGGAGCTCTGATGTGATCGATGATTGATTGATTTGATTGATTTGTGGGGTTTAACGTCTTAAAACCACCATTTGATTATGAGAGACGCCGTAGTGGAGGGCTCCGGAAATTTTGACCACCTGGTCTGATGTGATCGATCTCGTCGGCCTTGATAATTCTGTGGTTCGTGCTGGGAGCATGTGATCATGGGGAACTTGGCTGGGCACTTGCAGCTTTGGGATTTGGCATCACCTGACAGGAGACCAGCGCAGGACCTCACATTGTGAGTTGAGGGTTCACCTAATTGCACTGGTTCGATAATCTACATGACCTTGTCCATCCCTCTTCACTTTTACATAAATATGTATGCTAAATACACCTGGTAACTTTTCGCAGGTATGATAGTACAATACATGGTATTTTTTGACAATACAGATTTTAAATATATCTATGGCGAGCAGGCTGCTGTCATTTCTACGCACGAACCCAATTTCAAAGTAGAAATATGCCGCAACTGAAGGAGCACCAATTCAGCCGTACAATCGCTTCATGGCTTGCCATTGCTTTTTCTTGGCCAGAGAAATGCAGCTGCTGTCAGTTACGATAGCACGTGCTGTAGCTCGCGACTGAAATGAATAGCAAGCTACATAGGTAGCTTATCTTTCTTGCTACGTTGCTCAGCAGTGAAGCGGTCTTTTTTTAACAAATCGGTGAGTTACATGTGCCATAATTTACGAAAATTCTGTACGCGCCAGCTTTTTTTTTTTTTTTGCCTTCAAAGACCGGGAAAGTATAAGAATGCTTAAAGATACAGGCTAGTAAAGCATTGAAAGTCCTTAAAAATTTGAAGTCACAAGCACTGGAAATGTTGACACAAATTTCCGAGCCCACCAATATGTCTACGACTCCAAGTACAGCCTATGTTACAGATTCCAATCGTGCACGAGTGCCCTGTAGTTAGCAGCTTGGTAAAAATGGCATCTTCATAATGGTAACAGAGTGCAGGCAATGTGCAGGCAGGTAAAAAATAAAGTTCCTTCAGCTAAAGCAAAAGCCTATGTCTCGCAGCTTAACTCTTTTGTTACCGCGCGAAAATGGCTATTTTTCACATGTCATGGAAACATTGTTTTTGCCTGTTTGAAAAGTAATCCAGGATGTATCGCAGCATACTAAGTTTTGCAAAATGTAATGCTTTCTTTAAAATATATATATTGTAGAGCACCTAAAATATTTTAGAATGAATAAAAATGTGGAAAGTATAATTTTTGGTTGCCAGCCGGTAAACAGGAAAAAAAAAACAGTATAAGTGCAAAAATGTCCGAAACAAAGAAAATTCAGAATAAACATTGTGAAAATAAATGACCCAGGAACAGTAAAAACAATATTAATGTATAAAATGTGTCTATTCACATAGCTAAAGAAAATAAGAATAGAGGTGCTGCTTCGTTGCTCGTGCCACGCTCTGAAACATTCCTAAGTTTTTATTGAGACACAAGCGAACTTGTACACTTTTTTTAGTAAATTGTTTTTTTTTGCGATAAAAGCCTCCAGGTGTTTAAATATAGATGGATACCCCTGATCTGAATAATAACTCTGTATACCAGATATCCAATGAACTTCGCTATTTCATCTAGTGTAACCTCTTTTCATGAGTCACCTCACTCAGCATAGGTTGGTGTTCCTATATATGCATGCAACCATATTTCTTAGCACTGTTCACATCGTAATAAAGAAAAAGAACGATATGGCCTGAAGTTCTTAAATGTTTTGCACGGCTCCGTAGCCAGGGCCAAGACGTGCTCCGGTGGCCTCCTTGTCGTTAAGAAAAGCTCTGCATCCGGTGCCAGCACACTGCGCCTCAGTGAAGTGTGGACCTCGCACGTAACCAGAGTAGCTTTAGGATTGTGCACTTGCGGCGGCAAAGACAATTCAAGGCCGTAAACAGAGCAATCCCATGAACGGCTGCGGATGTCTCAGCCTGATCAAAACATTGTCGCCACAAAACTTGAAGCTTGACGATAGTTATAGCGCAAGAACAAAACGACGACACAGACAAGAAGGACACGAAGGACACTCGGTGTCGTCGTTTTGTTCTCGCGCTATAACTATTCTCATGCCATACCAACTAGCCCACGGTACCACACTTGAAGCTTGAGTTCTGTTATTCACACACCATAACCTCATCCTCACTCAATTCACGTGCGGTTGCAAGACAGTTTCGAGCGGTGCGTGCGTTTCGCAGCCCTGGTGTGCGCCCATGCGCGCGTGGCGATACTCCATAGGAGCAACTAGTGACACTAGATGTAACCCTGTGTCTGATATAGCAATTCAAGTGAAACCAAAGCTGCTGGAAACTGGTTGAGAAGGCGACCTCAATATTTTAAACACGCAACGAACCTTCAGAAATATTTTTGTTGAAAAAATTTTGCACGACTCCCAGCAACAGCTCTTTATTGAAAAGCTGGCATACATTTCCATAAATTATTACTGCTCAACACTGGCAAATTGCAAAGCTGACTCTTTAATTCAATATTTGGCTTGCAAAGGTTTCTTTGATTTCAGACCTTCGATGCTGCTGTAGCGTAATCTGGAAGGGCACGCACTTTTGTCAAGTTCGTCAGCCTAGTGCATTTTTCCAACAACACACGCACATTGGTTTGTGCAAACGTCTTTCAAATATTACTGCAAATTCAAAGTTATTCTGAGAGCTGAGTGGCTGGACTAACTACTAGAAAGCGCTGGGTCCATGAGAAACAAATTTAAAATGCCATAGTCAAGAAACAAAAGCGTCGATCACCTGTGATTGATTTGAATAGGCACAGTAACGAGGGTTAATTCAGTATTAACTCTCATTTCATTCTCCGTAAATCACTGTCTGATCCTCTGTTAAATTGATTTTGATAATCCTTCGTTCAACTTCAATTCATATGTTATTCACATTTACTTCACCACTGATTCCTTGAGTAGTTCAGCTTATGCCCGCAATAATCACTCATGATCAGCATGCACATGCTACATTAACTCACATTGCATTAACATTTACCTGTTTAATTTTGAGGCATGGACTGTATTATGAGCCATGCGTGAATTTCGGCACCATTTGTGCTGTCAACATCAGCTGTTTTCACTTGTGAAGTTGTATAAAACTCACGAGTGAGCATTTTAATGCGAGCAAGGGCTTCATTGATGGATTCAAACATCACACACCATTTGTTATTAACGGCTTTTATTTGTTCAATAGTAGAAAAATCGCCTTCATGCAGAAAGCAAACAACTTTCCATGAGCATTTTCTACTAGAAACGGCAGTGGCACCGACTCAGAAAAAGCTAACATAAGCATAAGAAACCAAAAAAATCTATTCTAGCAGAAACCAATGAGAAAGTTTAGACTGTCATGTAATGCAGTAAACATTGGCACACCTGCTACAAACACAAGCATGCGGTAATGGGAAGTAATGAGTAAGCTGGCATTCAACAGCACAATAATGTGGCATCATTAAACATGTGCAACATTCACGCTGAATTTGCAAGTCTGCAACTGTGCTGTGTACCGTGAGCGAGAAAAAAAAAAGTTGGCCTGAAATACCTACTCCCTTTAGAGTATAGTACCTTCTCCGCTTAGAGTGCAAGTTTGCGTGAAGTTCCTACTCCCTTTAGAGTGTAGTACCTTCTTCACTTAGAGTGTAGTAAAAAGGGCCTGAAGTACTTACTCCATTCAGAGTGCAGAACCTTCTCTGCTTATAGTGTAGTGCCTACTCCCTTTTGAGTTTCTTGCCCATCAGACCTGTGCTCAAGAAAATGCACCAACCCACTTCGGCTACTAAAACTTGCTGTCGTACACAAACGATACCTCCCTTTGGGTTTACTTCGATGCCATGGCACAGTTTCCCTAGAAGCCCTTTTAAAGTTGCGAGAAACTGTCATGTTCATGGTGTAACTGCACAAAAAACCGGCGCTAACACAAACGATGGGGGAAGCACACAACTGCACCTGCTTGTACTTCTCTGTTCTTTTGTGTTCCCGTCCGTTTTTTGCGCTGTTAAACCATGAAGAAACACCAGCTAGCCCAACTTACCACTCTTCTGCACTGTCATGTGCCTGAAAGTACAAAGGCATAAACGCATAACTTGCTAATTCTTAAAAAAAAAAGGAAAACCAAGCCAAGCCATCTATACCCGCAAAAACTGGCAGCGACCGTGTGACACAATCAGACACAGCATCACACTGCACACACATCTCATTGCAACAATGAGTTCTTTGCCAAGCATCAACAGGGTTTTCAGTCGTCGCTAAACCCAGCACTAACCATCACGGCGTCGGGCTCATGCACGACCAATATTCATCCATGGTTACCGAAGGTATTCCAGTAAACGCTTAAATTCAACTTCCAACAAGCCCCATGTCTAGCCACCTGTGCTGCCAGTGCAGTTTTTTCAGTACTGCAACATTGCAGTTCGTGCTACAGGTAAAGAAATCCTTCAGATATTACTCCTTTAAATCTGTACACTATGCCTTACATTGGCCTCCAGTCAAACGGTGCAACTTCAAACAACGTGCACTCACACCACCAAACGTCTGCTCAAACGTCAACACTATCGGGTGCAGCGATTAGTGCTTGGAAGACCTCACAGGTGGGCAAGTCATCAGCTCTGCAATATTTTGACTGAGACGAATGAAGCTTTCTAGCACAACTGTCCTTGGCATGTGAAAACGAAACTTTCATCCAACTACACACGAAAGGACTTCCACTCATTTACACAGGCTCACAAACAGCAATTACACATTAAACAAGCTCGAATGATTATTTCTTAGTTGAAAAGCTAAGCTGTAAAACACGTCTGTTCATCATGCCACAATACATGATCCAAAGAGCATTTGTAAGGATACACAGTAAAGCTTACTTGCTAGGTATAAACGTGCCGCATAATATTAGTCTTTTCTTGTAACACAGCACGACTTCATAGCAGTGTACATACACGTCCATACTATTAAATGCAACCAGCTCAACCAAACATTAGAACTTCTAGCACTACTACTGCACTCTCTGCCCTCACTAACAGTTTCAGAGTTTCGAGAAACCTTACCCACAAGTAAAAAAAAGTGTGAGACGAAATTGTGCGTTCAAAATTAAAAGCTCAATGTGCTTAACAAATGTGTGTAAGGAGAGTGGTCAATTATAGTTACTGCGAGCCAGTTATAGTCACCGCATTTGTGGAAATCTACGAAAAACTAAAGTCGGTACTAAGCGCCACATGCTTCGAGGCACCGCTTTTGCACCATCAATTTGTGCACTCCGTAAAAGAAGAAAAAAAAAAGCATTAAAAAAAGATCACTCTGATATTGCAAAATGCTGCTATCAATAAACGAATGCTAACAATAAGCAGAGGAACACATTCATGTGTTGCGACTAGTCCTTAAGGGTTCCGATTAAAAAAAAAAAAAATGTCTAGGGCAACTAAATTACTTCCAGCTGCCCCCTTCTTGCTCCTATATTCCCAACACAAAAAAATCTGTGAAACATGATTGGCGGCAGACTTGTAAACGGGCATAGAAATTACTGCAGTATATATGAGGCACCAAGATGTCCACTGATATATAGGAGTTGTTTAAGTGTGGCATCATCAGACGAGAATCTAAGCATCTTTGCCACTTTTCACAGGCAGCCAAACACTACAATACTGCACCTGTGCTGTTGAGCGAGGTCTACAGACAAGCACAGTAGAAGCTACAGTGAATTACAGTGGTCCGCACCGAGCAAGTTGATCCATTTCGCGACGAGAATTGTTCCCGTACACCGGTAGACCTCCAGTTTGCAGTTACCAGTGGCACGGGCAAGCAGACAGAGTAATTTAGCTGATGCCAGGATTTTCAGTCTGCTTGTTGTACCCAGGCTACCTGTCACAACTTCCCTGACGGTTCACTGTAGAGCAGTCTGTTTTTCCAATAGTAGCAGACCACAACTTCCACATCGTGCCACCGGCTACAAAGCCTCTCCTGATCAGTCAATCAAGCCTGAAAGCTTGCGCACCCAGAAACACGCAGAAAATCGCATTCTCGCCATTCCCGCAAAGTTCTGACTGACAATTGTTCATTCAACTAGAGTTATAGAGTCAATTTTGAGAAAAAGGGCAAAGTCCACGACACGCCGTCAAAGAAGCGAAAAAGAAAGGCAGAGAGGATCAAAGCTATTGAAATTAGGTATACCGTGCTTTAATGAGCAATTAGCCTCGAGTTAGGCTACCAGGAGACGAAAAACGAACGTACAAAGGCCTTCAAAATTTCCCAGGCCACACATGGAATAGCGGCCTCAGAAGTTTCGATGGCCTCAGTACCTTGTAGAAAGACATAAGTACAGCAGTAAGAAGCACTAACTGTAGCTTGGATATGCCGAAGAGCGCTAATGGAAAAGAAATTGCAGGAATAATGAGCGACCTTTCTATTCATAACCCACTTGGAATGGCTTTGTTTCCCTGATAAGTTCATCTGCTTCCACAGCGCTTTAAAAGGGCAAGAAGATGTGCAGAGAATGAGAGGTTCCCGTAGACCTCTTCTAAGAACTACGAAGGATTGTTTCGTGGAAGGTCCACAGCAGCCACTGCTTTTCAAGAGTGCGCACACTAATGAAAAAGTTCATGCATTGTTGTATGCTTGGAGACCTTACAATTATTTGCATCAGCCAAATAAACGGAAACCGTGTTACTGGCCATGCTACTAGAAGTCGTCAAATAATCAGCGGAAATTACACTGGGCGGAACTCGCAGACCTAAGAAACGAAGGACAGGACATGCGCCCAGATATCATCTAGAAGAAAAAAAACTAGGTGCAATATTTTCGCTGCAAATTTGGAGGCACTGCATAAAAAACTTGCCGTTTCTTTTGAATATTAAATTTTTTTGAGCTTCAGCCAGCCATCAATTATGTGGCTTGTTCGTATGAGCCTAACTACACGAGTGCTGTAAAGATACAATACGATACACGAGGTCAGAGGTTTGGCCATTTGTAAACTTCTCCCGGTACTGATTGGTACAATCTGCAAACTCCATATGTGCAGGTAGCGAGAAAAATTTTTTATAATGTGATAGCCTTCAGATTTAGCTCGCTGGAACGGCAGTGCAGTACGTGTAGATTTCTCTATTCCAGTATGCCAGGATAGAAAAGAGTAAATGAAGAATGAAGAAAAGACTAAGGTACTTTGTAAAAGGCGAAAGATTAATTTGTATGCAATGAGGCGAGGCCTGAGCGATTGAATACTAAGGTACTTTGTAGAGTTCTTCAAAAGCTAGTCGCAATAAGCTGCAACATTCTTAGCATTACTGCAAAACATGAAATTAGTCATATTACTATAAAATAACCCAGTGTTCTAAGCCTGTGCAAAAACTAGACTCTGCCACTTAGACAGGAGCCAGCAGCTACAAGCGATACGAGACTGCATCAGTAGAAAATCTGAAGTAGCTATTCGCCGTATGTCACTCATCCACACATTCATTCCAAGGTTGCTCATACGGACTGCCTAGCTGCTTCGGATAGAAAAGCCGTGCTTAGGGCAAAAACTCACTGTGCGAAGAGAAACCAGATTTGAAATTCGAACATTCTGCTTCGCAACTACTAGACCCCTAGAACGATGAGGGAACGTAGCACTAACGAGGAAGCAGAACGGGACGGGAAGAACCATACCAGATGTGCTCGCTGAAGCAGAAACATCTAGGGCCAAGCTAGGCGACTCGTCAGGAATGAAAGATGCCATGCAACTCAAATATAAACATGTACATTAAAGCAAAGAACTAGTGCTGTACTAGTCACACTTTCGTGTCATTCCTCGAATCCTAGTCCCAT
The DNA here is from genome assembly GCA_013436015.1 of Rhipicephalus annulatus. Taxonomy (NCBI): domain Eukaryota; kingdom Metazoa; phylum Arthropoda; class Arachnida; order Ixodida; family Ixodidae; genus Rhipicephalus; species Rhipicephalus annulatus. The sequence goes on from WOVY01015379.1 coordinate 112,751, forward strand.
TATTCTACAAGACAAGAGGTGCATCGGATTACTTCCTCCCGTCCACCAACCTCGTTAGTGCCGGGTCCTTTCATCAAACGGACAAATGACCACCCCACTAAAATAACCCTAGTGAAATACTACTGCTTGGGCTTCTGCTGCTCAACAGGGAAGCGAACCTGGCCGTGCCCCTCGATGCCAGCCTCGACGACGTCACCGGGACGCACGGGCCCCACACCGCTGGGCGTGCCGGTAAGCAGGAGGTCGCCCGGTTCGAGGGTGAAGCGCGCGCTGGCCGCCTCCAACAGCTGCTGGATGGTGAAGAGCATGTGTGAGGTGCTCCCCTTTTGCCGCTGCTGCCCGTTCACCTTGCACCAGAGGGTGAGTGCGTGAGGGTCACTCACGGACTCCTTGGGCAGAAAGTGTCCCACGGGGCAGGAGGTGTCGAAGCCCTTGGCACGCTCCCATGGGAGGCCCTGGGCTTGGCACTGCGTGACACAATAAGGCATGTGTGGAAGGAAATTCATTTGGAGGCTTTTTTCACACCAAAGCTGTATGTGGCTTGGAGGTGGAAAAATGAGACAGTTTGTGAGTGTGAGAAAACTATAATGAAGCAATGCTATCATATGTTACCTCAAAGGCTCTCAACACTTGCACTGGTTTCTCTTTAGGTTTTGTTGGCATGCAACACAGCCAGGGATCACACCCATCACAGCATGAGTTGCTATCCATAAACTCCTTTAGGTGTTCCTAATAACATCCTTTAACATAATGTCATTAAACCCAATGTTTGAAGTGTGCATCTCTTAAATGTGGTTATACTAGAGATATTAAAAGTTAGAGCAAAAAGCTCTTCAATAGATCCCAGCTCGTGACAAACACTGCTTGGACGGAAGTTATTTAACGCAACTGCAGAAGGCAACCAATGATGAAGGCAACGAAAGTCCAGGAAATGTTTTTTGTTGTCATAGGACCCATGAGCAGTTTGCAGATTGTTGAGTGCGCATCTGCTGTGTGGCGCAGCATGCCCCGTCGCGGTGGTCTAGCGGCTGAGGTACTCTGCTGCTGATACGCAGGTCGCGGGATCGAATCCTGGCTGCGGCGGCTGCATTTCCGATGGAGGCGGAAATGTTGTAGGCCCATGTACTCAGATTTGGGTGCACGTTAAATAACCCCAGGTGGTCAAAATTTCCGGAGCCCTCCACAACGGCGTCTCTCATAATCAAATGGTGGTTTTGGGACGTTAAACCCCACAAATCAATCATGATCATGTGTGGCGCAGCCTCTCACAGGACATTGCTGTTCACTTGGTTGAAGAGCCCCATGAACATCTTTCCAAGTGATCATCGAATGATATCATACAGAACTTTCATTGCCTCACTGATGTTCAGCTGCGAAGATTTTGAATTATGTAGTAAGTGGAGTTACCAACATTGCTAAGCTACAAACCGTCTCCTTTTTCTCTCATACCGATGAGCATGCTGCAAGCTAAACAGGAGAAGATGGCATGAAGCTAACCCCCGAATGCAGAGATGTTACTTGACTCGTTCTTGACTCAAGACAGTCTTGCCGGTCACCATAAATCGTTCTCGAAATTGCGGACGACTTGAAGGCGTTTTGGCTCGGTCGAAGTCAGGACAAGTTTCAAGTCAGCTGCGGGGCTAGCTTGAAAGCGACTTCATGCGTTATTCCAACATGACCACCTCTCGAATGGACGTCGCGCGGAGGGTGGCGGCTTTTGAGTTTGCTTGCCTCGCTATAAGCGTAGCATTTTCTGAGGCGAACTGCCTGCTGAAGATTCTTGGACCCGCTTTATGTGACCGAGGAAATCCGATGGAGTTGTACGACGAGGAACAATTCCACGCTCGATACAGATTCACGAAGAACGCCGTGCGGCAGCTGCTGGGTATGTTGCCGCTCCGTGAAAGTGGGGACAACCGAGAACAGCCTGTGCCTCTAGTGTTACAGCTACTGATGGCTCTCGGGTTTTACGGCGCTGGCACATTCCAAACAGTCACCGGAAATCTCATCCGCATTCCGCAGTCGACAGTTTGCCGTGCAGTAGGAAAAATTACGCTACTCATGGCAATGCACCTGTATGCAATGCTGGTGCGCTTTCCGCAGCCGGCAGCACTTTCTTTAGTTATGGGGGACTTTTATGAAGTGGCTGAGTTCCCTGGTGTTACAGGCTGTGTCAACTACTCACACGTGTGTATTATTAGGTGGGGATGACGCCGAAGTGTTCCGTAACCGCAACGTCCTTTTCTGTTTTTCTTAAACACGACAACAATTTCCGCCTCTTTCGGTACAAAATTGACTCGGCGCTGTGTCTGTGTGCCTCGTCTATCCTTTCGTCCCGTCTAGGCTCTGTTTCTCGCTCAGAAAGGCATCGCTTGTAGCACAACGCTACGTAAAATTCCACACACATAAAAAAAAGGTGCCCCTATCACGGGTTTTTTTATCTGATTCACCATCATGCAGCGATACACTGCTGCACCCCGCGAGACAGAATTTTGCTGAGGGCAATGTCCTGATCCCCGCTTTTTCTCTTCTTTACCAAGCTCAACAAAAGGATACGAATCGCATTTGTTCCCAGAACTTATTTTTTTTTTTCATAATAACTGCGACCTAGCCCACTACAGACATGCACACAGGTGAACAGAAAGGCAAATACCGTGAAAATCGCGTCACCTCGTGAGCCAGGTCAGCACAAATACATGTCCTAGTGTTCGATTGAAAAAAAAAAAAAAAAAAAAACGAGGAAAGAACCCAACACGATGCTTGTTTCGCCTCCAAACAAGCAACCGTGGAGGAACGCGCCGCATTCAGGTGACCACTAAAACCAGCGGGCAACGATCGCTCCACACAAGCAACACTGTGCATCCCTGTGGCGGCAGGCACCACGTGCCGCTCGTTAGCCGTAAAATGGCAAGAATATGCTTGTGGCCCTTCGTTTTTATAGTTATTTTAAAATGTATGGTCTTTTTTGCAATAATGCATGCCTTACGCGAACAACTTCATTATTACCCTCGTTAGCAGGCAAGCAGCGTGTTTCTGCTTTGAAGCTCGTTCTTGACTTGACCAAGCAAGACAGGCTGAGCATCTATGAAACGTGAAGGCTGACTTGGGTGTTTTCAAGTCCGCTGCTTGCTTCACGCCGACTTGCTCAAGTTAAGTTGAAGTCGTGAGCGAAGTAACATCTCTGCATTCGGGGGTAAGTTACGCTACCACACGTCATAGCCTTAAGCAATTTTTTTTTCTTTGAACGTGTTGGCTGCCACTCTCAGCTCCGACAAGCACTGCCATAGTGTTCACATCACACTACACTGTGGGCATGTAACAGCATCCCATGGCAATCACAGTACCCACACTTGTTGGAATGCAATTCCCGGCAGAGCCAGGCAGTTGAACAACACATGTCCCAAGCAACGAGTTAACTTTTATTAGCGGATATCCCGTCAAGGAGAGGTCGAATTGTCTGCGCACATGTGAGCTTGATAGTACCCTCGTGCACCGCTTTGAGTCACCACAGTGTAGCGCTTTGAGTCGCCACACAGTAGTACTACGACACTACTTACACGACACAGCACAAGTAATGCACAGCACTGCAATCGAGTAAGTATGCTACAGATTTTCATTTAGCCTTCCTTTAAGAAGTGTTCACCTGTCTCTGTAGTTGCCGATCAGTCATGTCCAGTGCTACCACATATCCTGCCACGTAGTCGAGGGCCTCTTCCGCTCGAATGGCCGAGCCTCGGCGCCCTACGACCACGCCCAGTTCGACTTCGTGGTCCAGCTCTTCACAACCTCGAGGAATCTGAAATGACGAAGGGACACGTGCATGGCCGACCCAAAAGGGAACACGAGCACTGGTGTCTATGGGACCTGCACGCGTGGCGCTTCAGCGTGCATGAGAATGATAAGTGGTACACAAATTTGTCTTATCTTCGTACTTTTGGCTCTGTTTGGCCTGGCATGGCTTGGAGCTGCTTAGTCACAAAACAACAACCACCAAAGTTCAGTAATTGTACTTCACCACCCACAGCTTTGAGGCTCAACAATTCAAATTGGCTGACGAAGTTCACAAAAGTCCATTCTTCTATACGAAACAAAACCAAAACACAGAAATAAAAAAAGCCACAAGTGCGTTCAAAGCACGCAAGCACCAAGACTAGGCAAATCTGTGTACTACCCATCATTCCCATAGTGGCTGAAAGATCGCAGCGACAGTATGGCACACACATTCACAATGTCTGTGCCATACTTTATGACTCTGTGCCATATTGAGAGACAAAAACTCTTCACAAAAGCAAAATGCATAAATCTCAACTTTCCCTTTTAATACAAAGCCTATCGAACCAATCTGGAGCTGTGCATTATTGATTCTAATATGCAAGAAATATACAGTCAGTTTACAATGCACACAATTATCCATAACTTATGTAAGTGCTAAAGGCACGTACGTAAGATGAGCAAAGGACACAGGACAAGCACAGGACATAATTATTCACCTTCTAATAAGGTTATGCGATTTCGCATTATTTCACCCACACCAGTGCCATGTGTCTCAGGTTCTCAGACTGCCGAGTAGATTTTCTTGTGCTGAACTTACCATAATAGACTGCCCTTCGGTAATGTAAGCTGTTGGAGGCTTCATGAACAGCAGCGGCTCCTTGGGCACAGCATGGCCCAATTCCTCAGCGTGCTCCCTGCAGAGAAATACAGCCACCGTAATCAGCCTCCAACTACCTGAAGTCTCGCACCCGCCTCCTTTTATAAAGGTTATCCCCAACCTCGAGAGGTCAGAGCAACAGCAGAAAATGAAGATGTGAACATCAGGGAGACAATATGAGCACCAGAAAAGGAAGTCTCGACGGTAGCTGGAGTGAGAGAGTGAGTACTTCATTGCAGTCCAAAGGTGGCAGAGGTTGGACAGGACCGTAGTCACCTGGGTGGAATCAATTGGCTAGCTCAGCCAGGTGGCTCCAACCAGGAAGATGTTGGAGGCTCACTATATCACCATACAAGTCATGCTTTTTTCCCTGAGAAACCGTATACACTCTACTATACTACACTCTAAGCCAAAATGGAGTAACGGGGGTATAGTGGTTGCTCCTTTTAGGGAGCAGCCTTTTCACAATGTCCCGGGCCCCATGGACGGCCAGGAGTTGGCTACAGAGCTCTGCGCTGCACCTGGCAGCCTTTTAAGAGAATTTGTCCGATAATTCTGTACCACCTAGTTTAAGAGGCTCAGCCAGAGCATGTGGTCTAAAGCTACAGCACCCTTGATTGCAATGTTGACAGTGCGGTGAAAAGTCTAGGTTGGTTCTCTTTAGCATGGTTGGTGTAATGTACATGTCTGTGTGCAGTTGTCAGAGTGTGATCGTTTGCACTTTATTCAAGTTAGATTGTTGGAAGAAGCTTGAACTCAAGTTTCTTGACTACGGAGACTGAAGTACTACAAAGGTTTTCAATAGGCAGCAGCAAATACTACGTTTGGCAGTTGGCCAGATGCCCGAGTGAGAATGCAGCACTGGTGAACCACAAATCGTAGGATGTTCTTCTAGCTACTTGCTGCAGCATGCATGAATGCCAAGCACAGTTTAAAGCAGATGACATGACAGTCTAGAAATGAAAAAAGAACTTGTTCAAGAGACACCGAAGGCTGTAATGGTGTGCAGGGTAAGCAAGCCATCTGTCGAATTGCCTGAAGCTGACATTCCTGAAGAATGAACTTTATATAGCTAGATCTGAATACTCTTTCTTTCTTGACGTAATAGAAATGTTGAATGAATTGTCGGTGTGCGCTGCTAAACAGAATAAGGCGACGCAAAGCGGCGCTTCTGTGTGCGGGGCAGAGAGCACATGCGCCCGCACGAGAAAGTTACCTTTGAGGCGAAGGGTGATAATAAAAGTCAGTTGTTGTTTGGGACGCGAGTTATTCACTTGCGCAGCTTTGCCGAGCGCCGCGTCTCAACAAGAACAATTTGTCAACATTTGAACAGATCTTGAATGACTATCTGTACGAGTGTACTCCTTGATCTTCATGCAACCTGTATTTGCGTATTTGCGAATGATGTTTTTTTCTTTTCTTTATTATGTTACCATTTCTGTAAGGACTGTCCCAAGAGAGTTGACAATATTGCGAAATAAAACTACAGACACAGCTTGTGATTTGCACTTATAATCAATGCAGGCATGTATACTACAGTAAAACCTCGCTGATTCAGATTTTAAGGGACCAAAAAGTGTACCAATTATTTAATGACGAATTATCAAAACTATCAAGAAAATCACAAACAAGTGTCTATTAGATCCATTTTCTGAATGAATATTAAAATCCTGTATTTATTTTGCATAATAGTAGGGTAGAAGCCACATTTGTCACTCGCGACTTCGTTCACCATGTGACCTTGCTTCAAGACCCCCGTGCCTCAAGTCGGAACATGCCCTAAACCCATCCTTTATTACATACCAACACCACAACATGCACGTGACAACAATTATTTTGCCAGGAACACCAGCTGGCGACAGGTTGTTCATCCATCACATTTCAGCGAGTTTTATGCCGCAGCCAGATCATGGCTGAATCTCTCGATCTTCCACTGCTTTCGATGTTGCTTTATTTTTGCAACATTGAACTTGCATTCCCATGTCAAAATGAATGAGAATGCTGCATCTGTTACAAATGAAGCCGTGGTCACTAAAGGCATGACCATAGAGTCCAAACAGTTATGAAAGTATGCGCACGGCCTCCATCCACAGTCGAAACGGAACTGCTAAAGCTAATGCACGAGCATGGTTATGCAGTTGTGAAGGCGCGTGGTGAAAGCTGTTTGCCGCAGCTTTGACATCAGTTGCTATTGACACGATGATAGATAACACCAATGTGGTTCACAGGCACCAAGTAAAAACAAAAATTAAACGTATGTCACGTTAGAAGTCCCATAACATGACTTCTGTGCATCTCTCACAGTGCGAGATTACGTGTGTCTTTCAATAACCACTATTCTTCAAATAAGAGACTACAATGGCACAGTCAGTGATCACGAATAGTAAAAGATGGCAAGCTCGCAACAATCGCAAGAAATAAACACCTGCTGGACCATAAGGAATATAGAATTTAAACCGTATAGCCTATATACAAAACTGCCTGAAATTGGCCAATGTTATAAAGAATCGTCTCTTCTGCCACCAGTGGGTGGAAGACCCATTCAACTGTGCCACAGAAGCCATGCAGTACCGGTCTCTTGAAATATAGACTTTCATAAGAGAAGTTTATGTGTTGCTACAAGGTAAACTAACAAATGTTGTTCATTGACGAAAACTCTGGTGGACGCCGGCCAAGGTGAAAACATACTTAATGTTGTTTTGGCTTCAAGGAGCGAATAAATAAGTAAATCTTGGTTTGCGTCTATCAGTCTTCACCAATAATTCATCCCTACTAGATTATCTTCATCAAAGCTCCGATTTCGTTAAATGTTAGGTGTGTACAACATCTATGACAAAGGTGCGTCGTTGTGGTCCTAAACTTCCACATTCTTCCCCCTTTAGCAAGACTTTCCTCATCTTTGCATACTGCATCCACCTAGCATACCGAGTCAAATTCAACAATCTTAAGCTCACCTATCAAGCTGCCGCTAACTTTATGGCTTGACGAAAAATAAAATGTTATCAAGTTAACGCAGTTCGGTATGTTGTAGCAATTTCTCTGATGCTGAATTCAAAACATGTGCCAGACAGAGAGCTGTTTTTGGGTAAGGGTGTACTTGTAGAGGTTAGCCTACACATTCACTAAATGATAATGGGTGGTACCTGTGCCCTTTGAGGTATTGTTGGAGCCTCATTGATTCAGTTTTCCTGCAGGCATTAGACAGTGGCATAATCAAGAATGTAAGGCATTTCTGGGGTTAAATATCAAGGAACCAGTTTATCCCGAGCTGTATCAACATGTCTTTCGATGATAATCGCTGTGTGGTTCGTGAACACAGAAAAAAAACCTGTTAGACAGGCAACAGCTATTTACCATACTAACTAACCAGGTTCCTAACCTGCAACTTTCTTTCGAGCAGTTAACACTTCGCATAAGAGGTGTCATGCTTGTGGGTGTCTCAACACAAGGAATAGATTGATATTACAACACTGCATTTAGACAGAAAAGGGGGTTTGTATTTCGCTTGCCCTTGCGGACGTTCATAAATGTTTCAAACACGCATGTCTAGTGTTTAGCTATCAGTTAGGCACATACAACCAAATAATTAAAGTGCCACACTTTAAAAATGCAATGAACACTCAGCAAAACGACAAAAGCGAAGTGGCGTGATACTACAATCCACGCACTTTTTTTTTTCTTGACGTAACACGTCAGCTGTAGGAGCAAGTGAGATCGTGCAATGTAGCACCGATAAGCCGTGTATAGCGACAGCTCAGGTTGACACATCTGTATTTCCCACGGGAATTTCGCAGAGGTTACCGCCAGGTTGCTTGCGTGTCACCGCTCTACCCAGGTCCATAGGCCCCTTCAAAATTAAGCTGCATCAACCTCTTTCACCACGAAAAAAAAAAAGAGAGAGAGAGAAACAGAACCGCAATGATTGAGCAGAAAGCATGCATTGATAGTGGTGAAGTACGGACGGTTTCATGGCAGCACCACTAGCCTACAATCGTAGGTGTGTTTTATTTACGCAATTCTACAAGCAGAGGGTAATAGCGTCTACGAGAGCAGCGGTAGAAGATACAGGATGCGGCACCGACCGGGGTAAAAAAAAGCACGCACTCCGAAGGCTATCAGCATTCCTGAGCCAACTAAAAAGCCGCAATCCGAATTACGCAATGAACAGCTGTCGATGCCCAGCAGCGGAATGCGATGTCTCGACGACTCTCGTCATGTTTACTCGACAGAGGAGGAAAACTTGGACCAGCGCAAAACCCTCGACGAGGCCGACAGCACCAACAATTGTGGTTTTAGTGTAACAATATGACTTGACGTGGTTAGAAAAGTTCCCCAAGTACTGACTAGTTGGCAAGACGCACGCGGGCGCCCACTTCGTAGCGCGAAAAATATAAGTTCATCGCACGTTTATCGCAGATCCGTATTCCCTCTCCCCGGCGAGGCGTGCGTAAATACGAGAAAAACAAGGCTCTATAAACTCACCTGTAGTTTCTTCCGACGCATATAATCTTCCTGCCGAATTCCACAAATCTGCTTAGTCTCATGCTTGTGTTCTGGTGTTTTCCTTTCCGCTGGTAAATTGAAACCGGCCTGGCCGAAAAACAAGCGGTCCCGCAGCAGCCCAAGCAGAGTCCCAAGAGCCCGCAGCAGAAAGTGGCCGAAGTGCTGACCGGATTGAATTGGCTTGGCTCGATGCCAGCTCTTTTACATGCCGTGGCTGGACAAGTCTTGACTCGCATCGTCAACACTTTGCACATGACTTCTCCACAAAATATAACGTATAACCAGCTCGTTCACACAATATCATAATATAAATGTACTTATAACGGGGCATTGTATATATTTATGTCTACTACACATGTTTCTTTATTCATTCAACCTTGAAACTCAGTGCGCGCCACTTTTGAATGAAAAAAAAAAGCGTAAAAGCTATCTCCTGATGTCAAAACTGTTTATTTCAACGTTGTTTCTTTCGAGTCCTTGCGCATAGACTTATACAAGTGGGATAACTTGTTAAATAGATTGTGGGCATAAACAGACAGACAAACGCCACCAAGGGCTTAGCCTGAAATGTTTTTCGAAGGGGGGGGGGGGGAGTTTAGCCGTACGTTAACGTATATCGTGTGTGCGTCTGTAAGTGTGCGTGTATATATACGCACGCAAAATTGAAAATTTTAGGGGGGAGGTTTCAACCCACAACTCCCTCCCTCCTCCCTGGCTACGCCACTGCATGCCCGCACCACACACACAATTGACAATCAGCAGCGATTAATATAGCTTAGAACATATTTAACATCATTTGACACTCAGAAGGATGTGTCATTGTGTTTACCTGTAATCCCTGCCTATTAATGTGAAAAGTATGTGAGGGGTGTTTGTACGGGAACCCTATGTCGTGGGTATGCACGTCAGGTAGAAAGTCGCGGGAAGTTCTTACACGTTGCGGATATATGCAATGTCGGGAAGAATCAATGCAAGGATCGTGCCGACCAACATGCAGAATGAACGCAGGAATATATTCTATTTCTAAGAAATGGAAATGTAAAGAGAGTTGCATATGAAGACAGTGAGTGTCACCTGCCGCATAAACCATTAAATTACAAAATCAGCGACCATGTTCCTGAAAGAACATTTACAGGGACAATAAACTGCCACCGCCCCTAGCACCATTTGGTAAATAAATATGCTGTTCCGTGCCGTGGTGCAGCGTCCAGCCACCTCCTTGGTATAACCTCGTGAAAATAAAACTATCGTCCCGACCAGGAAACGTGGCCGTATGCCCGATCACTTTCGTGTCAAATCGATCACGTCACCTGCCAAAATTAGAACTAAATTTTCACAGTTTTGCTCATCTATTTCCCAAATTTTTTTCGTTAATTTGGCGCTAAAATAGTTTTGTTAAGTTGAGCTGCGTCAACCTTAAACCATATAAGGGGTACACGCTGAACAATGAAAGTTTCTTTGTTAGATCAGGTTTGGTTAGATTGAGTTTTAATTTTGCTTGGTTCACGTAACATCAAACACCCTAAATAAAATTTTAGCTGCTCTGCTTCAGCCATTACTTTTCCTCTCTTGTTATCTTTAAAACCTCCGTAGTGCTTTCGGTGCCTTCCGCTGCGTCGTCCTTCGTGTGTGTGCTGTTTGCTGTCTTTCTTTCTCTTTTCCTTTTTTTTTCCCACATCTTTCTATCTCACCCATCTCATTTCCATGCGTAGGATAGCAAAGCGGTTATTTTGGACTGCTTAAACTCCCTGCCTTCCATTCTATACTATTTCGTCTCTTCGCATTTTGTAGGCGGCGTTGTTAATAATGATGAATCATTGGCCTGTGGCATTTGTAATTGGTGGGTAATAAAACCAACCACTCGTTTCACAAATCACACGTATTGACGCCTGGTATGATCTCACGCCTCCTCCGCGTAGTATTACGTGCGCTACATATTGACGCATCCTTGCAGTACATGGATCTTACAGCTTTTTTCCGAAACAATTTAAAGGTTGAACAAACTTCTGCGGCCAAGATTTTCAACCCGAACGATAGAGATAACATTCATTCCAGGCCGAATCTTTGGGAACATAATGAATTTCTTGCGTTTTTTTTCTCACAAATTACCGCGTCTAGGGGCAGCGTATAGATAAATCGAGGATCAAAAAGAATATTTCGGCTTAGTACGATCATGCGTTCAATATGATACAATTAGGTACGCTCATATAGTTTAGCCTGCGTTGATATGATCATGCATTTAGCCTGCGTTGATATGATCATGATATGATCATGTTAATATAATCTGCCGAAGAACAAAAGAGAAAAGACTTCTCTTTGGCGCGAGCATTGCTTATAGGTGGTTTTACGTGCATTACGCCAAGCGAAGACAACAGAATACTTTCACAGCATACGACAAGGATATGACAGCCCGGACCCATGAAATGCTCCGCGTTTAAGAAGAGTTCCCTGCCTCACGCATCGATTACCGCAAATATTTTTAGAGTCCGGCAAGTACGAGCCAAGTTACAGAGACTTATCAAACACTTTAATTGATTTCTCTCTTCTCTCGTCCCAGCGAACGCTCTGGAAGCCAAGCAAAGAGGGACGTCACCAAAAAAAGAAGTGCCTCACGCGCATGTCATGACCTTAAGAAATTTTCAAAGACGACAGTATTTTATAAAAATGTTGAGATACTCCAAAGCGAAAATTTCGAGCTGTCTGTAGGTGTCTGCCTAAGGATATCGATGTTTAAGCTGGTTTCCACTATGTTTGCAACTACCTGACTTAGTGCATGGAAAAAGTTTTATATTCAGCACAGTTCTTTTTTCTTCTACTTGACTAATTTGCTGCTGGACATTGCAGGGGGCCGGAACTTTGTCAAGCCGCAGTACTGCAGCTTTTATTTTTTTCGCTACTCCCATATTTCTCAAGGAGAAATAAAAGCTGGTTGATATATTGACTTCTACTACCGGCCCAATGCGTTTGTACAAAGTCGTCAAAACCATGTCAGGCTCCACTGTTAAGTCAGAAGTACTCATCAGTTGTATTACATGAAGCTGTAATAAAGACAGTAATAGAAACAATCGCACAGAGAAGGCATGTTCTTACAGTGATCTGGACAGAAACATACTAGCTTGAAGATCCCGAACTACATTCCCGTGTTACACTTTTTTCACGGAGGATTTAGTCTGTCATTATAGCAAGGTTTCACAAGTGAACACGTGTACGACTGAACCGTTCAAATCTAATAATATTTCTTTTGAAAGCACGTGCAGTGAAAGTAAAAACAAGCAGTGATGCTGAAAACAAACATGGTTTATTATAATCACAAAAACAATGGCAGTAATTAAATGCGGCGCCTTTATATTATGCTTTTCCGGAATACTTATATAGCAAGGAAGGCTTCAAAAAAAAACAGCTATCTTATTTTTGAAAAAGGCAGCTGTTGTAAAGTGCGAACCAAGCTGCAACAGTTGTTATGGACACAAAAGTAAGTGGTGATAGAAAAAAAAAAAACAGCAGTGGATGGCTTGTTCGCAGGGATGAATATGTGCGTCGCCTTCGGCCAGAGCATGTGAGTAATCGTGACATTTGCACCACTCGATCAGCTCTTTACGTGGATCGCAAGCTAAGCATTCGTAATGAGAAACAGCAACAAAGGCTGGTCATTGTCAATAGCATTCCTCTCGATGCCATGCCGCAGAGAAGCGCGGGCCAACGGGCGTGACAGCCTGAAGCGTGTTAGTTCATCGTAAAGTGTGATTTGTGTGGGCCACTTACGTGGAAACCAAGAATGTGGCATTTTAAAGAAGTACGGATTATTTTCGGTTGTAGGCCACTAGCTACCGTTTATAGTAACACGCGCGAATGAATGCAGGCTTGATTTGTGTACGATAAGTGAACTGGAAGTTACAATATTCCTTTAAAGTATGTTTGGCTTATAAGAAACAACAAAAAGAAAGCTAAATAATTTACTATAACTGAATTCCAACAAATTTAAGTGATGAACGTAGCAAATGCATCACTAACCTGCGTGGATTTCATATAAAATTTAAACACGCGAAGTCATCAACGAGGCATGGAAGAGCAGCGAGGTCCCCGACCCGTGGAAGGTCGCACATACCGTTCTCATTCCTAAGCCGGGTAGTCTGCCCCACTTGGGCAACATGCGCCCCATTTCGCTCATTTTCTGCGTGGGCAAGGTAGCCGAGCATGGGGTACACAATAGGTTGACTCGGTACTTGGAAGACAATGGGCTCTACCCGTACACCATGATTGCTTTTCGGGCCAAGCTTTCGACGCAAGACGCTATCAAGCTGCTCAAGCACTAAGTCATCAACTGCAACACTCGAGACATGCGGGCCATTCTTGGCCTTGACTTAGAGAAAGCCTTCGATAATGTTGCTCATACTTCGTGTTGCGGTCGATTGCCGAGCTCGGCCTCGGAGCCAGAATCTACGGATATGTCAAATCGTTCTTGACCCGCCGGAGAGCCACCCTCATAGTGGGAGACCTCGTCTCCGAGGAGATCGAGCTGGGCTTGAGCAGCATGCCGCAGGGGTGGGTGATATCGCCCACCCTGTTCACCCTCGGGATGGTCGGGTTGTCCAAGAGGCTCTCGTGTGTCGAGGACATCAATCACACAATTCACGTGGACGATATCACCATTTGGTGCTCAGGTGGCAGCAACGGGCAAGCCGAATGTTCCCTGCAGGATGCCATAGACACCATGGAAGATTACCTCCCTCCCACAGGCCTGAGGTGTTCCCCAAACAAATCCGAGCTCCTCCTCTCTACCAACTCACTAGGCGAGGGCCTAAGCCCAAAAATTGGCAGCCTATCTCGGAGAATAATATGAAGCTCTACACCGGATACGGCGGCGAAAAAAAAAACCCTAAAAATTTCAAATTTTCATACCCGAACATAAAGTGTAGTTGATCTCTCGCCTCCCCCCCACCTCGGAAAAAATTTCTGGCTACGCTCTCGGGGCCACTACATTATATTTGCTTATTGAATGAATTATTTAGTCTCACCGGAATATAAACAAACTACAGAGGAGAGTAACTTACAGAAGAAAATAAGAAAGAACAAGATGCAGATAAGGTTACACATCCAAAAGAGAGAAAACGCACAAGACACAAAAGATCCACTGCACAGAGATGGTGTTCTCTTTCTTTCTGTATTCTTCTTTACAGCGCGTTCGATTGCAGCACATTAAAAAAAGAACTCGGATTAGTCACGCTCGTTATGTAGGCAGGTGAGTGATTCCATCAACTCGTGGCTGTCCAAGCAAATTGAGTGTGAGCCGGCACTTGTCCAAAAACATGTGTGAACTGTTTGGCGATGATCACGATGCTGTGAGCAATGTGCAGCTGGAAGTTTAAACAAGTAACGAACAGCAAAATTGAAGAGCACACACATGCACAAACATTGATGAAGAAGTTTACACCCAGCATTTAGAACTTAAGAAACAGCGAAGCAGGTTCATCTCATGGGCCTTCTTGGCATCTTGACTGATGCTAGGTCTTTTCTTAGCGTAGACAAAGTATATGGAGACAAACCACAAACCGCAAAAACTCATGCAAGAGCATCCTAACTCTAGTGCCAGAACTGTAACATGCAAAGCTGACTCTTTTTACTTTACTTTTCCAGGCAGAACTCATCAGAGTACCTCAAAAGTCATGGTAAAAACTCTTAGAATAGCCCTCGCACTCGTCGTACTGCGTTCGCCTCCATTGTGCTCGCCAGCGAATGACACCGGGGAAAAAAAGTGGGTGGATGTCGACGTGAAAGACAACGACAAGCTCAAAGCACTTGCCCAGGACGCCCTGATGCACACGTACATCAAGCTGGCTTATTATTACGTCGTCGTCGAAATGCTGAGCGCCCAGACGATGGTGAGACTACCCTGCATCCGTTAAATTGGGCGCATATTTGCTCTTTCTTAATTTCATTATTATGTATAAACAAGCTAACAAAGCAAGTTGTTCTGAAGCGGTATGAAAGCTTCATGAAAGCACTGTTCTTATGTGTGTATACATTGACTGCTGTGGGCAGACAGGTGTCCTAAACTCGATCTGCACTTACGTTGTTTTCGCGCTCTATAATTATTGCACTCGACATGTGATGGCGCTTGTCTTCGACGATGAAGCGCTTATTTTGTTGCTTCAAATAAAAGTGTTTTATGTGTTTATAAGCGGAATTTTCCTCGTGGAAATGACTTTAGTAATAAGGCACGTGGGCTGATGACAGAGAGAGTGAGAAAATGCTTTGTTTGAGTGACCTGATGGGCCGAGAAGTCAGTGCCTGCCTTGCGCATGCACTGAAGCATTGCGTCGTATAACGTCTTAGCACGTCGTGACGCAGTCGTGACTGCGTTGCTAACCGTATACTGTGCCAGCGAGGAAAGGGTTGTGAATCGGAAGGAAGAGTAAGCAATAGACAGCGCTTTTCGCGATCAAGAGGCGGGGATACTACGTAATGAAGAGTGCTTATATTGTACATTTGGGTCGATGACTGCAGTTGTGATTACTGAAGTGACTTTCTCCTTGTGACCCTTTCTTAACCGAAGGGACAAATCTCGGCTCTACAGAGCCCGCGGCCAGTCCCTAATCTTCACAAATATGGACGCTTGCAGTGATTATATTTGATTTTCACGGTGAGAGGGTACACGAGGAAAGAAACTTAGAAAAACAAGGGCAGGCCAAGAAATGAGTTCATTTAGGATGAACCAGCCTTAGCCCATATGACATGGCCCCCTATGGGGGTACCAAAGTAACCTCTAAAAGTCATGAAAAACGCACGTTAGAAAGTTATCGATAAAACAGCCGAAAACTGCTACCAAAATTACACATGACGGGCTATAAAAATCTTGAAAACACATGAAAAATAAAACCACCAATATGTGCATGTGTACAAATGCGCGCACGTAAAAAGTTCAAATAAAATTCAAGTTTAAATATAATGAACGTTTACCTACTCGCCCAGTGTCCCACTTTGCTTGAATTCTTTTGCACCGATCACACAGGAAACTTCGTGGAAGCCCAAGTTTTGCATTTGTGGCTTTACACTGTCCATGAGCAGGATTTGAGGATGTGTGCATGCAGCGCCACCTCTCGTAGGCTACAGCGGAGGCCAGCCGTAACTGAATGGTAAATAGGCAGAAAAATTGTATCTGACCAAAAAAAAGCTAGTTACCTAAAACAACTCTCGGTTACATGCAGCAGAGATCCACTGGAACATTCTGGAAAAGCGACAATGTCGTACTGCAAATTGTGTGGCTTCCCAGAGTGTTTCAGGACCATGTCAGGGGGCTAACCACCTCCTTTTGTCCTGACCGCGGGCAATGCTTTTTGTACTGTCCGAAAAAAATGAATAAATAAAAAAATGAAAATGAATAAATAACAGTGGGGCCCCATGAGTTTCCAATTGGCGGTGTTCAATTGTCCAGAGAAGCCGTACGCGTTGTATGGCTGAAATTTTACCAGAATGTTCTAATAGGCCTCTTCTGCATAAAACTGGGAGTCCTTTTTGATAGCCAGGGTTTTTTTTTTTCATCAGATACAATTTTTAACGATCTTTTTTGTTCATTTATGACATGCCACCATGGCACCATGTACAAATGTCTCTAAATCCTGGGAATGGGTAGCCGCCATAGAATGGGTGCTGCGAAAGCTGCCCTGAAGCGAGGTATGCTTCAACCAAAGACGCCTTTCACAAAACGGAGGCTGCAGCAAGAATGCTTGTTTGTGAAATGTCAAGTGAGCAGTTCCGCACACTTTTCTGCTGTAACGGTTCCGCATCGACCATTCCGGTGGCTTGTCGTTCGGTCATATATATATATATATATATATATATATATATATATATGACGCTACAAAATGGAGACACGTCGTGGTCCAGATGCCATTATTCTAATGCACGCGCACTTCCTCTTCGTCAGCTTCTCCTAGAATCACCTTGTGAATGCGTTTATTCTAATGCACGCGCACTTCCTCTTCGTCGGCTTCTCCTAGAATCACCTTGTGAATGCGTCACACTTCCCCCTCCCCTCGAGAAAGTCTCAGTTCAGAAGGTTCAAAATAACGCCGCAGCTTGCTAACATGCACAATGTCAGAGTTTCTACGTAAGGGTAGCACGGAGCGGTTGATTTCATAGTTCACTGTTGAGACCTTGCGTGGAATCTTGTAGGGTCCTTCCATGACAGAACTCAGTTTGCCGTTGTTGGGATGCCTTGGTGTCTCGTAAAGGACAAAGTCACCGACTTGGAACCCAATCGGAAGAAATTTTCTATCACAAATGACTTTGTTCTTATTATGGTAGGCGATAGAATTGGTAACTGCAGTTTTTCGCGCTTCTTCGACGGTTTATTCTCGTTGTTCCAGTACAGTAGGATAAGATGGAATTCCATACATCAGGAAGGAAGGTGCGTAGCCGGTCACTTCGTGGGGTGTTCTGTTGTATTCGTCAATTACCTCCGGAAGCAGCTTAGTCCAAGACTTCTGTGGTTCGTCATTGATCTTACATTTAAGTCTCGTTACGATAGTCTGGTTTGTCCGCTCGTTCATGCCGTTGCATTGTGGATGATGAGATGAGGTGAATAGTTGGTGTATACGATTATGTTTTAAAAACTGCTTGAATTTTCCTGCGGTAAATCCTGTTCCACGGTCTGAGAGGAGCTTCCGTGGTTTTCCAGAAGAAAAAATTGTTTTTAAGCATGAAATGTAGGCGTCGCTGTTCTCACTTTTATGAGCAAACGCCCATACATAGCGAGTCGCATGATCAATAACCAAGTGTATAAACCTTTTTGACGAGCCATATCCAGAATATCCTCCTATGGTGTCTATTGCAAAGAGGTCGAAGGGCTCTTCAGCTGGAGGCAGTGATTCAAGCGTCCCAAACTTTTTTGTTTTCGTCTTCTTGCATCTCTGGCATGTATCACAATGCCGAATGTAAGTGGAAACATCGGTTACCATATGCGGCCAATAATATTGCGGAGACAGGAGTGATAGCGTCTTCTTCACTCCGACATGCCCAAAATGTTAATGTGCATTCTTCAGTATGGTTGGGCGTAGTTCATGGGGCACGTATATTTTCCGTAGTCCTTTTCTTTTAACGATGATGATGTTATTTTCCAATGAGTGCGTTCCTTTTGGACGCTCATTGTTGCATCGCTGAAGGTCGTCGTGTGATAGAAGATTAACTATTGGGGCTCTGGAGAGCGCATCTGCTTCGACATTACTTGTGCCCTTTTGATGTTTGATGTTCACATCATACATTGACAGTTTCAAAGACCACCGGAAGAGACGACCTTGAGGATTTTTAACATTCTTCAGCCACTGGAGTGCAGAGTGATCTGTTACAACAGTGAATGACTTTCCATGAAGGTAGCAATGCCATTTATCAATGGCATCTACAATGGCAAGACATTCTCTTTCTGTAATAGCATAGTTCACCTCATGCTTAAGTAGTTTGCGGGAATAGTAAGCAACAGGATGTTCTTTGCCTTTGTCATCAGGTTGTTTCAGCACTGCACCGATGCCTTCGCCAGATGCGTCACAGTACACAGTACATGGTCTCGAAGGGTCGTATATGCGAAGAACCGGTTCTTCAGTTATCCGCTCCTTCAGTTCACGAAAGGCTTGCTCGCATGCTTCTGTCCACACCCACTTGCTGCCTTTGTGGAGTAGTTTTGTGAGTGGAAGAGCGATATCGCTGAAGTGGGGGATGTACTGACGGTAGGTGTTTACAGTGCCCAGAAAACGCTGGAGATCTTTTTCTCGTTTTGGTGTAGGAAATTTGAGTATGGCAGCCACATTATTTTGCTTAGGTGTCACTGTTCCTTGTGAAATTTTGTGGCCCAAGTATTCAATGCTGCAGCGTGCAAATTGGCACTTTTTTCGTTTGAGTTTTACGTTCTCGGTTTTGAGAGCTTTCAATAGCGCCTCAAGGTGTCGTATATGATCATTAAATGTCTCTGAGTATACGACCACATCGTCAAAGTAATTAATAACATTGGTGAGCTGATGTTTCGCTATTATTGATTTCATGGCTCTTTCAAATGTAGCTGGAGCGTTCTTCAACCCAAACGGCATTACCAACCACTCAAAATGACCATCAGGCGTGACAAATGCAGTTTTCTGAACATCGTCAGGATGCATTTGCACATGCCAGTATCCCGACGTTACGTCCAACGTAGTGAAAAACTCCGCCTTTCCTAAGTGGTCAAGAATATCATCTATACGTGGAATTGGTTGAAAGTCGGGTACCGTTATGGCATTGAGTTTCCGGTAGTCAATACATAGACGAGTGCGTCCTTCTCCTTTCTTTTCTGCTAAAATGACAGGTGCGGCGTAGGGCGATAATGAAGGCCTCACAACACCTTGCTTGAGGAGAGCGTTAACCTGTTTGTTGATCTCCACTTTGTCTGCCTGTGAACATCGGTATGGTCCTCGACGAATAGGGACAGCATTGGTAAGTGCGATCCTATGTTTCTCAGTAGTGATGCACCCAATATCTGTCTGAGATTTCGAAAATATCTCGTCATACTTGCTTAAAAGAGAGTCGAGCGCCACAAACTCATGCTCTGATAAGTTTTCTGAAGTCAGGGTTCGCATCACCAGGGCTTGAATGGTTTTCTTTTCATTGTGATGCGGAAGGTTCATATTCTCACGTGCTTGTGTCACTGACTTGCTTTCCAGATTTACAGAAAGATTGAAGTATGAAGCGCTGTCTAGGCCAAGAATTAATTGCGTTCTCATGCCTCGCAGCACATGTGCATAAACTTTCTTGATGACGTTCCCAATTTGTAACTGAATGTTTACGCGACCCAAAGTTCGAATGCTTGATGCAACTTGCTGGACCATGATGCTGGAGTCTCTCATCAACTGAAGCTTTAGCTGTTTGTACACATCCTCGCTGATACAAGTAATTGTTGCTCCTGTATCGAGAATTGCATTTACTGGCTTTCCGTTGATGATAGCACTGAAGTGTATTAATGACACTCTGGGTCGCCTTCCTCGTTTCCCTGTTCAGTATCAATAGCGGACACATTGCCGCGACGCGGACATTCGTTGTGCCAGTGAAACTGTCGTGGGAAACCAGCAGCTGAGCAGTATCTACATTCGTTTTGCGGGGCACGCGGTTGAAGAGTTATTGTCGGTTGCTGCGATCTGCTGAAGAGACGTGGAGCTCTTGATGCGATACTAGCGTTACGAGTAAAGGAAACTCCTCTCACCCGTTTTAAAGATGTCTCGACCCGTTGAGCAGCGGTGAGCCACTCTAATGACGAGTTGAAAGACAGTCCAGCGAGCGCCAGTTCCACATCAGGAGGAACACCATCAGTCAGCCCAGAAATGATGTGGCACTCTTTCAGGTCAGCCAAGGAACCCAGTCGCTTTTTCTCGTCGTAGTAGTCCTTGATGGTCTGCCCTCCTTTCAGTCGGTAGTGAATGAAGAGACGGAAGGCATCTCCGTCAGTCGAAGCAAAGCGGGCTTGCATGTCACGCTTGATATCGCCCCAAGTTGTCTCGCCGTTGCCGAAAATCTCTGTCAGGTACCACTTGAACGCTTCCCCTTCAATGTATTCGTTGAAGTGAGTGACCCGATCGCGGTGAGTCCATGATGCCTCGGCTGCCTTCATGTCGAAAAGAAGAAGCCACTTGTCGATGGGGACGTCTTCTGGTGTTCCCTTGAACTTCTGTATGTTGAGCGGGGGCTTTGGCTTAGCCATGGCACGTTGATGAGGTCGATCCTGTCGACTTGTGTGACGCTACAAAATGGAGACACGTCGTGGTCCAGATGCCATGCGTTTATTCTAATGCACGCGCACTTCCTCTTCGTCAGCTTCTCCTAGAATCACCTTGTGAATGCGTTTATTCTAATGCACGCGCACTTCCTCTTCGTCGGCTTCTCCTAGAATCACCTTGTGAATGCGTCACACACACACACACACACACACACACACACACACACACACACACACACACACACACACACACACACACACACACATATATATATATATATATATATATATATATATATATATATATATATATCATTTTTGGTCATGTTTAGAAGTTGTCGTGTCTGTCTCTATGTGATAATCAGAAGATGTAACTTAGAAGAACTTGTTGATGACCTAGTTGATATATATCGTCGAGGGGAAATTTTAAACGCCTAAGCACCACCGCAAATGAATAGGAAGAGCACGAGAAGTGGTGTATACGGGACACGCCTGTGGTTTTGCACAGGTCTAAGTTCAAATTTTGCACCTTTTTGTTAGATTAGATATGACTTTCCAGCGCCCTCGTATTTGATATGTTGCGATTGGCACCATATTTTACGAGAATGCATTTACTGAAATCCTCCTTTTTCCCTCGAACTGTAGCCGAACGAAATAATTATTTGTTGCGTTCCATCACATTGTGATTGTTCAAAACTGGATTAGTTATGTTTATGCTTGCTTTGTTTGTTTCTTGTTATTGCCTTCATCCTGTTTGAACTTGTAGAACGTCCACAGTTTTGAAAAAAAAAACAGAAAGAAAGAACAGTTAGGTGAGATGCAGTGCTGTTGGTGCATGTTTGGTGCGGTGTATATGTCTTCTGGTGTTCTCTCGCGAATCATATAAGTTGCAAGTGACGCTCTTTTTCTGTGCTTCGTCCTTCTTCAGGTGGTGCTTAGGCGTTTAAAAATTTCCCTAAAAAGTGTAAGATGTCTTTGCTGGTATCTCTGCTTGCAGAATATGACACGAGTCGGCGTTACTAGGTACAACGTCTCATATAAAACCTCTCCAACCAATTGCACTCTCTCGGGGCCTTTCAATAACGCTACCTGCAAGCCGACGGCAGACAAGGTGGGTTGGTCACGCAGTATGCTTGACCGATTTCTAGAATTGATTGATTAAAACTTTAGAATGATCGCAAGCATAACGTGAAAAAAATTTCACCCATGTTCCCTACCGAAAACTTCAACATTAACAATAGAGTTGTTAGAGCTTGCGGTGAATTATGAGTTGGCGTTAATAAATACGAACAGAATTCCTTTACCTAGATTACGAGCCATTTATATACGACCAGCTTGTGTGGCAGCCTCGGGTGTCGTAAGCATAGCACACGTTGTGCCAACCAGCGAATGTCATCGGCAGATCCGATGGTCTGTCTCAGCGTGACGCCACGCAAACACAGGTACAGGCACACAAAAACGCACACATAGGCACACACACAAAAAAACACACACAGACACGCACACAGACACACACGCACAAACACACGTACATGCAGGACACACACACACACACACACACACACACACACACACACCGTCACACACATACACATACACGCACGAATGCACGCAGGCCCACACACATACACATACACACACAAGTACACACACACAAACCCACACACAAACACACACATGCATACCGATCTGCTTCGTACGTCTTCATCAAATGCTTGAAGCGTAAGCATTGGCATAAAACTAAAAATACTTTTACGCCACAACAATCCTGCAAGAGGAAAGGGCACCTAAGTGTATGACCCGGCTAGAGTACGCCGAGTTACGCATACCCCACGACAGTCAACACGTGGCTGCCCTAAGGATTCCGGGAATTTATTTCGTTTCTTTTCTCTCACATAAACAGTGTGCCAACCTAATAAGAATATTTCGACCAATTCAATCGGCTCTTCAGTCTATCCTAAGGTAATAACCGAAACGTAAATTTTGCTTATAAACATATTTTAGGGCTGACCGACATAACCAAGGTGGTGGTTGTGCGCTCATCGCTGATCAGTGTGACCTGAAGTGCTACCATGTTGGCATTACTACTTGACTAGAAATGACATTGGTGCACTATGGAGCCGCCCAATTTCTTGTCATCTTGTGTGCAAATTCTATCTCCTTATCGATTCTGACAGCACATCTACGCCCACGATTCGCTACGCACTGGAATCAATAAGATTTAAGTTTCCGAATGCTCCAATTATAATACAGAGGGGTTTTTATTTTTGCAGAATAAATATGTGTGACTTCGTCTTTGTCGCGTTGATGACAAATTACGCTGAGAGCAATTTCGTCGATACGTGCATGCTTCACATAGGAGTCAATTCAGGCTGTTGATTCAGTCACTAGATTTTTCCGGCAGTCTTACTTGATCGTGCGTCGGCAATTCACCCCAATATCATTGTACACTTTCATACATTGACGAAATCAGTGACGACAATGTAACCAATGGTATATCTCCTTATGTAGACTAATCCATGCAGATGGAACGCGCAACAAACTAACGTCTATACGGTAAAGGCCACGATCATAGAGGACCAGTAGTACTGGTTCAACAGAGAACCAGTAGAATTTTGGCAGTTAATGGTCAAGTACTTTATCACACAAATCCTGCAAGTGTTCAAATGCAAACGACGTTGAATACTCGGTACTTATACTACGGTAAGAATAGTATGTGAATGTATAGCTTCCTGCTGTTTTAATACTGAACTGCGATGGCTCAAAAAAAAAAAAAAGACCATTCTACTCCACGAAACTTCACTGACGGCCCAGACGCAAGCTAGAAGTTTATCGAACTTGTCCAAAACCACGTAGACTTCAAATATTTATACTTTAATTACTTATACTATACTAGTTTCATTGCCCTTATAGGCAAAGCATGACTTATATCTAACCTATACCCGTCCTATAAAACTGCTAAGTGATCATATTACCTTAAAGTGTATTGCGAATTTTTCTGTAACCAGCTTTGTTTGACCAATATGATTTTTTCGCCTATTTTCAATTCAGTTACGGTAGGCAGCCGCTGACAACAACGAGAAGTGACGTTACGTGCACACGGCCCCAAATTCTGGTGATAAAATAAAAACAAAGTAAAGAAGCAATGCGCTATAGATAATGCAATAGTAAGCGTAAAAAGAACATATAAACTGGAAAATATGATTTACAGCCAATACTTCAATAAGCTAGATTTGCAATATTTTCTTTATCCGTCCTAATACAATGATGAAATTTTCTTTAAAGCTTTTTTTATTGAAATATTGATGAGTTTATTTAAAGAATGGTACGAAAGAAAGGTACGAAAGAATGGTACGAAAGAAAGAATGGTCACGAGTGTCATCGTTAATTCGTTGAGTTGTTTTTTTTTTCAGGCCGAGAAACAGTGCAGTACAACATTTTTAGAAATGCCTTCGGAGGAATATTCGCAAATACAGGATATGATGTGCTTCGACATATACTACGAAAAATAAAAACAATGCCCGCAAAATTGAAAAAAAATCAGATCAATAAATAACTGTTCATTATGATATACGCAGCAACATTGCACATGTTCGATATATGTGCCATAAATTTTTGTTTACCAGCGCACCGCTTTCTTACTCCAACTTTCTTCTGAGATCATATTCAATGCCTGCGCTGGCCAAATTTATGCCAGTACATCCACTTACGTATAAGACGCTGTTTTATAGGCTAAAGATGTTTTTAATGCATTGTTAGGAACTTTTCGCATAAAAAAAGAACATTAGAAAAGTTAGCATTCTCGAAAAAAAAAAAACAGCCTGAAATTGTGAACGCGATGCCATTCCGTTTTCTGCTCTCATCACCATCGCGATCAACCACCACGGTAGTGCAGTGGTTATCTATCTATCTATCTATCTATCTATCTATCTATCTATCTATCTATCTATCTATCTATCTATCTATCTATCTATCTATCTATCTATCTATCTATCTATCTATCTATCTATCTATCTATCTATCTATCTATCTATCTATCTATCTATCTATCTATCTATCTATCTATCTATCTATCTATCTATCTATCTATCTATCTATCTATCTATCTATCTATCTATCTATCTATCTATCTATCTATCTATCTATCTATGATTGATTGATTTGTGGGGTTTAGCGTCCCAAAACCACCTTTGATTATGAGAGACGCCGTAGTGGAGGGCTCCGGAAATTTTGACCACCTGGGGTTCTTTAACGTGCACCCAAATCTGAGTACACGGGCCTACAACATTTCCGCCTCCATCGGAAATGCAGCCGCCGCAGCCGGGAATCGAACCCGCGCCCTGCGGGTCAGCAGCCGAGTACCTTAGCCACTATAGACCACCGCGGCGGGGCTATCTATCTATCTATCTATCTATCTATCTATCTATCTTATCTATCTATCTATCTATCTATCTATCTATCTATCTATCTATCTATCTATCTATCTATCTATCTATCTATCTATCTATCTATCTATCTATCTATCTATCTATCTATCTATCTATCTATCTATCTATCTATCTTTTGGGACGTCAAACCCTAAACACTATATTTATGCTCTCGAAATCGTTATCTGGAATCGCTCCTCGGTGAACACGTGCGATAACCATCCCGGCAGAAAAATGCGTCCATTCGCGTGTCATTTGCTGTCGTAAACTCATCGAGTTCGCCTGCCGCATGTACATCGTTAATTCTTTTGCTAAGTAGCAAAGTACTTCTGGAGCTGCGAAAAAAAAAAAGACGTGTAGCAGCTACACGTCCTTACGTCCTACAGAGTGCCACATTTAGTGGATCCCATGGCTGATGTTCATACATTCCCCGCCGCGGTGGTCTGCTGGCTACGGTACTCTGCTGCTGATCTGCAGATCGTCAGATTGAATCCCAGCTGCGGCGGCTGCACTTTCGATGGAGGCGAAAATGCTGTAAATCCATGTGCTCAGATTTGGGTGCATGTTAAACAACGCCAGGTGGTCGATGCCCCTCCACTATACGGAGTCTCTCATAATCATTTGCTGGTTTTAAGACGTTAAACTCTACATAATCAATCAATTGGCACATTTTGTTGATCCCGTGGCTCATGTTCGAACAGATTATGCCTGACGAGGTTTACACGGTTATCCCTTTAAAATACCAAATTTTTGCGCAGTTAATGTGATGTGACACCTGGTGCGATTATATACGTTTCTGCGACGCAATATTTCGTCTGTTGACGGGACTCTTCATCAGATGTGATGCCTATATTAATGGGGCCTGTCTTCAAAGTAGGTTTTCTCACTGGTATGGCTCGGTGGTAAAACACACTTGATGTTTGAATTGCATGCCCGGGTTCGACTCCGGCTCGATGGCTGATTTTTAAGGCAGGAGTCTTAGTTGACCCTTCAAGGCCATCCTACGGCGTCAAAGACGAGTGACAGAACAAATCGTCGTCACGTTATGACGTCACCGTTCTCGCAGAATGCTTATGTTCAATTCCGGCTTGAAGACTGATCTTTAATCTTTTCATTCATCAGAACTTTTCGCTGCAACGCTGCAAACTCCGACACCACATGTTCTGCAACACTGGGCGACGCTGGGCGGATTTCGTGGCTGACGGTTGTCCAGTCCATGATGTGCTCTCTTCGACGAACCGCTAGCCGATAGGGGCCTCGTCCGCGGACTTCTCAAACTGTTTTCCAATCTTTTTACTTTCCTCTCAATATTTACTTCTCTCTTTATCTCTTTTAAACCCTCCTTGTTCCTTCCTTTGTGAACTAATGCTGAGATTTCGCACTCTGATGCAAATAGTGGCGGGGTTGTTCACTTTTCTTTTCATTTTTTTCTCATGGAAAAAAAACCAAATCCGCTCCTAACACGTGCTCTGTATGACGTCATCATGTTAATTCAACATAGTCGTAGACGGTTTTACAAAATATGCGGCCTGCTCTACTCCGAGCGCCCCGCCACGGTGGTCTAGTGGCTAAGGTACTCAGCTGCTGACCCGCAGGTCGCGGGTCCGAATCTCGGCTGCGGCAGCTGCATTTCCGATGGAGGCGGAAACGTTGTAGGCCCGTGTGCTCAGATTTGGGTGCAGGTTAAAGAACCCCTGGTGGTCGAAATTTCCGGAGCCCTCCACTACGGCGTCTCTCATTGTCATATAGTGGTTTTGGGACGTTAAACCCCACATATCAATCAATCTACTCCGAGCGTTTTTTTTGCTTTCTTACAGAATGCCCCGTCATGGGGCACGATGAATTGATAAAATCGTTTATTCTATTTTCCACACAACCTTTAACTGAATTTGATGAATGTGACCAACAGGCTCATCATTCCATGAATAATGCTTGTGGGGCACTGCGACCACACGAATGGTATTAAAAGTATTACGTTTATTAAGAATATGATCTCTACTGAAGCCAGAAAGCGTGCGTTTTCCGAATTGATTGAGTGGAGTGTGACACAGGAAGTACTGTTTATGTACCGCCTATATTTGAGCAATGCTGTCGTGAGGTTCTACTTCGTGGCATTCCATGGCGAGCACTTGCGTGAATTGAACATCGGTCTTCGTTAATAAAACGGCGGTGCACTGGTCGCTGGGCTGGCAAAAAGAAAAAAAAAGAGAAGAATAGACACCTCAGCGAGTGGTTGTGCAAGAAATGATGCATCGTCTTAGATTCCTGCTAAGAGCAATAAAATCGTGAACTTATGTAAGGCGTCTAGCCACATAGAACCAATTGAGTTGAGAGCACAGATACAGAGAGTGTAATTTCCTAAACTGCTTTACACGAACAATTTAGCACTAGACTCCTCTATATGACTATGGCCCCTATAAACCAGAACGACATGTCACCGTAGACAAGATGCATTAACACCTTACTTCAGGAGAGTGAACATACTTAGGAATTGTTTTTTTTTCTCCTCGCACTATAACCGAATGAAATTGTTTAATCGAATTGACATCATGATCCTCAATATTGTCGCCCCGCCACGGTGCTCTAGTGGCTAAGGTACTCGGCTGTTGACTCGCAGGTCGCGGGATCAAATCCCGTCTGTGGTGGCTGCATTTCCGACGGAGGCGGAAATGTTGTAGGCCCGTGTACTCAGATTTTTGGTGCACGTTAAAAAACCCCAGGTAGTCGAAATTTCCGGAGCCCTCCACTACGGCGTCTCTCACAATCATATGGCGGTTTTGGGATATTAAACCTCAAAAATCAATCAATCAATCAATCAATCAATCAATCAATCATTTTTGTCGACTTGTTTTATAGCGTTATGACGGACAAGTAGATTTTATTTCTGTAGCATTGTTTTTGTTTTCCTTGTTCTTGCTAACCTTTTTCCAAACGTGTTTACTGTTGTGCCATATTTATAGCCCCCCCCCCCCTCCTTGAACTGAGTGTTCGCAGCATTTTGTAAATAAAATAAGCAATACAAATTAAGAGGTACACAACAGCTACATGAAGCGACATTATTAAAGCCGGCTTTCAGTGCGCGTATTTATACTTCTTTGGAGTGACAGTTTACACGTACTACGTTTCGTGACACAGGCTCCAAATGGCCGTAGTCACGACCCCTTTACTTCTTTTTGCACGGTGAAACAACTTCTCACTGCAACCACAACTTTATAAATTGCAAGACCAAGCCCCCGTGGCAACAGTCAGAACGTCAGGAGTGATGGGAGGCTGCCATGCGCAGCTCCCAACCGGAGCTACAACTTAGGGTGGTGGGCTGCGCCAGTGGGGTCGCCTAAGCAAAACAAAATTGTCCAGCAAGCTCCAGTGGCCCAACGGCTCATCGTCGTCTCTTTGTAGCAACTGGAGGTGCCCTGGTGAAGCCAGGCTAACGTGGCAATGTGCACTGCGTGAACAGCTCCGGTATGGCCTTCCTGAAGTGCACCCGCACTTCCAGACATTGGATGAAAAGATGGCTGGGCACAAACTAAGGACACTGAAGACACTAAAGACACGGTGTTTTTTTTTTGATGTTGGGGCACAGCCATCTTTTCTTGCCAAGTAAGAACCAACTGGCCTAGCAAGAAGTTTTATCGAACATTTAAATTTTTGCGTCACCTCGTTTTCGTGCTTTGGAGCAGGAGACAGAAAGAAATAATTTTGGAGTTATTTTACGGTTTGGAAGAGGAATATAGTGGCACGAGCAAAAAAGCTCGAGGGACATGATATCAGTGAACAACAAAATTTAGAACGGCCCCATAGTGTAGAGTAGCCTCAATTTATTTACTGTACTTACGCTCCTAGGCTGGACTATACTTAATTTCCAACAACGCGATTCAGATGAAAAAAGAAAACGCATTTGGTGGTACTTATTGGTTTCCAAACTTTCTTTCGCTAGTAGCTGTGCAAATGGGCAGAAATACTCTAATGCTGTGGCTGCTTCAGGCTTGGGATAAAGTAAATCCGCAGGCATCACTCGGTACGTCCCGAAGTCATTGTCGTTACCGCTCTTTTACTTGCTACCGTACAGATGTTGGTAACAACTGATGATACCATTAGTACAGGAGCACAGCGAAGCCTCTTACAAATAAAAGCAGCATAAGCCCACATATGACAAGCTCAATAATGCGGTCTGACCACGATGTGCTCGGTGGCCTATTTATATTTCACGCAGTACTAGTCAATTTTATCTCTGTCTTACACTTTGGGACCATTATAAGAAAAAAATATTACCACAGGCGAGTTGCTGATAATACATCACTAAGAAAACCACCAATTGAATGAAAGCATATAGTTGTCTGTCCTCGTTTTATTAGCTGCAGCCTATAAATTATGAATACCTTATACAGTTTCCATATACGCTCTGATATCGCGTACGGGTGTGCTGTAAACCTATTTGCCTCTCGGTTCCTTCTTTTGGCTTCCACTAAAAATAAAAATAAAATGTTAGCTGACGTGCTCAAGAATTCGGCATACCAACTTTTCTGTCGGTTGACATTTGTCCCTGACGAACGGCTTGTACGTCGAACAGTACGCCGTCACGTAAGTGTACGTCATATTGTAGGTCTTCTTTTTTCCGTCTTCCTGCCAAATTCAAAAGAATAATTGGCGTGAGCCCAAGGATGCAGAATATGCTGGGCATATTTAAACTAGCAGACGCTTCGCTCTAGTGTACCCACGTCATGCCATGTCTAGAGGAAAAGCCACATGCATTCCTTACGCATATGCCCAACCCAGCGAGCCGGAAGTTGAAGCCATCTCCTTGACAGTCGATTGTTATTAGTATTATTTAGCCGAACGCCTTATGCCTCATCAAACGTGAAAATTAGCCGGCGCCTCACCTCGGCATCTTTCATCGGCTGTGTCAACGTGAGTGGTGTAAAAAATTATCAGATGATGACGTTGCCATTACGTGCAGATCGCCATATTTTGTGACGACGTCATTACGTCACATCACATTATGACGTCATCCCGCGACATCGTATCTCGGCCAATAGTGGGCCAATCAAAGTGGATGGTTGGGCCAAATGGTGATACATGATCTAAGTATACTACGCGGTAGAAAACACGGACGGGAAAGAAACAAGGACAAGCTCAGGCCATCAACTGAAGGTATATTCATCCCGCAATGCATATATATACGACAACCAGGAAAAAAAGAAGAAAACAAAGAAGGGAAGTATAATTTGAACAAACGTCCAAGCTCTGCCAAGGTAGTCTAGTGGCTAACGTACTCGGCTGCTGACCCGCAGGTCACAGGATCGAATCCCGGCTGCGGTGGCTGGACTTCCGATGGAGGCGGGACTGTTGTAGACCCGTGTGCTCAGATTCGGGTGCGCGTTAAAAAAAAACCCCAGGTGGTCGAAATTTCCGGAGCCCTCCACTACGGCGTCTCTTATAATCGCAACGAGCCCAACGGGAACATGCGTATAAGCAACACCAGAAGCTGATATGAAGCACCGATGCTCGGGAGGATGCTGGGCCCTGGACATTGCTACATATATCAACTTCAGCGCATGGCAGCTAACCACCACTGACGTTAACCCGACGTGACGGCTGTATCAAAGGAGTACATATTTAATGTTTATAAAATTGGACAGGCAGCCCTGCAACCACTTATGACGTTTGACGAAGATTAGCGTTGATTTGAAAAGTAGTTTCGAGACCAGGCGTAGCTCTGCGGTAGAATGCTTTATGGCCACGCAGAATGATTTGGCTCGATTCCAGCTGGAGCCCTGACATTTATTCTGTGTTTTCGTCGGGTAGACGCCACTGATAGCGGGCATTTCTTCACACTCACGCATTAAAATTGCTCATATGTGTTCTCGTCGTTCCTTGGTAGATACTAAGTGTCAATTTTTTTGTGGCATAAATTATTACCTCAGAATAACAGGCATACCAGAGAACCGAGGCACATCCAATGGCGTAGCAGGAAGCAATTACATCACTTGCAAAAGAGGACCATGCACACCGATGCTCAAAGTGTATCATTGAACATTAAAAAAAGAAACAGAAAATAGACATAAATATAAGTATACCGAATGACGCAAAGTAGAAGTAAAACAAAAAGTTACCTTCGATCTGTTTCTTCAGTCCCGTCCCAGTAACAAAGCCAGGACTTGAGAAAGTTGGAAGTGCACCATGTGTCGTATACTTGGTCGGTTTTATGTACAGTACAGTCCACTGTTAAAGTGAACACTAAAACAAACACCATTCATGTTGCGGGCCCTTGAATGGCAAGTGGGGGTAAAAATAATCTTCACGCATGAAACTATAGTCTCTCAAGAGGGGTTTGAATTGTCAGCCACCAGTAGTTCTATGCAAATCCAAGCAACATGGCGGAATCCCAACATGCTGTGCATACAGGTGTTCCTTTTAACTGTGGACCCGTCTGAACATATGCGTTTGGTGTGGACATAGGCCGGCAAACTGACTCATGAGTCAGCTCACCCCGGCTCACTCAGTCTCAGTCGGAGCTGTGAGTCTGAGTGAGTTCAACTGAGTAACGTTTTGATGAGTCTGAGTCCGAGTGAGTCTGGCTGAGAAAAATATTAGTGAACCTGAATTCGAAAGAGTCCGCTCGAGAAACATTTTGATGAATCTGAGTCTCAGCCAGCCTCAACAGCAATATTATATTTCATGAGTCAGTCTGAGTGAACTCCGCAGTTTCTGCCGACATATAGCTGTGGAGGTTAAAAAGTTCTGTTGAATAAGAATGGAAGCGTTCTGGACATTGATATCTCAGTTGGTCAGTCAGGTACGTGTCAATGCACTCATAAAACTCGACCTGTGCTTTCAATTATGTCACCGAACTCACTTTCAACTTATGGATCCGGTGCGATTGACGAACCTTCCAATCATAGCGTGTTTTCATTTTGTGCTGATGTAAGACGGCTGTGAATGCGCAGAAGGGGTGGTCAATATATGGGCATATCACAGTTGTGGTAATTCTGTGCAAACAATTTTCTCAATTTTTCTTTGTCTGCCCGGTGATGTTTCTTGCGATCACGTTTGCGACACTTTTCTGGCCAAAATTGGCAATGGTGATTTGTGCGATATTTAATGCGAGTTCACTGTTCGCTGAGCAGCACTAAGACGTCACGTCACAAAGGAATAGTTAAATTTGAAAATAAATATACTAAGTGGTGCACAATCGAATGTGTAGTTAACGCTTACTTTTTGAAATAGATAGGGCCCATGGCACAGTATTCGTGATCGGGTACTAAAATAGGAGAAGCAAAAGCTCACCATATATTTCGCGCTCAGCACATTCAAGACATAGTAGTACTCAATGCCCTCGTTGCTCATGAAATCCATCGCCTGTTGCGCTATCAACACCGTTGCGTTGTCCTTGGGGTCCATCGTCTTCCACGAAGAATTCGTGGCGTTTTCAGTGGCCGAGCAAGGCAGAGCCCAATACACCACGGCCAACGTCGTTAGCGTCACCACCATCTCGCGGCCACTGATTATTCCAGCGTAGCGCACAGCCTAAAAGCAAAACCATCGAAATGTAGTAAAAGCTTCTCGAGCTGCTTTGTTCTATTTGTTAACTATATAGTTCTGTTTGTTACGTGCAAACC
Organism: Rhipicephalus annulatus; assembly: GCA_013436015.1. Classification (NCBI taxonomy): domain Eukaryota; kingdom Metazoa; phylum Arthropoda; class Arachnida; order Ixodida; family Ixodidae; genus Rhipicephalus; species Rhipicephalus annulatus. Next base: position 145,679 of record WOVY01015379.1, read on the forward strand.
ACAAGAACGAAAGACAAGACATCGAAGACACTTGAGTGACCCTCCTCGGAGGTGGTGGGATTGAAGTGTGGACGCGGCAGCTGCATTTTAAAGCAAGCGAAATGCTATATATGCCTGTGTTTGTATATCTGTGGGAACTTTAAAGAGCAGAATATGGCGCGAAATTTCTGGAGCACTCCCCTAGGGCGTCCCTCATTACCCACTAGCCTCACAGATGCCTTACACATGTATAGAGGATACCTCAAAGCAGAATGATGAATGGCATAATGAAACAGAGAGTGCTTCATCGTCATCGTCATGACGTATTGTGGGCGCACCTTGCATGTGCTGTGCCGTGATGACAGAAAGAGAAAGTGTGATCTGGGACGCGCTTATTGTTCATCGTCATCGTCATCAAAGGACGACGGCAGACAAGGTTTGACTCTCAGGAGCTTCGCCCCTAAAAATTCCGAGAATGTACAGGTCGTGGTGTGCAGTGTGTCGAAGGTCCAACCAAACGCATGGGTTCGAAATTGAGACGGCCATACATGAATACAGTGGGGCTTGAACGCTTTCTAAAGCAATGACTCGTGGCCATTGACATTAACGTTAGAGTGCACTGAGTTGACCGCGAAAGCACGCTTGGCGGCATACGTTTTAGCGGATGTTTAATGCAACACATGGATGTGTTCAACAAGTAGCTTTTTAGGCGGTTCCAGCGCGCTCGAAAAAGTACAAGAGCAGAGAAAGTATATAGCGATCCCTTAGGGTGGAAAATGACAAAACGCATAGCTCAATGATGCCGCATAAAGGTAAGTGCAGGTGAGCACGCGAAGGTTTCCCTTTATCTCGGGCTAGAATTCGCATTGAGCGTGAGCTGCACAAACTTAATCAAGTTTACACTGACAGCCTCGGTCCATGACGACGGCAAGTTGTTTTCGGTCCGCTTTGGTTTCTCCACAGATGTATCATAATCGCTTCGATAAAGTTAAAACAGTGTCATTAACGTGCCGTATACCTACCCTTGGCTTTATTAAATGTTGCGTTTCATTAGAATTTGCATCAAACAAACAAACAAGCCCTTACGATGCCCTCCTTTCGTACATGATATTTCTGCAATTTTTTGGATAAAAATATTAAAAAAAGTTCTCATTCACTGTTGTGGATCACTGGCTCTGGTGATAAGTTGCTGGCCCGTAGGCCTTGGGCTTGATCCTGGTCACGGTGGTGGCATTTAGATGGAAGAGAAATGCTGGAGGATCGTAATTATTGTTAATGCAGCCACTAATCGGGATGGCCGAGGAACGTGACCCCGTAGAAAAAATAGATGAGTGCGAGTGCTTTTTCTACTCGCCGTGAACGTAATTTCAAAGCCCGGGTATCGTAGTTTGTCATGTAATTATGCAAGCCGCTATAGATAGGCGAGTAAGTGATCTGAAATTTGAAACGCACCATAATTCTGAAGTGGTTATTGCGAAATTATACGAGATTGCCTCGAGCGAATTCGGGTTTGTTTGGTGCCGTGGGATTGACTGGCAGAAAATGTGGGCTGGCATGTGTTAGGATAATTTAAGCCATGGTATTTGTCTTGCTTTTCTGTTTAACAATGCATGCCATCTCCATCAGCTATGTTTGTCACACGCGCGCACCTTTTCATGCTGATTTCGATAACTACCAAGTTACGGAGGTAACCACGAGAGCATTCAGACGTACGTGGATAGATAGATAGACAGATATATAGATAGATAGTTAGATAGATAGATAGATAGATAGATATAAAATGTCATTGTGTCTTCGGTTCACTAAGAAGTGCTTCACATTTAAAAACTGTAATTGATGTGAAAGATCGGTAACAATATTACCATTGAGTGAATGGTAAAGAAACTTAAATCGCCTATAAGCTCCATAAGAAGAATTAAGCACTGTCGTTTTAAGGTCCTGCAAGAACAGCATACCATGCCACTATGCTTTGCTAGCAGTTGTCATGCAATTTTAAAACAAGAGGGTGCGTATGCTTCAGAAACACGCAACAGTTACGTCATTTTGAATCAGTCTGCTCCGTCAGAATAAAATCTGACTTACCCTCCTTGTAAACTCAGGTGTTCGAAGCGGTGTTTTTACTCGTGCATAGGCTGTTTGGTGTTTTCTCACTGAGTTGGTTGTGACACCTAATCGAGCAAACAGGATAATAAGGTGCCATATAATTAATAAGGCGTCTCAGCAGCGATTAATACCATAGCGCGGAGAGTTTTCTTTGCTCTGAATTGAAACATATTCGTACGTTTCATTTTGTTTGCGTATATTTCGCCATATGTTAACCGCAAGCTCAACTCTCGTAAAAATATGAAACGGTAGGTTTCATTAAACGAGAAGAAACGTTTTGCGCAGCTGTTCGCAAGTCATAATACTGCCTTTTCCATGTGGCGTCCCTGCGTAGGGTTTTCTCCTCTGACGTAGAGTGCACCAATACATTTCTAACATTTCTAAGTTTTTAGGAAAGCAATAGCTATAATTTGTTCTGGAGAATCGATGTGTATCTATACTGAATTCGTATTGACACCAAAGATTTTAATTGTGTGACAGCGCTGACGTACGGTTATATCTCAGTTCCTGTAGGTACGATAAGTAATGTACGAGATTCAGAATTCATAGCAAATAATATTGTCACGTTATAAGGCAACAGAAACCTGTAATTAAGAGCACAAAAGGACGTAAGACTGGGCCGACCACCAGGAATATGACTTTGTCGTCTTTTCCGCAAGCTCGTATTCGTCCACTTTTCAACAGCGGCGCACACAACATCAATAGAAGCAATACTTGCAGAACTTATGCTAGTGGCACTACTCCTCTTACCGAAGAACATTGTTCCGATGTCGCAACATACACTACGGGAACAAAAAGAAACCCATGCAATAACCCGTACATCATGGGGTGTTGACGATCCAGACTATTGTTACACAAGGAAGTTCGACGAATAGTCGGCGTTGGGAAAACGGTTTCATCCTTGAAACATGGACGACGTCTGCCTGTTGTGAACGGTGGGGTTGACGAGCAGTGCCTTCGTGAAAAACTTCGTAGTTCACTTCACTGAGACGACGTAGAAATCTATACGGACCAAAATATCGGTGTAACAACTTTTCCGACCAGCCCCTTGTTGAATGGGAGTCGACAACCATATTCGTTCTACGAGTTGGTAAGAAATGTCGCGACGACGAGCAGCGAGTCGATGTGTTGTAGCTTATTGGTTCGCTCGACTGTAAGCTTGCGAGATGCGTCCGCTAGGCTGATGAGCCTCAACACTACTGCGGTGCCTGTCTGGTAGGAGCACGACATCCAGCATTGTGGTGACTTCCCTGCCGTGAAGCAACCGGAAAGATGGGGACCCACGAGTTTCTGGCACAGGGGTGTTGCAAGCGAAAGTGACGTAGGGGAGGATGTTATTCCAGTTTTTGTGGTCTTGGTGAACGGCCTACATAGATAGCATATCGGTGATCGTCTTGTTTAGTCTCTCTGTAAGGCAGTTGCCCTGTGGGGGGTATGCAGTAGTTTTTCGACGAGCTGTTGCACTAAGATGCAAGACGTCTTGTATAATCCGGGCGGTAAAAGCTTTTCCACGGTCAGTTATGACAACTGCTGGTGCCCCGTGACGAAGGACGATGTTATTCATAAAAAAGTGGGCAATATTCATCATCATCTGTCTAAAATATCTAATTTTATTTTTTATTTTTTATTTTATTTTATTTAATACATACTGCAGACCATGGTTAGGTCCAAGCAGGGGGGCACAAAAAGATAAAATGCAAAAATACAAACAATACAAGCGAACAAGGCATTTATACAGGGGGTAATTCATTCCACTCTTGTATCGTACGCGGAAAAAAAGAGTACTTGAAGGTGTCAGTAGCAGCAAAATATGGGGCGAAAGCATTCGGGTTATGGTGCCTAGTAGGTCTTGTTTGTAACGGTGACAAGAACGGAGATGGGTCAATGGACAGTGCACCTTTACTTAGTGAAGAAAGGAAATCAAGACGGAAGCACTTTCTCCTGGATTCAAGGCTGGGGATTTTGTTAGCAAGCATTATTTGTGAGGGAGAATCAGTACGTGAGTATTTAGAGTAAATAAACCTTACAGCTTTTCTCTGAATTCTTTCTAATTTACGGATGTTGTGATTAGTGTAGGGGTCCCAGACTATACAGGCATATTCGAGCTTAGGTCTAATAAAAGTAAAGTAGCTGAGGAGCTTGACGTTAGAAGGGGAATTTCTGAGTTTGTGTTTTAAGAAGCATAGCTTACGAAAGGCAGATGAGCAAATATTGTCAATGTGTAAATTCCACGAGAGATTGCTGGTTAGTGTGACACCAAGGTATTTATGACTGGTGACTTGTTTCAATGGCGATGTTCCTAGTGTGTATTGATAGTCGTACGGAACTTTCTTTCGTGTTATGCGAAGATACAGTGTTTTGTCGGCGTTCAGCACCATTCCCCAGTTCTTGCACCATTCAAGTATATTAGTAAGATTGGTATTAAGTTCACACTGATCAGCACAGCACGAAACATCCCGAAACAAGACTGCATCATCCGCGAACAACCGAATTTGCACACCAGTTGTAATTACATTAACAATATCATTTATATACAGTATGAAAAGCAACGGACCCAGCACACTTCCCTGAGGAACTCCCGAAGTGACATCAAGATAGCCGGACCCTATTCCATCTATTATGACCAGTTGTTTGCGGTTTGTCAAGTAATTTGCAACCCATGTGACCAGAATTTCGGGGAGGCCAATATTTCGCATCTTAAGAATTAATTTGTCATGTGGTACCTTATCGAATGCTTTACTGAAGTCTAGAAATATTGCATCTATTTGACCGGTGTTGTCTAAGGTATGTGCAAACGAATGAATTACTGTAACTAACTGTGTGACGGTGGAGTACCCTTTCCTGAACCCGTGCTGGAAACATGTTAGAATATTATGGTCGTTTAAATATTCAAGAATGCGAGTGGCGACAATGTGTTCCATTAGTTTGCAACAAGAAGATGTTAGTGATATTGGACGGTAATTTTGAAAACATAGGCGGTCGCCCTTTTTAAAGATAGGTACAACCAGAGCTATCTTCCAGTCTTCGGGGAGCTCGCCATACATTAAAGAAGTACGAAATAAAACAACAAGAAATTTAGCCAGTGACTCAGCATAGCGACGAAGAAATATGTTTGGAATACTGTCGGGACCACATGATTTTTTTGTATTAAGGTTCAAAAGCATAGATAACACACCAGAGTAAGAAATAAAGCCAACATCACTAGGACGATACACTGCGGTATGCGCCAACATACATGCGCAAGAATCAGAGAATACACTTTGAAAGTACTGGTTAAAATGCTGAGCAATTGCCTGCGGGTCTGAAATAACAGATCTACCCACTACAATTTCTTTCACCGGCTTCTTTTTTTCAGAAATATAATTCCAAAATTTACTGGGGTCATTTTTAATAAAATTAGGCAACAATGTTTTAAAATATTAGTCTTTGGAGCCACGAACCTCACGTGCCAAAGTATTCTTTATCTCTTCTACAACGGGCGATTGTACATGTCTTTTTTTTAAGCGTTTAATTCTTCGCTTAAGGTGAATTATCTTCCGGGTTACCCAAGGCGTGTGTTTATAGACTCGTTTGCGCTTGTTTGGCACAAAATTTTGTACGCAGTGTTGGCACATTTCTTTAAATTTATTCCAAAGGGCGCATACGTCATCCCCATCAAAATCATCAAGGGAAGATTCCAAATGCTCAATTATACATTCATCGTTAGCTTGTGAATAATCCTTGAAAGAGCGTAATGAACATTTATCAGTACTAACAGATCGACCCAATGGCAGAGAGGTACAAACAAGATGATGATCTGACAAGCCCTTTTCTACTGTTACTGTACTCTCTCTAAAGTCGCGGTGAACGAATACAAGATCTAGTACAGAACTGGATGTAGCGTTGACACGAGTGGGTTCTTTAACTAATTGGATCAAGTCGTGAGTAAGCATTATATCAAACAAAATATGTATTTGTTTGTTGGATTCATAGTCTGTCTGGAACCGCTCCCAGTTGACTCCTGGGAAGTTGAAGTCACCAATCAGTATTATTTTGCTATTTTGGAACTGGAGCATGTGATCCCGTATTTTGGCAACATAATCAATTCCGGCATCCGGCGGTCTATAAAGAGCATAAAGAATGAAACTGAAGCCCCAACAAGACAATCTAAGACATGCGCACTCAAGCCCAAAAGGATTATCAACAAAGACGGCTTCTATTGATCTCTTGATCAAAACGGCAACCCCGCCCCCCCTAGATTCTCTATCTTTCCGGTATATATTGTAACCAGGGGGGAAAACGTGGTCGTCACTTACATCACTGCGCAACCAGGTTTCAGTGACTACCACAATGTGAGGGTCATGTTGAAGTAACAGAATTTCGAACTGTTCTGTTTTGTTATTAACACTTCGTGCATTCAAATTGATGATTCGCAGCTGTCGTTCCTTGCAAATGTTTATGTTATTTTGTGCGCCATGTTTGTTAAAGGGTATGGAATGGTTCGTTTGGTGTTTACTCTTGCCTAGTGTGATGACCCTATCGCCAATGCATGGAGCCGTGTCATTGGGCGGCTCCTGTTCATGGCGTCGTTTTTTTGTAGTGGTACTCGTTCGTTTTTATCGCTGTCCCAGACATAGGCCTTGCCGTTTATGTACAATTTGGTAAATGCTAATGCAACTTTCTCCTTTTTATCGCGATTCGGTTTGGCTTTTTCCCACAGTTTCTTACGTATATTTCTACTAATAATAATGAACCAATAAATACTTTAGCAAGCGGGAATAAATTGTAAGGGTTTCAGTCTCTGCGTCATGCTACTGTAGATTGAAATGATTGTTACGACACTCTAGATGGCCTGAGGACAAGTGTATATAATTAAAGATATTCCGGCTTGTTTGAGCGCGAAAAAAACAAGTGATGAAATAGTGAAACAAGCAAGCAGTCTAAGTTGAGGCAACCTTTAAAATTTCATAGGGATTATTCTATTGACGTTTCAAAATCAAATTGTTTACTTCACACCATTTTCTCGTAGAAATAAGAAGCGAATTATTTGACAGGAGCAAAAAAGCTACAGTGCAGTAGCTTGACGTAGGTTCTGCCCACATGTTGGCATAGAGCAGCGGTTGTGAAACAGGGATTCGGGGACCCCAAGGGCTCCACAAAGTCATCCCAGTAATCCACCCTAGAAAAAAAAGCTAAAGTAAAAATTACGTTTCTTGGAGGCACACTACATCCCGTGACAGTGGCGTCTTCTGATGCTTGCTGTGCATCGCCGCATAACACTTTAAAATTGCGGTGAAGCTGATCCGTGTTTCCTTTTTTTTCCCGAGATTACTGTACAGAATTTGTTGCAGTATTCGACGACATAAATGGCTGCGCATATTTTTTCTAGGCTTGATAGTTCAAGGCCAAATATGACCAGGAATAAGCTGAATGTGGACGCAGAGCTCCGAACTCATTCACAAGCTACTGAGATGGAGTTGGCGTGGAGCTTTAGTTTCATCACTGTTTACCAGAAAAAAAATAAAAGACATATATACCACGCAGCATGTTGTGTTATCTTAAGAGCACCCCCCCCCCCCCGTTTTTTATTGCGCATCTCGATGGGTTGTTGCCGTTGACGTTGCCGTCATGACCCGTATGAAGTTAAAATTGATAAAATATTCTCGCACATCGTATACCCGCAGGCAATAGCGCGCTAGCTAGGCGCGAAGAACGTGGCTTGAGCTAACATCAAACGATCGGGCCCATCTCCGTCGCTCGGAGGGCGCATGCGATAGCATCATCCCGTATAGATAGCATGTATAGAGAGGAGAGAGCATGAAAAGACGCGAACGTGGAGGAGGTGTTTCGCTCGAGCTACAACTGTGAACTTTAAGGGCACAGCGGCCATCATTGGCCCTCGCGCTATATTAAGATATCGGCATTCATCAGTGAGTTGTCCATATACCTTTCTACGTGCTGCGCTCTGAACGTGAAGGGACTGTGTAGAGGTGTCCCCGAAGGGGACACTTACATCAGCTTTTTGTAGAGTTGCCTGAGATGGGACCCAATACAGCTGGCGCTAGCCTCACATCGTATATTCCAACTTGTTGCTATTGCATCCAGTGCTTTGCTTTTGCTGCGAATCTGTGACTTTTTTTCTTTCTCTCTGCAATAGGTCCCTCATTACTTCAACCAGTCCGCAGGCGGTCCTCGAGACATCCGTGTGAGAAGGATCGCGTAAAGTTGGTAATCCATACGGGCTTGTGGCATATATTGCAAAAAAATATATGTGGATCACACATGGTGATGTGTGCTGTTTCAATAGTTATATATCTCTATTTTGTTGCCTGAGCGAAGGCTGTTCCTGAAAAGAAATCTTGTAAATAGCCCGATTCATGAAGCATCTCATTGCGATTCAAGCAAATGAGCCTTTTCTCTTTTTTAGGAAAAAAGTGAGGGGCATTCGTGGATGCTGTATTAGCTTGTGAATTGTCACTCGTGGTCTGTCTGTCAAAAGGTAAAAAAATTGAAATAAAATGTAAAAATATGACACACAGTCTTTATGGTGCTGGTCTCTGGGTGAATGCACTTAAACGGGTGTTTTTCGAATGAAACCGGCGTGAATACGTGCGAAAGTAATGCGGTCATGATGCATGTTTTCCAACGTTCATCTCGGGGGAAACGAACGCGAAGCTTCTGCTGACCACGGAAAGGACCACTTGTTGCATCTTGAATCGAGAACGCACTTTCTTACACCGGAATCCAAACTCCAGTCTTTTCTGTACAGCTGCTGACATTTTAGCGAACGGCCTTTTCATAGGACGAGCACATTCACCTGCCTACGCGGGGCGTGCCGCTGGATGAAACTGTGATCACACGTGACAAATTGTGTAAAAACCAACTCAAAGGCACATATCAAACAACACCATCATTAATTAAAAGTTTCCCTTTACGCTATCGTTTCCATTTCCTCTCTCTATCTCTATGAATTGTATGGCTCACTCATATGTTCGCCCATATGGTGCGCCCACTGTATGGTTCGCCCGAAAACTAGCTTTCTTCGAATAAACTTGTGGAAAATGCTCAGTCGCAGTTTTTTTCTTCCGTATCTATCTATTCATTCTTACCCTTTCCATAGCGCAGGCTAGCAAACCACACATTTTCTTCCGGTTAACCTCCTCACTTTTCTTTCAACATCTTTCTTTCTCGTTAGTCATTATAGGGGAAGGTGCATGCGTATTGGTATCATTGACCTGTTATGAAAAAATACAAGCGTATCACAATAATACGTCCTTTTTTGTCTTACAGGAAAGCATGGACGAAGACCGCAGGGGGAAACTGCGGGTTCTGGCACGCCTGCTGCTCTTACTACTGACACTCGATGCGGCTCTTTGTATGGACCTCAGTACCCATCCGAGTGTCGGAGGGTGAGTGCAGCAAACCCGAATGAGCCCCACCTTCTCGCCGTGGCACGGTTTGCCGAGCTAAGCACTGCCCAGCCGGGTGGCTCTCGATACCGCGTGCTCCGAGTGCTCTCCGCATGGTCGCAGGTACGGCCGCCTCTTTAGTGTCACCGGAATACGTGACGCTTTATCAGATCCACCTGGTTTACTGCGGATTATACACAGGAACCCACACGAATAATGTCCGGTTTCCTGGTTATGCGGCACTTTAAGTAGGACCTGATTGAGAGTGTACCCGGTATCCAGAATGCTAGAGCAGCGCTAGAAGAGATAGCCTAATGAGCGGAAGATGCTGACGCCATGCTGAGAACCGACGTGGTCGCTTGCTAGCTTGCTCGCTTGAACCTTGTGGGCTCATTCACAATCTAGGTATGATGTTTCGCTTTCTGCCACTACGGGTATGGTGATTCGCTCTATGAATTATACCCACGACGGCTATCACTGATAGAGGTCATATGAGCATTTATTGCGAGATCTCCCTGGTACAGTTTGTTAATGCGCACATACCATTGCAATAACATAGTGAATTGTGACTTTTGTTGAAAAGCCTCAGCATTCATACATGGTGGCATGTGGAGACATTAGATTGTCCAACGACGTCGTCACTTGACAATACTGAGCTTAAGTTTTGTCGCATGGGATGTATTTTCAATGTCGCATGTCGCTTTAAAGGGACGCTAAAGTAAAGTAACGTCGGGGTTCATATTCATAAATTGAATTAAGAGAATTATAATGCTATTAATTTCACCGCCACATGTTTCGTAGTACACGGTGAGAAAAACGTCAAATTTCTGTTTGTGAAACTTTTCTTAACTGAGTCGCGCGAAAAATTCGAAGTACCAAAAGAAGACACCTGGACACAGCGCACACATACAGCTGAAACTTTATTCCAGAAAATTTGTACTTGAAGTTTTTCGCGCTACTCAGTTGAGATGAATTACCAACTCGCCCAGCAATAGATGCTTGTCAGATTTGTGGTCAAATATGTTCGCGTGACGTCATATATTTCAAAGTATGTTTTTTCGTATTTTGGCAGCATTGCCTACACAAAATGTTTTGAAGCTTAGTGTGTTAAGTCATTGGCGCCATCAGAGGGTAGTGTACTTCGTTTTTGCTGATGAGTAACTACGTGAGAGTTGGTAGATACTGTTGGAATCTGTGACTGCAAAACCTCCCGCACTTTATATTTGCGAGTTTTCGCGCTTGTGATTAGTGATATAAGAGGTCTCACTTTAGGAAGCACCTCTTATGCAGTCGTTCCGGCTTTGAGCGGTGTCACCGTCACCTATGTCGTCGGTGGCGTAACCATTACACACGAACAAAATAAAGAAAAATCACCCAGAGTTGAATGGGATTTGCATCAGAGTCCTATGCGTTCAACTCGAGCATTTAGTCACAAAGTCCCTCTGGTGCTTCTCTTTTTTCTTTGATTCAGGAAAATAATGCCGTCACTGAAATCGATTTAAAAAAGACCCTATGCAGGAGCCATGAAGGGCAAGGAACGAGGCACAAGAGCAAAATAACAAGCAGTCATCACAGAATGCCAATTGTGAAACGATTGTGCCATTTAAATGCTTGCCACTCACTGCAAAGGGCTCAGCCACAATCCTGCGTCGTCATCAGCTCCACGCACCACCAACGAAGGGCGTATAATGCCTCACAGATGTTTAGCGAGTACATCCTTTATCCACAGAAAGACGACTAATGGCGCAGTGGTGCTGTCCTAGTTCACAAATGTTATGACTTATGACGTAGTCGATACCCTGCGCAAAGCCAGAACTTCGAGCACAGTTTGCGTTGCACCGGCACGAAGCTGCACTGAGAATTCTCACTAAACAGTGTCGCAATAGTCAATGGTTTTTTTCTGTTCTGGGTTTATTTGAATTGTCAAGCTTGTAACCTCCAAGCTAAGGTATTTTCTTTCTCTTTTGTAGCTCGCAAATGGCTTCAATTACAGAGTCATCTACGTACGAGCGCTCACGTGCGGAGCACGTTATAACCGGAGGATGTGTGACCAGATTGAACTTCAGGTATGGTATGAGTTACCCTGCTCAACTCTGAACAGTGCAAGTGTTTTCACAGGCGTTTGTTATAATATTCACACGATGTATGGAGTTGCAGGAGCATAAAAAAATAGGGAACCGGCTACTCCTTATTCCTTAGAGGTGTCTAGAATTGAGCCCGATGGGCCCAAGTCTCTAAGCATAAGTAGTCGACAACACATACAATATACAGTTAGGCATTACAGTTAGGACAATACATTTCAAAACGACGTATTGAACCATCGCGTATAGGGTCTACGGGCACATACGGTAGTCACTGTCAGTGTCATTCGCCTCCAAGCACCACCTATGTTTCTTAAATGATGGCAGTCCTACATACCTGCGGGGCCTTACATACAGCAGTTGCCTCGATTTGACTCTGGTATCCAGAAACTTCCGGTCGCAGGTGCACTGGTTTTCAGACATCGAAACGCATGGGAGTGACCACATTCCAACTTATATGCGAATAAGGGGTCTTACTAACTCCTCTCCTAGGACCACAACACGAAGAATTGATTGGTCCCAATTTCAGCGACTCGTGGAAAATACATGCCGTGAAGACACTGACCAGATCTTGGACGATGTCATCAAAGAGGCAATGAGGGAAGCTTCCTGTCTCCTCCCGTTCTCTGGCAAGCGTTCAGATTTCGACATTGAACTGGAAAAAACTGTGAGTGCTACGCCGAAGGGCAGAAAGGAGATACAGACGGACGAAAGCAATATGCGACTTGAGGCTGGCGTGACACACCCGGAAAAAGTCCAACGACGTTTAGACGAGCTTGAACAGGAACGCTGGAAATCATTCTGCGAATAATTGGATCCCGAAAGCCGTTGTCACGCATCTGGAGCACTATTCGTGGCCTGCGCTCTACTCCCCAACAAAGACATCCTTTCATGGCTTTAGCCCTGCATTTAGGCGGCACCCAACTTGAAGTGGCAAATGAGTTTTGTACGCGAATCGCTGGTGCGTCCGCCTTGTCCACTGGCACCGTTAAGAGTGTTATCCCTGAACCCTGCATCTCCGAAATGGACAATCTTTTCACTATAGAAGAACTTGACGCATCTTTGGCGGCTTACCGACGATCATCTTCACCAGGACCCGATGGCATCATCTACGCTGCTCTAGCCAACCTTCAACAGGAGGCCAGGGGACAGTTGTTATACTATTACAACCACTCATGGCAGGCGGGCATTGTTCCCCAGGATCGGAAGATAAGTTGACTTGTGCCACTACTCAAACCAGGAAAGTCACCATTTGATTTGACATCATTTCGCCCTATTGCCCTCGCAAGTTGCGTAGGAAAAGTCATGGAAAGGATGATACTTTTACGCCTAGATTGGTACCTCGAGTGCTACAACGTATACCCAAACTGCATGACGGTTTCCGGGTGAGGTAGGTCATCTCTTGACAACGTGATTGATCTCACAACATTTATCCCGCAACAGAAGAGCCTCAAGCGCATACCACTGGCACTCTTCCTCAATGTCAAAGGGCTTATGATAACGTAACACATAAAGCCATCCTAGACTCGTTGGAAGCTGTCGAAATCGGTGGTCGGATGTTCCAATGGATCCAGGATTATTTCACGAGAAGGTCTTTTTTGTACACACCTCAGATGGACCTACCACCAATTACTATACCGCCCATGGCGTTCCTCGAGGGCGCCGTATTAAGTCGCACTTTGTTTAACCTTGTAATGGTAGGCCTTCATGAAATTTCGCCAAGTACTATCCTCATATCCATATATGCTTACGATATTTTTCTATGGACTTCAGCTGTAACTCGTCTACAAGTATGTGCAAGAGTCCAGCAGGCTGCCACACTGACATGCTCATATCTCCGCAAGCAAGGTCTTTCCGTCTCAACAGAGAAATGTGCATTGGTTGCGTTTACTCTCAGAGCCATGACACAATACCCCGTTACCATCAATGGACAAAATATTCCATACCAGAAAAACCATCGCTCCCTAGGTGGGATTATTGACAGAGACATTTCGTGGAGTGCCCACTGCAATTACCTGAAGAGAAGGCTAACTTCCATCGTCCATATGATGCAGTTCCTCTGCGGAAAATCTTGCGGCACATCGATAAGGTCAATGATGCAGCTATACAGGGCACTGTTTCGGGGATTTTCGCGCTACAGCTTGCCATTACTGGCAAGTACGTGCAAGACGAACATCCGCACCCTCGAAAGTCTGCAAGGATAAGCACTACGCGTGTGCTTAGGGTTGCCGCGATGCACCTTAACCTACGGGGCAATTATGGTCGCAAGAGATCATCCGATTCAAACATACATCACCACTGACAATTTGAGAGCCCACATTAGACACCTCTGCTGAGTTCCTGGTCACCATGCTGCAGTGTTGTCACTTCAAAGACCACAATCGATGTTTTCAAAGATTATTTCTGCCCATAGAGAATGCCTTCCTTTTGGCTTCACTCCAGCAACAAGACCAGCGTCACCACCGTGGTGCCTACAACAACCACAGGTGTGTCTCACTATTCCGGGAATAACGAACAAGAGCCGTCATTCAACAGTGGTCCTACGACAGGTGACATTGTCGCTACTCAACAAAAAATGCGGCCAGAGGACCCACATTTACACCGATGGATCGGTCTCGGCTGACAGCTCCACAGGTGCTGTTGTCATCCCGACGTACTAGGTCCCTATAGAGTTTAAACTGTCGCATAGGACAGCATCCACAACAGCGGAGCTTGCCGCCTTACGTGCTGCTATACTTTATATCGCGGAAGCCCGGCCTCAAAAATGGGCTGTGTTCTGCGACTCCAGGGCATCCGTTCAGAGCTTGCAATCAGGTTTACGACAAAGGGTGCATCAACAACTAGTGAATGAAATAAGAGAAAAGCTTCACGAAGTTTTATCGAAAGAACATGACGTGGTGTTCCAGTGGTTACCGGGACATTGTGGTATTGTCGGTAACGACCTTGCTGATAATGCTGCCCGGTCCGGCCACGCGGACGCCCAGACAACCCCAATTCCATTGTCGAGAACTGACACTGCAAGGGGCCTTCACTCGTTCGCTAACACCATGTCGGAAACTTGGCTGAGTGACCCCAGTGTCGCGAACCGCCGCCTACACAAATTGGACCCATCGAGACAAGTTATATCGGACCTCTCCCGCCAGGATGCAACTTTACTGTGCCGCCTGTGGTTAGGAGTAGCTTTTACGAAGGCGTACTCCTTTCGCATAGGAATGGCGGATAGCTCCCGATGTGAATCGTGTGACACTGACGAGACAATAGAACATCTACTCTGTTCATGTGAACGTTTTGCGAGCGAACGCAACTTTCTACGCGAAACGTTAGAGACACTAGGAAGTAGACCTTTTTCCGAAGAGAAGATCCTTGGTTCATGGCTCTACGCGTCGCAGGCCAGCAAAGCGACGTGGGCATTCCTAAGTTTTCTAAAGACGACCGGACTGCGCGACCGCTTATAAGCGTGCAATGGACAAGGTCACATCTACACACACGTTTCCCTTCACTTCTCTCGCTCTTCTCATTTAATCCCTTCACCTCTTCCCCCAGTGCAGGGTAGCAAACCGGACGTGCATCTGGTTGACCGCCCTGCCTTTCATTTCTTCCCTTCCTCCTCCACCTCCTCCACTGTCAGTGTAACGTCGTGTTCAGAGTCATGTGCAACGAGTCACGCACTTGTTTCTCTTCCAAGCATTTCTGGTTTAGCACTTTTGGTTTTAGAATGTAAATTAATGTCTTAAAAATGCACTTTCGTTCAAGGGGTGCAGCCAGAGGAAGTGCAGAGGTGCTGAGCTTGGCAACCTTCTTGTCTGTCATGTGTTTTTACATGTGAAGCAGCTCTCCGACTAGTTTGTGTGGCACTCTCCCTCCGTACGAACATGCAGCGTGCCGCAGGTGTTGGCGTGCTGCCAAGTAGGTCACGCTGCTACTGTGCGTTGACGTCACGCTTCCCTCCCAGTGTGCGCTTGCGTCACTATCTCCCTCGCCTGCCGCGCACTTGCCGTGGCACCCACAGCTGCCACCTCCCCCATTCGCCCGCAACACCTGCCGCGACAGTCGCTCGCTGCACCACTGTCTCGTCCGTTCACGCGCAATAAACCTGGCGCGCGCTTCGGGACACATCCAGATGACACGCAGGCCCAAATTTAGCGCCTTACGTCAGCTTTGACTATGAGTGAAACACGCACAGACCAACGTTTTGCGGCTCTGGAAAGCACAATGAAGAAATATTTTCCAACACTCACAGCGCAGTTCACCCAGCAACTCGACTCGTTGAGTAAAGCATTAGACGCTCGGTGCAAATCTTACGACGCTTATCTAGGCCCAGCTCATTCCTCGCTCCCAGGCGGCACAAACTCTCATCCTAACCATGGCGGGCCGCTCGCGTAACACCACCATCTGGCAGTTGAACTACCGGGGTGTCGCCCGTAAGCGTCCCGTGCTCCAGCAGTTTCTTGCCTCCTGCGATCGTCCAGAAATCATAGCGCTTCAAGAGGGTGGCAAGCACGCTCAATTATCCGGATACATGACACGTCGGGGCGCGCTAACTCTCAAGTGGCAATCTAGTTAAACGCAACATGAATGTCATCCCCCATGATATTGGCATTAAGTTCCCCGATCACGTACTTCTAGAAATTCTGCCCCACCCTTCTCGTAAACCTGGTCACTGTCTTTTTGTAGTTAACGCCTACAGCCCCCTCCCCCCCCCCCCCCGGGACCGCCGGGTCGAATTCGGCCCCCTGTCTTTACGCGTTCAACAACTAGCCCAGCACCAGCCGCATAATATAGTGGAGGACTTCAACGCTCCCCACCCATCATAGGACTACCACTATGACTCCCCCAACGACCGTTCTCTATGGGACGAGTGGCACTCGCTACACCTGAATCTTCTTGCAAGTGCTTCGGCAACATCTGACAACCCCAATTCACGAATAGGATAAAAGGTTCCATATTTTAGTCTCTTTCTGAAATTAGCTGTATTAAAAAACGTGAGTGTGCGTAAAGAAACCTTTAAGTTAAGGCTGTGGTAACATCTACTAGAAAGAGCATTGGCGCACGAGATGTAACGGTCTGAAGATAGTCAATAACATGAATGAAGAAATGAATGCAAGAAATTCAAGGAATCGGTGACCCACCATGGTGGTCTAGTGGCCAAGGTACTCGGCTGCTGACCCGCAGGTCGCGGGATCAAATCCCGGCTGCGGCGGCGGCTGCATTTCAGATGGGGGCGGAAATGTAGGCCCACGTGCTCAGATTCGGGTGCACTTTAAAGAACCCCAGGTGGTGGAAATTTCCGGAGCCCTCCACTACGGCGCCTTTCATAATCATATCGTGGTCTTGGGACGTTAAACCCCACATATCAATAAATAAATAAATAAATAAATAAATAAAAGAATCGGTATCACGTCTGTCGCATAGGGGCGACAATTTCGAATAATTCCCTACTGACTAGGACGTGAAATGACGATCGTAGCGATGGTAATGGAAACGAACATTTTTCATATGTACAGATTGGAGCTTGCTAATGTCGCATGTTTTATACGGGTTCCAGCAGACGCGTGAATCATGCTCTGGTATTGGGCGTATAAGAGTTTTTTACGTTAGTAACTTTGTGTGTTTAAAAAAAGTAGTAAAGGGCTCGTTTTTTCTTTGTTAGACAATAACAACAAAAACTAACAGACCACGATTGTGAGGTATGTATAGGAAATGTTATTAGTCGTAATTATAATGTAAAAGTAAATAAAAAGTGGACGAAAAGATAACTTGCCGCCGGGAGGAACCAAACCTGCGGCCTTCGAATAACGCGTCTGATGCTCTATAAAGTGAGCTATGATGGCGGTCACCCCTCCATCCACTTTATGAGGTATACATGCGGGTTTAAACCCAGAATCAGCGCCTCTAGTAGCCATCACTATATGCATGGAAAACTATTTCTCGGCTTGTTGGCGTCGCGTAACAGGCGTTTCCGAGGTTTCGATGACGTGCGTGGTGAGTACCGTAAGGCGGCAAACTCACTCATGAGACAACTTACCCGGACTCGCTCAGACTCAGATCGAGCCGTGAGCCTGATACTGAGCTAGTCTGAGAGTGTTCGAAGTTTTTGCTGACCTATGGTCCTATGAATCTTCGGCATTACTACAAAGCTCACCTGCATTCACGTTTATAGTTACGTCTACTCTCATGCATTCCAAAGTATGGTGTTGTTCAGACGTGGTTGATCGTAGGCCTGAATTTGTAGGGGGTCAATTCACCACCCTGCTCCTACCAACTATTTCAAGAAGGTTCTTGTTAATTCATCTGACGTTGTGATCTTTTTCAAGAAAATTGACGTTACTGGTTAAGAAAAATGACGTTACGAGCAGTCATAGCTCGCATTCGGAGGTACTGTATAAAAAGGCGTCAAGATGGGCGCCTTTTACGCGAAATATTATTGTTAAAATGCATTGGAACAATGGTCGACAAAGGTAATTCTAGGCCAATGAACTCGTGAGCCGACTCACTCGGTCTCATTCAGATCGATATCAACCTGTGAGTCGGGGTGGGTCCAGGTGAGTAATGTTTTGGTGAGTTTGAAACGAAGTGAGGCTGGTTGAAGAAAATTTTTGTGAGCGTGACTCGGAGTGAGTTGAGGTCAAGAAAGTTCTGGTTAATTTGAAGCCTAGTGACCTCCAAGAGCAAAAGTACATTTCATGAGCAAGTTTGAGTAAGCTGCTTAAGGTTTTTCAGCCTCTGTAGGTAACCTGATTTTTTTTCATCGATTTTTTTCAGCACACTCAGCAATGTATGGGAGTCGTCCACGTGGAGGTCGATACAGGTAGGAAAAATCTGCTTGGGCATTCCTGTGACGAACATGAAAACGACAAGTCGCCCGCACCTGGGCCACCATCACTGCACAGGCCCATATAAAATAGTTATGAGTAAAGAAAACTTTATTGAGAATTATAGGCGACGCCATTGCTTGAGTAACTTTGTCGCACCGCTGCCTTTCAGTCGATCGGCGTATAGGTGAAGAGTAACGTGTATAAGACCATTCCCAAAAGAACAGAATTGAAAGCCGAAAAAATTCTTCGATGGCAGCTCTCACAATGGCTGGCGATATCAATGAATTTGCCCTGAAGGGTACATTTGCACATCAACATGGCTTTGCAGAAATTCGTCGTGAGAAAGGTCGTGCCCGGAACGTGATAAAATGGCGCCGGTTAGACAGCTCTTTCAAGGCTAATATATTGTTGGCACTGGATGGGATGAGAGACAGACACTAACCAAGCATGGTGCAATTATATATTATTTCAGAACCATGTATAGGTTTCTTGCTCAATGAGCTGGTCAGTACAGGTCGGCCAACAAATAAATCACGTGCGGTTCCGAAACGTCGGATAGTTTTGAGAGATTGGATGAATGACCCAGTTTCATCTTAATCTATTGTTCGTTAAAATACTGTTGACAGCATCACGTTACGGAAGTACCTCGTGCTTGCTTCCCCGCAGAGAAAAAAAATTGGGGGACCCTTAAACTTCACCTTTAAAAGAGTTGAACGTGATAACGAAATCCGGCCCCTAGTGCACCCTTCAACCGCTAAGTGCGTACTTATTCATATGTTTTGTTACATACACATGCTCGCACACTAACACGCACACAGTAGACTGGACCAGCACGCGCTATTATTGCCGAATGGGCTCGTTTTTATCGTGACACCTGTAGAACGAAATGCGTTAAAGGGGCCCTGAAAAACTTTTTCAAGTTACCATGGAATGAATTCACTAGAAGAACTTATCGCCCCACAAATTCAACGCCGCAAAATTTAAGAGTCCGTCCAGTGTGAGTTGAGGTACAAAGGTTTGTCGCATGGTGCAATTGCATTAACTCTTCTCTCGTCCCGATGAAAGCGCTGGAAGCTAAGCAGGGAGGAGAGGGGGGGCAGGGGAAAGAAACTACCGCGCCTCGTGACCATGAGCACATTTTTTCTCCGAATGCGCGGCCTTTTCAGTGTGATCGCACGCGCACGCGTTGACAAGTAGTGGCCTCCCACGGCTATATCTGTAACTCGAATTTTCGGTCATAGACGCACAGACAATTTTTCGCTCACAATCAACAGGGCCGACGCCGGCGGTGGGTGTTCTGCGACACAAGCTCCTTAACGCTGTCACGTTAGATCCAGTGGTGTTCCTCGTGCATTTTCGCGAATCGACTCAAAGGTGATAGACATCTTTTGGGGGTGAAGATCCTTAGGGCCTAGCTCTGTCAGCATTCGCACCCGTCAGGCCCAGATTCATGGATGTGGGAAACAGATGTGACACATACAAAAAAGTTTAGCCAGAGACTATTATCTATGGTTATTGAGACGGAACACTATAAAACACGAAGAAGCACAAGTCTTTTATACCAGCCCGTGACTCTAAGTGTACACGTTGGAGAGTGTTAGCGAGTTACGGAAATAGGATACGCTATTACGGTAAAGCAGTACGGTAGCGTTCCCTCTGTCCCGCTAGTTCGGCTTTTGCCGTTCCCCGTTCCAGTGACAGCTTATCCCCCGAACGATAGGCCTTTCGTTTACAATGCGTAGGCTGACAGGCTCAAATAAAGTGTGACAACCTCGCGGTGAATTTGAAAAACAGCTTTTGTGGTGCTTGGGTGCCTGCACTGATACCGTTATATGGTAACGGTGCCGTCATACGGTAGCTTACTTGCATACCGTACTTCCGTAACTTGCTAAAACCCTCCATTATGGACCTCATAGCGCCTAACTTCATCCGCTCGTCATCATTCACTTCGTGGAGATGCGTCGGTTTTTCTAGGGTTGGAAGCATACAGACAGTGGCAAGGCACAATCCAGCCAGAGAGAAAAAAACGTTTGATTTGCAATGAATTTACGAAACATGAACGAGGAAACAGCCGACGTTAGATGCGCCGGCCTTTTATAGGAGCCGTTGCGATCGATGAGGGGGCGCAGCTCCGCTGTCCAGGTGCTTACGACGTCTCTATAAGGGGTGGGCCCAGTGTCCCTGGCGGACGCACCCAGTGTCCGTGCGAGGGACGCCTGCGCGCGCGAGAGAGAGAGATCTACGCACGGTGTGCTGAGACACTCTACCAGACAGTCTTGCTCGGAGACCATGAAGTGGGAGCCTTTCAGTCGGTGGGCGGGAGCACACTCGTAACAACGTGCACCTGAGTCTAAACACACGAGCATCGAGCATTTTCACTTCCACCACAAATGTGGCCGCCGTGGCCGGGATTTGATCACGCGACCTGCGGGCCAACAGTCGAGCGCCATAGCGACTAGACCCTCATGGCCGGTATTACGCTATCAAGAGAAGTGCAACTGCCTTCCAAAGGTTAAAAGCGTATGGCTGTATTTCACGAAAAAAAAATGGCCCCGTATCTGCACGTTACGCTGCAAATGTCGTCGAAGCACGATAATCTTGCGTCTGGAGAGAGTTAAGAGAACGTTTATTTGATGTTCTGCACAAGAAAATTGGTAAATGGTATTCTGGTGGCGCTGCGTTAGAGTGTCTCGAGCATGCAGTGGAGGTGAACGAGCGCGCCAAGTCACGTCGCACGACAGACATGAGCGCTATCTGGCAGTTATCGTGGAAAATGAAGCACGCGGCGTACGCGCCTGTTTCCGAGCTGATAAGGTGTAAAACGCAAGGCGACGGGTAGGTGCCACCACCGTGTCGTGTTAGCAAAAGAGAAGTGTTTCCAACGAAACACTTCCCTTTTCGTGTAAGCGTTGCATGGTCAGCACAGCGTGATAAACGTTCTTTATAGAATTACTTATGGATGGCTTTCCTAGTAAAAAACACACATACGTAGTATTGACGTGTTGTTATGGTGCCCCAGACATGCGCAATAAATGCTTTTTAATTGACAATCGCACAAGTATTAACGCTGAACCTTGAGCAATATTGGTGGGCGCTGCGGAAGGGGTTAGCCGTTTGGAGTACTGTTTGGCTTCTTTGGTTCCGTTTAGGGTACCGTTAAGGGTAGACAAACAGACAAATGTACAGACAGACAGACGACGCGCAAGACAGCATCTGCAAGACAGATAAGACTCGAGAGGATGAGACCCGGTTCTTGAAAAGCCAGCGTTCTGTCAGTAGTGCACTCGAATACACAACAGCTCTTTGAGAGTTTTAGACGCTGTCCGAAATGAGCTGCAAGGCCTCTTCATACACAGCCTTCACTTGAGAAAAAAAAAACATTTTAAAGTATATCTTTTTTCCAATCTCTAGAGATGAGGGCCGAGGTGTGCACATAAAGTCATGCAGTCGCCACAGGTGGGGCCGTGAAATTATTCTTGGGTGTTTATCTCACGCGCTGCCTCGTATGACTATGTATACGCAGCTGGACCATTATACCGTTTTTATGCTTACAATTGAGCACCTGCTTTCTCTATTACGGTGATAAGTCAGAGCCACGTGAAGAGCATGGAGCGCCAGCTGCGATTGGCGAACGCTTTAGTAGCTTGCCCACAAGCGACACTTATAATGCAAAACAAGAGCGCTTCAATGCATTACCTATTCCTATGGCACCTATCAACTGTATTCTACTATGGAAGAGTGTCAAATGATGGCACAAAGGTTGTGGTGCCTGGTGAGATTGGCATATCACGTATCTTTCGTCCACTGAAAAAGTATGAAAGCGAGGAATACATCAATCAGCCTGACTGCGCACACTGAGGAACAGCGGCCTCTCCGATGTTCCGCCAGTCAACTTGGTCTTCTGCTTGCGGCTGCCAGTTTATACCCGCAAACATCCCTAGTCTCATCTGCTCACTTAACTTTCTGCCTCCCCCTGACCCGCTTGCCTTCTCTGGGAATGCAGTCCGCTACACTTAATGACAAATGGTTATCGTGCCTACGCGCTAAGTGTTGAGTACACAGAACATGATAAACCGAGATATCCTGATGTGTTGTCTCCCGCAGTGCTTAAATATGCAGTACAACAGGCATCGACCTCCACAGCGCCATAGATATGTTCTTCGCCCGAATCTCCCCCCCCCCTCTCCCCATGCAGTACGCAGTCCCTGTACGTTAGTGCAGGCCACTCGATATGGCAATTGCGGCCAACAGGATTGGCAAGGGCAACGCGACTGGCCTGAACTGCCTTATGTGCTCTAAACCCGTCCTGTCTCATCGGAAAGTTGCTTGTGGGAACTGACGTCATCAACAAGAAAGATGTTATCATATCAGTGGCCGGGTAGACGTGTTCTAGTAATGGAGACACCATAAAGCTGCGAACCCAATTTTCGCGGTTCGCCCATGCGTTACCGGTTTCTTTGAGGAGCCTCAACATCTGGGCACATTTTAGTAGAACTCAACTAATCAATACTCTTCTCGAGAGGTTATTTTCGCCGGAAACAGCAATTTCGTACCTTCAAGCTAGCCTATGTCAACGTTGAAGTTTATCGTATAACTTTTTTTTTCGTTCTGTGTGTCTTACACAAGTTTCGACTATAGCAACGATTCTATACCATGACCGCCACGAAGACAGGGCTAGTTCCCAAGGGGCTTCACCCCTAAAATGACGCCGCTAAGTTGCCGCTAAGTGGCAGTGGCATTTGACGCGCTGTAGATCTCTTTCTCTCTTTCTCTCTTTATCGCTACTATGTTTGTGGCCTCGCCCCACAGCCTTCTCTAATCCTCGATGGCAGTGATTGAGCACTGAGTACGTCATACCGTCATACTAAACGAAAATGCACTTTTTTCTCCACCAAGGACTGTTTGAATCTGCTGAGAATTTTATTTCTTCTTTTGGGGGCCATTAAAACATGCGATGCATATAGCAAAGTGACGCGTATGAAGATTCTATATTGCGGTCACAAACAGGGCCTCACAAATGCGTTTCACTGCTTCAAATTGTCTATCTTGCCACGAACCGACATAAACGACCGGTAGTTTTTGTGACTGTCTGAGATCAACAAATTATTATGGAGCTGTCAAAAACAGCATGTTTCGAAGTGGTCCTACAAATGACACGATACACTTAGTGCCAGATATGTTGGTGCACTCACCTGTCTGCGAGCCAGATGGATATTGTGCTCCGCAAGCTCGCGCTCTACTTGAAAATGTCTTGGCTGAAGGAAGACAATTAAAGCTTTTGTTGCTGATGTACTGGCTATGCATGCGACGAAATCTGTGGCGTACATGTGCTTTATTGGGCGAAACATTCGTTGCACTGGCGCCACACCGCAAGTGCACTTAGTGATCCCGCTGTGTTGTTTGCTGACGAACAAGCACGTGCACTTAAAATGGTCGATAGTTGGAAAGTACAACACGGACACTTTGTCCGTTGCTTCAAAGCTGCGCTAACTTAAGTTGAATTTTCTGAAGCAGCAATCATTGAGTTGTGCCGTTGTGTTTTCATTTATACCGGAACAACTAGAGAATGTCGACTCCAAGAATGCATTAAGGGCCTCCGTTAAGTTTTATTGATGTGCGTAGTAAACCCGAGCGTGCTGCGGTCTACAGGGATTTTCTTATGAAAAGCTTTGTGTATCGAGCTTCATGATGTCATTGTGAGGCCCGATGTACCCTTTTTAATGAAGCCTGACAAGACGGTTTCTGCGATGAGCTGGCACGGAGATAAAGTGTTATTATGAGACCTTAATTCTTTTTGTGCTTTTATTTGCGTCACTACAATTATTAACGAAATCAGATAAAATAAAATTGTCAAGGTTGCTACGACTACGAACGACACAAGGAAGGTTACCATTATAAAAAAAAAGCAGTCGTTCCGCTGTGTAGCTACCTCAATATGAGATACTTCGCACAGTGAACACTGCAGGAATATTCTTTTGATTTCTCTCTCATCTTGCCTTAGCCTTTTAATTAGAATCATATATAGAACCATTTCTCCCTCACCGTATCTATAAGCCCGTCTTCTTATTATAAAAAAACATAGCGAAAAATGAACAAGACTGACATAAGAACACATTACCGGCTCTATGATGCATTAATGGTGGCTTAAATATCTACGTAAAAAATTGGGCATAGCTCACGTATCTTTATAGTCGATGTTATGCGATGCTTGCGGAGTGAAGGGGACCACGTTGCCACTTTCTGAATGAGTGAAACGTTACATAATGACGCTGAAGATATGTATAATTGTATTGCACGCAGACGTATGTTGAACAGTCGCATGTGCTTTATATAACCGCTTCTTTGCGGCTGCGCAACAATTCCAACAGCAACATTATTGTTAGCAACACCAGAAACAGTAAACTGACGCGTAGCGCTTGTGATCGCGAGGATGGCAGGCCCGGACGCTGCTACATAAATCTAGTATACCGTGAAATGCATGTCACGTACCGCCATGACATGAACGACTACATTTCATCGTGATGTCTTCACTTCGGCATCTTGGTGTATGCCAGACAATGTATCACACGAATTACAAGAGCGAATAACATGGCACGGGTTAAATGACACCATATACAGGTGATCCTAGTGAGTGCACTGGTGTCATGAACAATGTGGCACGTACTTCGTCATTGTTTCACTTACCTGCTATATAATCAGCCTGTACACGCAAATGCATTCATGAAAAACCTTTTCTAGTCCCAACATGTCTTCGAATGCTCGACATGATTGACAGAAGTTTGAACATGCCGTTGGAGTCACTTTTTTAGCTTGGATATGCAACGTGCATCAAATCGCAGGGTGTGCTACTGTTAACTCGAGGATGAATAATGTCTATGGCAATGCGGGAGGAAGCGGAACATGCAAGATGGCGAACAAGAGTATACGAGACTGCTAAACACTGATGGTTTATTGTAAGTGGCGAATATTCACATACATTGATACAACTTGAGCAGGAATCGACACGCCGATTCGATTCAATACAAGTCATGTCAAAGGGGACTAAATCAAAGAAGGAAAGCTTTTCTTTGTTTGTTTTTGTAGCCAGGATTGATGAGTTCCTCCTAACACAGTCTCACACTTCACGTGACGCAGCACAAAGTAGCCCATTATTTCCTATTTCTACTTTATCAAAGCGTAAATATTCCTGAACCAGTTACAGTGGTGCTAAGTACGCCATAGCAACGCAAACAGAACGTGAACAGCATACCTTGAAAAAGCGTGTCGCCATGCACGTCGCAGTTAAATGTTTAAAGAAACAGTAATTAGTGATCTGTCCTTACTCTTTTCGTCATAAAAACTACACGTTTTAGCCGTATAAATATAAACTTTTCTGATCTTTTTTTGAAATAACAGTGTTCTTGATTTTTTTGAGTTTATGATACAAAGAACAGGTTAGCAGCATGTGTTTTCGTTGGGGACGTGATTAAAAAAATAAATAAGTAGTATATCAATCAATGAAGAACAAACTATCACCCAAATTGCGCCCCCTGGCTTTACTCACGTCGTCGTCTCATTTATTTATTATTTATAAGCTCTTTTATACGCTACGGTAGCAAATGAAACGCAAATACCACCTTAAGTAAACATAGCTGACTCGTTATACTGATGCCTGTCCAGGCTGTGGCGCTATCCCCACAACTTTTCACGTTACGGTAGAGTGCTCCGCTGCTTACTTCCCTCCCCTAACTTCAATCCTTCGGTTTACCCGTACCCCAGAGCAGTGGAAAGGCGCCTTCGCGAAGGTGCTCCCGAGGTCTGCCGGGACCCTCATTCTCAGGTCCTGGACTGTCGCATAGGTTACCATAGGAGTCCAGGAATATGCACCCTCCCTGTTTTCTCTGAGTTTTCATAATAAAATGTTTTCATCATCATAGCTGCATAACATAGACCTTTTCTCACTTTTACTGCTGTGCGATGACACTAGGCGATCGTATAAATCCAGCGAACAGACACTTTTAGGTTGCGATGTTTTGCCGCTTGTTTTGGACATGCTTTTGTCCAGAGAACCGATTCGTGATGGGTGGGTATCATAGTATATACAAGTCTAGTACACCATAGGCCATTCATAAAAACAGTGCCACAAGATCACAGACTATAGAGAGGACAAAAGGACGATAGCCGCTTATAGTGTCTTCCATACTGAGATTGCACACATGGACCACAGCCACCTTCCTTGTGTCCTTTGTATGATTACCTGTATAGATCTTCTCGAAAGTCACCAGTCTGTAACAACTACCTCGCACCAGTGTTTTTCGTTATGTTCTCTGTTGTATGTGTTCCTGCTTGTTTTGATCGATGTGTGGGGTCTTATGCCTCATTATGTTCCTGCTGGGCTGTTCAAGAACGCAGAAAGGTTCGGTATCGGGCTAGTTGGTACTGATTCATACTAAAATATTGGCAACGCAAACTAACGTGATAACAAAGGAAGAGACAAACAAGCGCAGATCCTATTAGTTCGCACTACCAATATTTCAGCATGTTCAAGAATGACAAGGTTGTAATTATTAGCTCCAATCAGCGTTTTTGCTTGTGTGTGCTCTAGCCCATGTTTCTGCAAACAGGGTTGGCCGAGCAATAGTGACCGGAGGGTTGCTCGAACTTCATTCTAGCGTCAAGGCTAGTACGGGCAGCAACAACAAGTGGTCCACCTGCTCGAGTGCGGAGACGCATGACGTACGCATTTAAGTGGTAATTTATTGCTACGAACCTATTGGGATAAGTCTTGGAATTTTTGAATGCCGGTGCATTGATGACATGGCAGTTTGATCTTACGACTACAGTGATTGTACTTACTCTTGACTAGAGTTATAGTGACTAAACAAATGAAAAAGTCTGATGACTGCAGCTATAGGAGTAGCCGAAGGTTAGACGAAATGAAGATTTTGCATGCACTGAATCCAATTGTCTCGCGTTGGACAGTGCGAATTGCAGATAAACAGGTGATTACTTTGTACTACAGTGTACATAAATTCAGCTGATTCCTGTAATAACGACCACACGCGTAGTATGTCGGGCTGGGACAATTTTGTTGAGAGTAATCTGAATATCTTGAGCGTTAAGATGTTCTAAGGTGCCACTGCCGCAGCATGATGCGACGAGGAGCGACTGCGTAATTCCGAGCACAGGCTCTCCTTACGTAAACGCCGCGTGTCTTCTTACGCTTGTGCCAGAAGAGTTCACACGCAAGCGTTGCAAGCGACAGAGCAGAGCCTGCAAGGTAGACGAAGAAAAACAGCCGGACGGAGCTCTGGTCGCTGTCCTCTTCGACGTCCTCGTCCTCAGTGTTGCGATGCAAGTGTCTTCGATGAGGAGTAACCAGTCCCGCTTCCGAGAGGGTTCGAATGATCCGTGCATGGAAGTACCTACAAGAGAACGCAACACTTGAGAGAAAATGCTGCCCAGTAGCTTACAGTAAGGCCTAATGATAAACAAGAGTTTTGTTTTCTGAGTACAATAAAATTATATAATTGCAATTAACGTGGAATTGAATATGAAAAGTCAGGCATGCTATTTCGTCTCCGATGCCATTTGTTACAATAAATGATATTTAGTTTTTTGTAGCCAAAAGCAAGGTTTGATTATGTGAACATGTTTGGACGGCTAAAGAATACATTCTACTACTGCACAGCCGCGATAAAAGAAACCATAGCTTCTTATTCTACGCCAAGGTTCAATAGAATTGCACATTTAGAAAGCAAGTGTATTATTTTATCTGATTCTGATCGCGAAGCACCTCTTCTTTCTTTGACGCACAGTGGAACTGGGCGACTGCAGATTATTAAAAAAAGTAATGCCAGGCCTTGCAATGAAGAACCCACTGTGCCACCATGTATGCCATATATAGTTATTTTGCGACGGTAGTGCTCACTGTGTGATTGTTCATTATTCTCTAGAGAAGCGATGTATCTGTTAGAAATCTTTAATGAATCATGTGGACTTTGTTGATGGCGTGGCTGGAGATGATAATGAGTTATCGCTAAGCCCCTTGTAATTGGTCGAAAGCTTTCAACCAGCCACTGCTTTCGCAATTGGCATTGTGTGAAACGTGGTGTTATTTTACTCTCGGGTCAAGCTATAATCTCGCCGACATGACGTCTCTATAGGACCCTTTTGCGAAGAAACGGCAAGCGCAGGCATGTTGTGAAATACTCGACTGGCAAGCAGACTGCTTGCGCTCGAATTCCTACCGAATCCTCTTTTAACGCGAAAGGGTTAAAAAGGGCGTTTCGCAGGGATTTCGGCCTAAGCGTTGGTGTTGGCGTCATTGGTTGTTAGCGAAAAGTCGTAATCTTGTACGTGACCGAAAGAACGAGAAATACGCTAATGAAATAAATAATGAGAAGTTTCGGTTCGAGTGAGAATTAAACATAGGCCGTTTGCGCGACAGACAGGTGTTGTACCACAGAGCCATGCTTTTGCTCAAAAGAGCTTCAAAGGAAAAGAAAAAAAAGCAACACTCTATGAATGTCAATTAGGGGAATGAATATTGTGTGCGAGAAGCGTAGAATCGCGTAAGGCATCGAAACTTGTGAATTGCGTAACAAGTGGCTCCCTCATGCCAAAGGCCCACCCATCACAAATGCTCAGGCATATTTAATGATCAGCTTTAAATGCATCAACAGAGTAAGCAGTCACGTAGGTTCGGAAGCTTAGTGGAAGCTTAGTGGGCTTTTCGCTGATTTGCGAACGGAACAGTTATTGCGTAGACGGGCACTTAAAAACTGTACTTAGAGTACATTTTCTAAAATGGTTTGAAACGGCAAATAATACGCCCACAGTAGTTCGTTTCCGTATGGCTCGGTTGATGCATTCGCCAAGAACCGAAGCTAGGCTAGCTATTGAGAAATCGGCGCACACGGGCACCAATTTCCCTACCGCGTTCTACTTTTAAAGGCAAAGCTTGAGTGTCTTCGAAGTTTTTATTTTGTCATTGAGCGTGGCAGCTGTTACAAATAGCTGTAGTGAGTAGAACACTATGCATATATGTAGTCAAATATAAAAGTGTATTGAACAATTAAAGCAGTTATTGCAGTTTAAGCCTTGGCAACGGAAGCAGGCAGAGACTGTCGAGCGCTGCATTTGCGAGAAGTTATATACAAACCCGACACTTGTGCCCGTAACTCATGTAAATACACACGAGCTTGTGAGATAGTGTCCGGGCGTTTCGCCGAGTGCCTGGCCAACAAAAGCGACAAGCAATGCGGTTGTGTTAGTGGATTGGCGACACTTTCACTTTAGCGACACCTGCGTTTTAAACAAACAGTCGAGTTTCACCTCAAGGCGAAGCAACGAATGCGATAGCAACAACTTGGAATGTAACGCTCAGAACGGCTAGCAAATGGAAATGTGAAGGGCGCTGCTCACGCACAAACGACACACGAAAACAACACACACAAGACGAGAGCTAACTAACAACTTGTGCGTGCTCGTTTGCGGGCGCGCGCTCTTGACACCAAGCTGACGAACCCTTACGCAGCCACTCTTCTTCAGAATGGCCGGAAAGAGACAATTAGCTTGGACGGACTCAAGCTGGCGTACGTGGAGACCTCCATAGAAAGCCTTTCATATGTGTCCGGCCTCCCTGTAGACTGCTAAAAACATGTAACATTTTTTTCGACAGCCTATAGTTCGATCCTCTTTTGGACCTGGATATTTATTTAATTATTTAATTTGCATCTTTCTAAATTTTTCCGTCATGGACAAGATGATGAATTTCCGCTTAAAACCAATGACGCCCACGCTGACGCTGACACCCACGCCACAGTTTCGACAAAACAAGCCATTTAACACTTTAGCGTTAAAAGATAGGGAGGGGAAGCTCCGGTTATAGTTCTGGAGACTGTGGAAATATGAACCAGCGATGAAAGCGCCACAAAGACTATTCATCACATCAACCACTACCTTTTGTTTGACTATTCAGCTCCAACAGTGGCCTTGCGGAAAACCTCGAAGGTTGATTACTCCGTGAATGGTGAAAAGCGGAGCATATAATGACGCCTAGCCCAACCACCAAATTTTACCAAAGCTTGTGCAAAAGTCCGTGCTGCTACCAGAAATAAATGCTGTGCTACCGTATACTAGAACGATAACATTACATCATACGCTTTGTATAAATACTGTGGGCATTCGAGATTTTGAGTGATCTAAGCATTAGCCTTTGCTAAGACCACCAAGTTTTAGATGGTTCCACTTACAACATGGAAAGATGAATGTGCTGCTGTTCAGTTGACCCGTTTTACACTGCGTTTTTCAACTGTACGACAAAAGATAACTTGCCGCAGAACAATAGTTTGGGGACGATATTTATTACACAAGTATATAATTGCAAATAATGGAACGGAACCTTGGTAACAGTAAATTATTACAGTACTGGCTGATTGATCTGTCGAATAGCATGCTGAATATTATTATTTCTTGCTGGTATCGTACAATACTGCTTTGCTTTATTGTATTTAGCCAACTTAAAGTACACAGCAAAATACACGTTCGCGTTACATGTCATCCTGCAGAGAATGCCTAATTAGGTAATAACAACGTAGACGTTCTTGGTAGGTAGACCAAACTTGAGAGTTCTGTAGAAGAATGGTGAAGCTGTTTACAAAACTAGAAGGTTTCATAACTAGGTTGTTCTTCCCTTGCCAATGAAGAAAGTGCATTTGTTCTATTGTTCATTTGTGAGTTCGGTGATTTTTTTATGTGATTTAGCAATCTTTCTTTGCAATGAAGGCATGAATATTGAGAATAGACTTGCTGTCATATGTACGGATACTTGAGAAATTCCAATGTTGTCCCTAGATAATTGAATCAGTTTACCATAGCCAAACGAATTGAACAGGCAACAAAGCAGAGGAACTCAAAAGGCGATTTGGAGAATAGTGAGAACACAGAGGTTAATTCATTAAATTAGCAATTGAAGTTGGGTTGTTATGTCCTCAAGTGAAATTATGAGAAGTTGACCAAAACAGTTCACCTTTAGTGGAGCGATACGCAAAACCTTAAACTTCCACATTATAATAATGTCTGAAACTTCACATTCTACTTATCAAAATGAAACCGTAATTATTAGACACGCCATGCTGGTGGGCTCGAAAACTCCTACTGCTAAAGTTTTTACACGGGGTCTTTCATTTAAGAAGACAATGTTTTAACATTTGCCTTTTATCGATATGTTACCCCCCGCGGCTGAGATAGAAGCGCCCAGCTTTCGAGTCGGGAACCGAGCGCGTAGCACGGTACCACGTAGTCGGCACCTTCAAATGCGAAGATATCGGTTTC
Source organism: Rhipicephalus annulatus (assembly GCA_013436015.1). Lineage (NCBI taxonomy): Eukaryota > Metazoa > Arthropoda > Arachnida > Ixodida > Ixodidae > Rhipicephalus > Rhipicephalus annulatus. The sequence goes on from WOVY01015379.1 coordinate 177,362, forward strand.
ATTTAACTATTATCAATCCAATTATTAACAGCTTTACACTTATATGGGTGACTCACCTCTCTGGGTTGGTCTTCAGAACGAGTGCCATGCGGTTTACGAGGCCACAGCTCTGCCCGGGTGCGAGGTTCGATCGCTTGGCGACTGAAACTTCATCTTCGGTGCAAAGAGAAAGGGCGATATGCGTTCCGCTGCGAGAAATACCGTAACACTCCGACGGCCATCTAAACGGGAATTCACGCTTTTTATATCTAGCAATAGCTTCAACAATGAAGAGATTCTCCGGGAGAGTTAGACTGTCGACGGTATCCACTCCTCTCCAGTAGCCAGTAATGCAGAGTTCTACTTTTCGCTGCTCTACGAGTTTTCTTAGACTCGCTACATCTGGAACTCCACTAGAAGCTACGGGAACGCTCCGAATTGCAATCAGGGTTGTCTGGAAGTAGCTGCCTAGAATGGAGGCGCCCAGCGTCCAAGAGACGATTGCTGCGGTGCGATACGGCGCAGCTTCCCCAATCGAAGCAGGCGGGCTTCGCCCAAGAAAGGCGGCGATCATGAACAGTATGAGGCCAGCTCCACGGAATATAAAATGATGGAAGAGTAGCTTTGTGCGGATTTTCGTCAAGAAATACACGGCTAAACCGAATGAAAGTAATACAAGAAGAAAAAGAATGAAAGAAAACCACGACTCAAGGAAATGTACACGCAAAGTAATGGTGGGCAAACTAAATATGCATAGCTCGGCAGGTGGATAGCTTGCGTCGGTGAAAAACTGCCGCTCATAATGTGCAAGCGCAGGGAAACCTAGAAGTGTGACATCAGCAGTCTTATTCAGAATGAAGAGCCGACCATCGAACACATTAATCAGTTTGGCTGATATATTCTTGGTCCTATAAGCATCCATGATAGCTATCCCTTCAGGAACATTCCCGTTTATGGGGTTAGGTGGCGCTGCAAAAGTCATGCCTTCATGGATCTGGACGTAAGCTCTTTCAGAGTTGGCCCGAGTGAAAATCTGGGAGGCGGACAACAGCTCTCGGCTTTCGCAATTTCTGTAACGATTCACGGGGGCATTCAAACCGGCATCAGTTATGAGCGTCACTTGACAGAGAGACGACGCAAAATCCTTCAGAATTTTCTCGGGAGAGTTCGAATAGATGAACAGCTCAACCTGCGGATGTCTCGCCGCACTCTGAAGCTTTTCTTTGGCTACAACAGTCAAGTCCATGTACCATGGCACGAACACCAGCCTTCTTGTAGATTCGAAAGTCAGCGTGTCTCCAGGTGACCAGTTGGGTATGAGCGGCAACTCTCGGTCCAGGTTGTCCATTGAATCGTCAATAAGCCTCGCAGGGATGGGTAAAGCCGACGCTAGGGGACCTAGCGAGTGGAGCGTAGATCGTGGGTAGATAATGATTTGTTCACCCTCAGATGATTTGGACGCAGCGAGTGCCGAAAGCACGTGTGGGTTAAGTGTAGCGTGAGATGCGGTAAGCAGAGTGAAGTCAGTCAGGTATCCGAGAAAAAGTTTTGCGAAAGTACGCAACATCGAGGCCAATGTCGGTAAACGAGATGTTCCTGGTTCGACCCAGAACCGAAAGTAGCAGTGTTGCGTTCTTCAGGGTTTGCTAGCCTCACGTAGATAAGTAGGTTAGAACAACGTCTTAGTATTGCAGGAAACAGATTGACATTTTTACGAGACAACGAAAGTAAAAGCAGATATTGGTTACCATCGTTTGCCGAAAAACCTAAGAAAGGTAAACGAATAATTGACATGTATGTAGTGTTTAACGTCCTAAAACCACCATATGATTATGAGAAAAACCGTATAGTGAAGGGTTCCGAAAAATTTCGACCACCTGGGGTTGCTTAACGTGCACCAAATTGAAGCACACCAGCGGGCCTACAGCATTTTCGCCTCCATCAATTATGCAGCCGCTGAAGCCGGGATTTGACCCCGCGACCTGCGGGTCAGCAGCCAAGTACTTTCACAGAGCAAGCTGAGTGGAGAACGTTTCTTGTCAATAACTGCAGAGCATGCTATGGCTGAAGGCAGTAAGTTGGCACACGAAGCCAAGTCAGCGACATGAGGATATTGCGTTGCCAAAGGTAGACAGAGTCATGAAGTGTTTCGAAAGAAGTCTTTTTTTTATATGCGAGAATGAACCCACAGTGCTAGCTGCATAGCGTTAAAACAAAACGAACAAGATCATTAAAGCCTGCAGCCACACTGCACGCGAACTAGATCCATCGCGCCCTCTTAAGTGGCGTCTCCTTGTAGACGGCAGAGCCCCACCATTAATGCGTAGTCGTTAGCGTGCTGTGTTTGTTTATTCACGGCTACCGACACCCAGACAGTACGCTTTAAGGTGCCCACCACATCGCTCTGGAACACAGCATTTCATTACGGTATGCCCGATTCGAAGAGCGTCCCCATTAGTGGATCGCTCTGTTTTGATGTTTTCCGTCAACATAGTCATTAGCAGCTGCAGTTTGTTAACAGTTCTCTCTACGATATCCACAACATTGCGTGCTAAGGTATCCATTGGCACTCACACAAATTTCAGTCATGAAAAACGGCGACGTCCCGACTTCGAGGGCTTGTTAAGGCAATGAATTTTTTTAACAACCTCTATTGCGTGATAAAGAGGAACGACTTCAAAAAAAAAAAAGCAGCGCGTCTAGTCAATCGATTCAGCGACGTATGTGTATACCTACGCAAATGGGTACCGGACAACATGTGTGAGGAAAGAAAGTAGGGTGGCATGCAGAAGCGAAATTCGCAAGAAAAAGAATGGCTATTTGGGCTAGTTGGTTAAATTCAATTGTAATAAGGGTTGCAGCGCAAGCACAAAAAGGCTAGAAGAAAAGTGAACGGAACTTTTCTTCTAGCATTTTCGTGCTTGCGCTGCAACCCTTATTACAATGAAATTTACAAGGTGTACTCCGTAGGCCCACGCATGGGTGGGGTGCCAGGGGGAGTTGGTTCGTTGCGAAACTTTATTGTGGTCCTGCAAGGCACGCGTCAGCGCGCAGTGCACGACTTCTACGTCGGGACCATTAGGCCAAGCCTATCGGCCGCTCCGCGGGCCTGCTGGACGGCCCAAAGTTGGTCGGCCAGGAGGGAGGTGCGTAGAGCCGCCTCCCACCTGACCGATGTAGTGTCGGGGTTAGTGTACATTGCCTTGCACTCTCAGAGCATGTGCGCTAGCGTGGATACATCCCCACATGCGGGGCAAGCGTCATTGGGGAACACGTCAAGATAAATAGTGTGAAGGAATCTCAGGTTAGAGTACGTGTCGGTCTGCAGCAGTCTGAGCGTAAGGGCCTGTGGCCTATTACGTTTTGGATGAGGGAGTGGATATAGTCTTCGCGCGAAGTAAAAATGTTTTGTTATTTCGTTGCACGTGGCAGGCACGTACCTGTTTTCCGCAACCTCGTTGGCCCCGAATCGTTGCCCGGTACCGTTGCGGTCGGTTAGCGCGCGCGCGGCCTCATGGGCAGACTCGTTGAGGTTGGGGAAGCGCCTTGGACCTGTCCAACATGTGCAGGAAACCAGATCAGTACGTGGCGCTTAATGCCGTCGCGGCCACCGCTCTGGAGCACGCGCAGGGCCTTCTTGGAGATTACACCACACTCGAAAGCACGAATAGCTGACCTAGAGGATAGATGACCTCTCTTTCCCCTTCCAGGATGGCAGGTTGAGTGATCACTTCGATTTAGCCACTTCTTCAGGCAAGAAATGTCGAAGTACTAAGTGAACATAAAATCGTCAGAGTACTATTTTGTCACTTAAGTTGGGAGGCTCCATTTGACAACCTCCGGAGCTACTTTCCACCTGTTGCCGGTGTACTATACAATTTTCTGTAGCTTTCGTGCCGTTGAAAGGTTTGCTACATTTTTACTACTTATTGCTATTCTCGAAATTTTATTGTTACATTTTAGTATATCCGACCACAATCCCTATAGAAATAAAATAATTACATAATGACACGCGTTGTAAGCCCTAATTGAAGTAATTTATCATTAGAGGTAGTTATTGTAAGTCCGATCGCCTGTTTGAAAACTCGTCTAATGATTTTGTCAATCTTTCTCTCTCGGCCACTCGCAGTCTGAGGTATGGAATCACATATACAATACGACTGATGACGAAAGCTTGTACCAGTCCTATCATATTATTTTCCTTCATACCATAGTGCCGGTTTGCAATTCGTTAAGGTAGACGCATAATTTGCTGCGCACTGGTTTCAAGTAATCTAATCGCCTCTCCGTTGTGCCCGTTCGAGCTTATAAGCTCAGAAGGCTTATAAAGCTCAAAGAATCGCGCAATATGAAAGGCTAACGCAGAGTAAAACAGGTAGAGCCATACTATAGAGGAACTGGGTATAAAGTACGCAAATCAATTTGGCGCCAAAAAGGATATCCCGTATGAAATCAGGAAATGTTTAGTAATCTTACCGATTCCAAAAAACATGCACCCCGAATATCACAAAGCAAGGAGAGCTGAAAGAGCGAAAAATATACATAACAACGTAAAAGATTTACCGGAAATAGCATACGTAGACGCGGCCAAATACAAAGGAAATGACAACATGACTATAGCAGTAGTGGACTACAAAGGAAATCATAAGGTCAGTGGCTCAGTGAGAACGAGCTTTGCAGAAGAGGCGGATGAAGCAGCTATTGCAATGGCCATAGCATCCACCTCGACTTCACTAATTGTTAGCGACTCGCAGACGGCTGCGAGAAACTTTGCACGAGGGCGAATATCCAAAATAGCTTTAAGAATATTGGCTGGATGCAAAGACCAACAAAATAAACAGTCTAGCCACCCGCTCACTCCTCCTTACTCGGCAATGAGGCTGCATACCAGACAGCTCGAGGACTTACAGACGGAGCCTCTGGATTGCCCTGGTCGAACGGGGAGGACGATGAGAGATTTGAGCGGATGACCACTTACAGAGATATTACACAGTATTACAGGCTAAGCAGGAAAATTTATCCTCCCGCACACTCGTCATTGAACAAAGAACAGGCGGTGGCGTGGTGCCTACTCCAGACCCACACGTTTCCTAGTCCGGTAACAATGAACCGCTGCGTGCCGGAACTTCATTCGGACAAGTGAAAATTTTGGCACAACAGAGTGGACTTAAGCCAAAATTTATGGGCATGCCCGCAGGTCCCCATGAGAGGCGAATTTCCAGATGGGAGTGGATGGGATGCCGCGCTCCTCAGCTCTCACTCTCAATTACAAGTACGCTTAATACGGCAGGCCGAAGACGCCGCCAGGGCCCATGTGATCATGGCCGTCGTCTACGTTTGGTCCTCCCTTCTGCTCTCGCAGCTGAAAGGGGAGGAGGACCTTTCTGCTGAATAAATAAAGTTTTTTCATCATAATTATCATAATAACACGCGCATCAAAACGTTCATAAAACAACCTTCGAGGGACAAGTAAAGGTATTCACTGCGTTGAAGACGCCGCCCAGCGCCAGGGACAGTTTGCTACCATTTAGACGAAGACCTAGTACCCTAGCACTGCTCGACTCTGAATAGAGTTTCTTGTTTCGATATCCGCCAGATTCCCCCTGATTTTGGAACTTACGCTGTGTGAAGAAATCAGCGCAAGGCGAATGGTTATGGTGTCATGCATGTTTTGTAACGAAGTGTTAAGGGGCGACCAGATATCTTTGTGCCAATCGACTAGTAATACTCTGGGTGACGCGGAACCGGCCATATACCACAATGCTTTGTGTTATCCTCCTCCTCCTCCTCCTCATCATCATCAGCATCTTCCTCCTCCTCCTCCTCCTCATCATCATCATCCTGCTGACTACGTCTACTGCAGGACACGCCCCCCCCCCTATGTTTGTTACGCTAGTCGACTCAGTCCTGTGCTTGCTGCTGCCATTGTATACCCGCGAACGTCTTAATTTCATCGGCTCACCCAACTTTCTGTCTCCCCCTAACCCGCTTGCATTCTCTGGGAATCCTGTTTACGCGCTACATGCTCGGCTCATGTCCATTTCCACTTCTTTATTTCGACTATGATATTCTTAATCCTTTACACAATACCAATCAAGAAGAGTGTAAGGCAAGGTGATACAATATCCCCAATGCTATTTACCGCGTGCTTACAGGAGATTATTCAGAGGCCTAGAATGGGAACATTTAGGGAAAGGAGTTAATGAAGAGTACCTTAGTAACCTGCGCTTCGCCGATGACATTGCATTGCTGAGTAACTCAGGGGACGAATTGCAACTTATAATTACAGAGTTAGACAAGGAAAGCAGAAAGTTTGCTCTTAAAATTAATCTGATGAAAACGAAAGTAATGTGCAACAACCTCGGAAGAGAACAATGCTTATAGATAGGTAACAGTGCACTTGAAGTTGTAAAAGAGTATGTATACTTAGGACAGGTAATAACCGTGGAGCCGAACGAGATTGAAGTAATAGAAGAATAAGAATGTGGTGAAGCACATTTGGCAATCACTCTCAAAATCATGCCAGGTAGATTGCCACTATCCCTGAAGAGGAAAGTATATAGCAGCTGCATCTTGCCGGTACTTAGCTACGGAGCAGAAACCTGGAGACTCACAAAGAGGAGGAGGAGGAGGAGGAGGAATAAATGAGGAAGGACAGGGAGGTTAGACTCACAAAGAGGGTTCAGCTTAAATTGAGGACAATACAGCGAGCAATAGAAAGGAGAATGGTAGGTGTAACATTAAGAGACAAGAGAGCCTTGAGTTATAGCAGGGCATAATAACGCTCTTAAAGGGGCCCTGAAACAGTTTTTCAAGTAACCATAGAATGAATTCACTAGAAGAGCTTATTGCCGCACGAATTCGACGCCCCAAAATGTAAGAATCCGTCCAGTGTTAGTGGGGGTACAAAGATTTGTCGCATGCTGCAATTGCATTCTCTCTTCTCTCGTCCCGACGAAGGCGCTGGAAGCTAAGCAGGGAGGAATGGCAGGGACCACAGAAAAACGTCACGAGCGCCTCGTGACCTTGAGCACTTTTGTTCTTTTTTTTCTTCGAATGCGTGGTTTTCTCAGTGTGATCACGTGCGCACGCGTGGACAAGTAGCGGTCTTCCACGGTGATCTCTGTAACGAGCCAGCGCGCAATGTTCAAATGATTTCATTGCTGATAGACGAGCTTACTACGTCTGATGTTCGGGCATATTGGGTGATTTGTCGAGAGAAGAAAAACAATTTTTTCTGACCTTGATAATTTATTGTGAATTCCAGGCTCCGTGTTGCGCTATATTATTTGGCTCGCGTGTGGTCGGAAGACTTTAATACCGATTGGCAGCATTTTCTGACCATGCTCTAAAAGTGTTGCCGGGCTCCTTTAAGGCGTATGCCTCAGTTGTCTCATCAAACGTGAAATATGACCGTCGGCGGTCACAGGGACGAATGATACAAAATAATTAATCACGTAAGTACGTCAGCACATGACGTCATGATGGCGTAACAGAATGAAAGACCTGTGAAGTAATTATGACCTGACAAATGAAGGCGTGACGTCATATTCCGCAACGCCACACGATGCCATTGGAGCACCCTCCTGTAGCACCCTTCTTTTGGCACTAGTATAGTCACGCGTTTCGTGTTTCCAGGTATTTTATAGATAAACTGAGAAGCAAAGGTCGTGGCGCTCACCTTCAAGTCGTCCTAGGTGAATGCTCAAAGAACCCTGTGAGTTTATTACACCTCGCTTTACCCTGGTGACTTCCTTACGGCCGCTTGTCCTCTGTGTCGGACATGCCGTGCTAGTGTCTTAGTTACAAAGCCTGCCGTGGACGTTCATCGTGCCCCACAGATGACACGAAAATTGCGGCCAGTAGCTCCATGTGACTTTTGATTAGCTTATCGCACTGAATAAAAGAGTTAACACGCGAATCGAAAGAGGATCGCTCATGCAAACGGTAGGTTATGGACAAGTGGTATGTTTTCTGCAAGAGCTCGCACATTGATAGTTATATTAGGCCCGTATTGGGCCTGGTAGAGCTAGACAGCTTTGAGACCAGCCTTGCTGCGCTGACTAACAATCCTTACCAATTACCTCTAACAAAAATATGCGGTTTGTTTTTTGGACTCCATAAAATATGGATGTATTTTTATTTTCAGCGCACAACATGAAGAAATACAGAAAATGTCTCCGGGGAAGATCCCCATTATCTAAACAACAACAGCGATAAACGTTGTAATATCGCACCACATAGCTTGTGAACATGGGTGAGCTGGCAACTCATTGCAAATATTTTCAGGTTCCTGAAAGGCATCAAAATTTTTCAATCGAGATCACTGCTATGACAAAAACAAGGGAAGAGAAATCGATAGATTTACTAGTCTTTTCTTATAGAGAGTGGGGGGGGGGGCGATGCGCACACATGACTTTCAGTGAAGCTGTGATATTGCTCAAACAATTTTTATTACGAAATAATTACTATTTTACTAAAACTACGAGTCAATGCCAATATATGCTTCGGTTAGTTCTATGAATTGTTCGCATCTAGATATTGTTTCTAAAAAAGCATACGAAATACCTCAGGACGGGAGTGTCTTAATGTATTGATGTGCCCTCGACGTGGACAGACCAAGCTCTCAATAGATGATACACGCATGCTTGAGAGAACGAATAACCGAAAGCTGTCGGACATTTTCAACAACCTGAAAAGTGTTTTCCGCCTTCCTGTAATTGTGCAATCAGAAACTGTAGTGTTTGTGTCATTATGAGCAGCATTATACTGATATGCTTCAAATATAAAACAAAGTAAAGGATCACAGATCCTTATCGTGTTGTTTGTAGCAGTTCAAGAAATTGCAATCGTGGAAAATCGTACCCTTTAACATAAAATGTACTAAAAACAGAAGTTTTCTTCGTGATGACAACGAAAGATAAGCCAGCTTGAATGTCCAAGAAATTTCTTCATAACACTAGCACAGAAAAGTACGTAGCTTGCCTCTGTCATGATCTGTCATGAAATAAAAAAAAAGGCACGGCCTGTTGCGTGCCGCCAAAGTGGCGCCTCAGGCTTACTTCATCGCACGCCCACTCTGGCGCCAAAGGTCGTCCCCAGGGGGGCGTTTCCACATGCAGTATAACACGATAGCGTTCGAGAGCTCGTGTCGCAGAAATTCTGCCGTCGGCGTCGGCACTGTTGATTGTGAGCGAAAAATCGAGAAATAAAGCAAATAATATAACGCATAAACTTCTCGGTCCCATTGGGGATCGAACCACTGCCATCCGCGTGGCGAGCAAGTGTCCTACCACAAATACCACTGAGCCACGTTGTTACTTGCGGCTGTATTTTAAAAAAAACACACTACATAAATGTCATGTAGTGGGAGGAGTCTTCATAACGCATTTTGTTCGGCTGGTGTCACGACGAAAACGAGCCCATTCGGCGATTTGCTGGTGCATTTGGGAGGCCATCAAGCTACGTCGACAAAGGCAGGCATAGTGCAGCCATCGCCGCTAAAACACACAGGAACTTTCAAACAGCTATAAAAATGGAGAACTATGTCCCTCTAGCGGAAAACATATCATGCTTTTCCAGAGGCGTTGACTAGGCAAATAGCAAACGCTAGATAATGTGCTGTCATCTGTGAGGCATTGTGAGACTGAGATGGCGAGCGCATGGCGTATATCTTGGAGGCCATGTGACTCTTGCTTTAGATCAAAAACCTGTATGTACCATTCACGCGCGCGCGTGTGTGTGTGGGGGGGGGGTGTCATCAGTGAGACATTGTGAGAAACATGTCTCGAATACACCGAAGTAGCGGACAGAAATGACCACTCTACAGTCACTGCATTACTATAGATACGTATTGCTTGAGCGCGCGCACGTTTGTGTGCGTGTGTGTGTAACAAAACATAATAGTAAGTATGCACTAAGCGGCTGAAGGGCGCACTAGAGGCCGTATTTCGCTGTTGTGTTCAACTCTTACAGGCGAAGCCTAAGGGTCCCCCAATTTTTAATTGTATGGGCGACAGTGACTCTAACCAAGCCGTAAATAACGCGTATCACTGCTGCACAACCGGGGTTTGATACTGAAGCCGTTAGTAGACGTACCTATTAGACCACATATGTGAACAGTTTTGCTTAGGAGTGCCAATCTCTCGTAGAGTAGGCTTCAATACTCTCCATGAACACTACGCCTTGACTCACTTGAATTGAAAAATGTCACTGATCCCGTTAATGGGGAGGCAATCGCCAGGCAAATCTCTAAGGCTGACGTACTGGCCCACCACAATGCACCATGAAATCAAGTACAATCTTAATTTAGGTCCTTTTAACGTGTCAACAACGTCGGTTTTGGGCCACAGACCAAGTTAAGAACAAGAGTTTCAGCACCGAATGTATTCTTCGTTAGGGCAGAACAAGATTCCCACGCGACGTTCACACTCAGCAGATATCAATGAAAACTCACAAAATTACTCAGAGGGTACTTGGAACAACGGGAAGAAGCTTACCGTGCTTCAAATGAGATCTTATGCATCCAAATTGTGTAAAACACTTAGAAGCTTATTTCACTTTTGTGGTATTCGGTTTTCACCAGCAAAGACTGTAAGTAATGCTTAGAGCAAACCGCACCAGCGGTGTTCGAGAAGCTTCAGGGCTGTAGTAGATGATTTTGTTAAGATAGCGCGCATGACGCGAAAACTCAAGCTTATTCAAGAACTTGCGCGACCACCAATGATAAAACTGGCACGTTCGACGCGTGATGTATAAACGACGGCGTGGTCCAACCATAATCAGGTGATCGACAACCGATGCTCTGTTCACCGCTATCAGTGCCAATATGTGGGTGTAATCTGGTTTTCCATGTACCGGCTTCAAGTTCAGCCATAAAAAAGTTTCATTTTCAAAATGCGGACTGTTCCCTTCGTCCAAGTCACAACCCCATGCCAGTATTCCCCCCACATGTGTAGTTCACAATTCTTTGAGCGCTCTCGACTATTTCTTTTCCAACCAAAAAACACTCTAACGAATTCCAGTGCCGAGGTCGTCCCGGTGGCACTCTTCAAAACAGTGTACCCATGGCGTCAAATCACGATTCTTCAAGATCGACTGACCACTCTACAAGACTCCCTCGGACCACTCGAACAACATAACTTCTGCGAGTTCACCACCCCGTCTTACGTTCCGTCACCCACTCGTTTGGATGCATCCCAGCTTCGCGAACATTCCAAGTGATTGTTCGTCGTGAAGGGGGTACCACAGCGACAGACAGGGGAAAGACATTCGCCTTGCTGGTTAGTCTATGGCAACGGTCGGCCCCAACAGAAACGCTACTAAGATGCCTTGAACTCTTACGATCTGCGCGGACAGGCTGCCACGATGGCGTCTTTGGTGTAGAAGGTAAGAGAACGCCCTGGGCACGTTTTGTTGATACTTACTTTCTTATATCGTTGAGCGCGCGGTTGTGATCTCATGCTGTCGTCAGGAAGCAGTGGTGCACGTGCAATTTGGCGCTTGTTTGTGACAAAAGAAGTCCTCTACATTAAATAATAAACTTACCGACACCGTTGATTCCAGCGGAATACGTGGTATTCTACAGCGGCGTCTCTTCTCGCGTTCGACTTGCTGAGTGAGACGCAATAAATCGGCGGCATCACACTACTAGAAAAATCACCGCCCAAGCACTCCGCATCAGTGGTTTACCAGCAGAAACTGGAACGTGCGGCCCCAGTGTTTAGCAGCGGGCTCAACCCGACGTTGCACTGAAGCCTTCCCCAATTATTAGTTACATGTTTATAGTTTTTAATTAGGTTTGGCACACGTTTGGCTTCGGTGTACCGCAGTGTTTATTTCAAATGCCGCACATTATGCCCCGCATGATCAAGGTCATTTAGGAGCGTAAGGAGCGTTTAAATACGCTTTGTAATCCGTCAGTAATAGTAGTTTTCTTGAACCACGGGCGGTCACAGATGTCTCAGTAGAAGCCCAAGTGTCAATGAAAAAAAAAAACTCCCGCTGAAAGCGAGCATTCGCCTCGGTGAACGCGCTTCCGCAATAGTCACGTTGACGCTCTCGCGCCCGTCACGATGCTTGTTTGTGGCGAGCGTCATGTGTCAAACGCTTGCTGTGGCAAGCGTTTGACATCGCAAGGTGACTCGGCGGCTCGGTTTGCACGATGCACCACCACCGGCGCTTGAATTTGCCGCTCGCCATTTAGCACGGCTTGGAAGAGTGCACGATCATCGGTACGCAGTTGCTGCCCGCACTATGCTTCATGGGCCTGTTTTTGTACCCCGACTGCACCACCAGACAGGCGAATGCGAGATGTGTCACGTTTTCATTGTCCGCGCTTTTCTGGAGCTCTCAATGACTTCCCCTTGTGAAAGGTCTCAGTAGAAATTGATGCAAGCGGGCCTGGTGCCCCGGCTGCGACGAAATGAATGACGTCAGTCACAGAGCAGTCGATGGCGCGCGTACTCGGGCTCGACGCAGAGAACAACGTAACTGATAGTACACCCGATGGAGACTGCTTCTCACATCGATGGATGTATGAATGAATGGATGGATGGATGAACTTTATTTGGTCCTTCAGAAGGTGCTTCAGTGCGTTGAGGGCCGCTCCCACGTCGGAACAGAAAGACAAAGTCTCTCTGCTGTGTCGCGGGCCCGCTGGAATGTGCCATAGCTGTTGTTCGAGTCCGGAGCTTGCAATAGCAACCTCCCATTTGGACGGTGTAATGAGTTCCTAACAGCGTAACGCGGGGCATCGCCAGAGCATATTTACTAAGGCAGCTATATGGTTGCGAAAGGAACATGTACTAGTTGGATGTATGTCGGTATAAATTTTGTTCAATAGCGCAGCATTAGGGCACGCCCAAACCTGAAGAAGCCTGGGTGTCAGAGCCTGAAGTCTGCTTAGTTTTCTGTGTGGTGGAAGGTATTATCTTCGCGCCAGGTAAAAATATTTTGTCAGTTCAATATACGAGATGCGAGGGTCACGGTTCTCCAAGACATCAGCGCCGCGCCTCCCGATAGCTATGCCCCACCGCGGTGGTCTAGTGGCTAAGGTACTCGGCTGCTGACCCGCAGGGCGTGGGTTCAAATCCCGGCTGCGGCGGCTGCATTTCCGATGGAGGCGGAAATGTTGTAGGCCCGTGTGCTCAGATTTGGGTGCACGTTAAAGAACCCCAGGTGGTCAAAATTTCCGGAGCCCTCCACTACGGCGTCTTTCATAATCATATGGTGGTTTTAGGACGTTAAACCCCACATATCAAATCATCATCCCGATAGCTATACGGTTTACTAGTCCTCGCGCAGCTATGTGGGCCGACACGTTGAGATTGGGTGGGGCTCGTTCAATGCGCCTCATATCAACTGGGAACCAAGTTAGTGTGTGTGTTGCCTGATGTCTTTTTCCCGAAGAATTCGCAAAGCTGCTTCCGATATTGTTCCCTTGGCTAATGCTCGGACCACCAATCTCGAGTCGCAGTTAATTGTGGACCTCCTGTTATCATGCAAGGCCAACGCAGTCGCCACTTGCTCTAATATTTTAGCCACCATCGCCCGGACCCTTGTCGAGTAGGTGATACTGCTCTCGTGGTTGATGCTCACTGCCGCATACGCCTTCCCCTCAGGATATCAGGCCACATTGACGAAGAAGCAGTCCCCGGCATATATTTGAGCCCTTTTTATTAGAGACTTTGCCCTGGTCCGTCTTCTACCCTCATTATGCTCGGGGTGGACATTTCGAGAGATGGGGACAACGGGGATTTGTTCTCGTTGTTGACGAGGAATGCTCAAGAAGTCAGACTTGATTTGCATCAGTGGAATCCCCAGGTCCCGCAGGATGTTTTTACCGGAACGCATGGTGGACAACCTGGCAAATTGCGCCCTCCCCTGTGCCCCTACAATTCCTTCAAGCGTGTTGTGCATGCTGAGACGGTACAGTCTATCCATGCTCGTGTACATGGGAAGCCCGGGAGCTCTATTAATGGTCTTTCTTATTAGCGTGTTGAGCTTATCACGCTACGACCTTTGCCCGTTGTGCAGGGCTGCAACGTAGGTGAAATGGCACATCACAAAGGTGCGCACCAACCTTACGTGGTTATCTGCTCCAAGTCCCCGTTGCCTGTTGGCAACCCTTTTTATTAGTCTGATGGCATTGTTAGTTTTTCTGGCGAGACGCGTGAGCGTCAGGTTATTGGAGCTGTTTGAATGGATGTAGTCATACCTAGAATCCGGAAGGAGTCCACTATGAGGATTAAGCTGCCCTCACTTTTTCTAAGAGTAATGTCAATATCCTCTAATCGCTTCCAGTGTCTCAATTTGGGGCCCCTGCGCTTGGCCTGTACAAAAACATTTCCGATTTCTGCAGCGAGCATCAAAGACCAGTCGGTTTTAGGTTGTTTTCCGTGACTTCAATTGCTTTCTGTAGCTCAGTCTCTATTCATTCATCGCTGCAACCAGTGCACCATATGGTGTTGTCGTCAGCATAGATGGTATGATTAATGGTATCGACTTTGGAGAGTCTTTGAGACAGACAGATCATGACGAGGTTAAAGAGGGTCGGGGATAGTACAGAGCCTTGTGGCGTTCCTCTGGAGCCAAGCTTTACCGGATCCGCAACAACATCGCCCATCGTGAGTATAGCCTCTCTGTCAGCCAAGAATGATTTTATGTAGCCATGGAAGCGCTTAGCAAGCCCAAGGCTTGAGATCTGACTGAGCACGAAGTGGTGCAGAACGTTGTCAAATGCGTTTTCCAAGTCCTGTTCCAATATGACTCTTATGTCCCTTGTGTTCGTATCAATAACTTGATATTTGTTCAGCTTCTTAGAGTGTTGCGTCGAAAGGGCTGCCCTGAAGCCTATCATATTGCCGCGAAGCATATTGCGGATAGTGTTGCGCATGTCGATACCGCCAGCACGCGGCCTTATCGTGGTCCAGGATGCACCGCGATTCATCTGCGAAGATCGTGGCCCGCACGTCGACCATTCGTTGTTAACGAGATAGCGCCAGATGCTACGGCGACTGTATCTCGGATGGTGAACGCGCCTTGCAATCCAGTGGGACATTCTGTTCCCCGACGGCCGTCGAACACGCTGTTCGCCACCCGATATGCCGATGCGTCTGCTTTCTTTTAGTGGGCGCAAGTCCGCGAAATAAACGGATCTCCTTCTATTTCTACGAGCCTCCCGGTGTCCTGTCTTCGGGCTACCCTCACTCTTACGTGACATCTGGTGGAGGTGCGGGGTACTCATGGTGGCTGTGGAAGCGTCCTGTCGTGGTTGCGTGGGGTCCGGTAGCGGTCCCAGCTCAGGTGGCAGGTTTCGGAGGCGGCGGCTGCTTCGAGTATCTGTGTCTTCAGCGTCCTCGTTCTCTGCAGTGGCTTTTTAAGGTCGTTTTTGTGCTTACCCCGCACCTCCACCAGATGTCACGTAAGAGTGAGGGTAGCCAAAGACAGGAGACCGGGAGGCTCGTAGAAATAGGAGATCCGTTTATTTGGCGGACTTGCAACACTAAAGGAAAGCAGACACATCGGCTTAGCGGGTGGCGAGCAGCATGTTCGACGGCCGTCGGGGAACAGAATGTCCCACTTTATTGCAAGGCGCGTTCACCATCCGAGATACAGTCGCCGTAGCATCTGGCGCTATCTCGTTATCAACGAATGGTCGAGGTGCGGGCCACGATCTTCGCAGATGAATCGCGGTGCATCCTGGACCACGATAAGGCCGCGTGCTGGCGGTATCGACATGCGCAACACTATCCGCAATACGCTTCAGCGGCAATATTGTGGGGATAAATGTAGCGTTCCTCCAGGTATCGGGTAACCCTTTTCAGGATAGCATGTTCAACCACCTTACCTCGGCATGATGTCAGGGAGATGGGCCGGGGGTTGTCGAGGCAGGAAAGTTCGCCCGGTTTGGGGATGATGATGGTGGTGGCTGTATTCCACATCTCAGGGACACTGCCACTTTTCTACACATGGTTGACTATATCCGTCAGGTACTCTACCGACCTGTCATCCAGGTTTCTCAAAACTTTCTTGGTGATCTTGTCAGGACCTGGGGCTGACCTGTCATTTAAGTCATGCAATGCCTGCCTATCTCTTCGCCTTCGAATTCCTTGTCCATTTCTGGACTAGCACCCCCTCGGTAAATAGGAGCTGGAGGTGCGGACTGAAAGCGATTGGCAGGTACTTCCCAATCAGTTCTGCCAGTACCTGATCGTCCGAGGATTTTTGCCTAGCTGCATGAAGTGTGTGAGTCAGCGTACAACTCTGGTTCAACATGGTGTTGGTGTCATCCAACAGGTGCTTTAGGAGGTTCTAATGGCCTGCCCTGCGCATCTTCTCGTCATCCGAACTGCAAATATTGTCCCATTGTTGTTTAGGGAGGACTTTACAGCGTTTCTCAATGATTATGTTCACCTCGGAAATCTTCTTGCGAATATATTGCTTGTGGCGCTGTCCTTTCCACATGGCCAAGAGGGACTGTTTGGCTTGGAGAAGATGAGCTAGTCTGCTGTCCATCCTTTTTGCAGGCAGGTTTGTGGTGACTTTCTTAGTGGTAGCATGGATGTCGTCCCTTATCTGCACCGCCCAGTATTCCCGCTCAAGCTTCTCCTCATCGTCAGACCTCTCCTCTCTTTGCGGAACAAGTCCAAGTCGGTCACTCTTAATTTAAGTGGTCTTGTCTGTCCAACTTGCAGAACAGTGGTGAGGAGGTAGTGATCGCTGCCAAAGTCCACGTTGAGGTTAGACCACTTGACCTCCACTGCGTTGCGGACAAAGGTGAGGTCCGGTGTGGTGTCCCTGGTGGACGAAGTACCACATTTGGTAAGAAGCACAGGGTCTGTTATTAAACCAGGTCTTGGTTTCACGCCTCCCTCCATAGGTCCCCCCCCCTTACGAGTGTCGTACGGGTACGGTAGGGTGCTATAAAGTGATCCGCTATAATCAGGGGGAAGCATCTGGACACCTGCACGGCCTTAGATAGGAGAGCCTCAAGCGCTGTCTGAAATCCTTAGGGCTGCTCTATACATAGAGAATGAAAATACTCTCTTTATAAGTAGATCCAGGGATAATTTCGATCATGATGTGCTCAATTTTTCACGAACCCATATAAAGAGCGTGAATGATGTGGGTCAGCTTGTTGCTCATCAGAGCCGCAATGCTTCTTCCTTTTTCTTTCTTTGTGACAGTGCGGTAACAGAATAGCGTGACGTAAGTGGCTTGAGTTTCTTGCAAGTTTATGACATGTAGTTTTTCCAAATGTGAGTGAATATATTGCTGCACAGAGTTCCTCTTTTGAAGAAACCCCGTGCAGTTCCAGTGCCACATTATGAATGCACTAGTTCATGCAGCCATCCTGTTCTGTGGTGACTGATCCGTTTGGTTAGCCGTTGCCGGAAATGGCTTTGCTCTGAGATCTACGACAGGTGCAACGACATTTTCTAGAAACCACTCTATCTTAGAAAACCGTTGATTGTGCCTTTCCTCTGTGGCTACCATTTTGCCCTGCATGTGCGAGACCGTCTCGCCTAGCTGTTTTATGCTCTCGCTGATTGAAGACAGCATTTTGTGGATTTCCGATCTAGCACTACACGAGGCTTTGTCCTGTTCGCCAACTATGGCCTACTTTTTGGCAGGCCTCTTCGTCTCGCATGCCTCAACTACGGGTATTTCCGTTGAGTGAGTCGACGGCGTGACGGCTACCACGGGCTGTTGGCCTCCTCCATTGCTAATCTCAGATATCTCGGCCATAAGTCGAGCTATCGAGTCCCTCATTTTCTTGTTTTCATGTTCGAGCTGTGCTAGCTTTTCGTTATCTTTTTGATACTCTGGTGGCGGACCCCGCGTTACCTTTTCCGGTGCACCTTGACGGACACGGTCGGCCTATGATGGCTTGCCCTGGGGTTGCTGATCTCCGGACAGATATCTCCTCATCTGGAATGACACCTGTCCTTCTTGATAACGGGAGCTGGAGCATCCCTTCATTCTGCCACTCCATTTTGCCGCTCTTTAGCAGACCCTCTGGCATTAGGCGTAGATTATACTGTCTTGGTCTCACGACTCCTGGTGATTGTAGCCTTGTTAGACGATCGTCTTGCCATGGCAGCCTACCAGCTAAAATCTTCCAGAAAGATCACCAGGAGTGAATCTCCCCCTTCTACGGTCACTTACATGACGAGTAGATAAATCTGAAATGCCTTTTTATAGAAATAAATAGCCTCAAAGAACGGCATCACGCCGGGGTTTGCTCTGGTTCGGTTAGGCCTAGCTTCCTGTCAGCGGGGTCGAGCGAGCGCGAATGAAAGACAAAAGTCTACCCACCGGCTACAGAAGTTGGTGTCGGAGTAGTCCACGTCTTATGCACTCGTCGCTAACAAACTACACCCGCTGAAACAACGAAATAAACCGGACGCAACCATTCCTGAAAATCAAGAGCCGCAGTTTTCACAAACTTCCTCCTTAAGATTCTTCTTCTTATCCTCTCGTGATTCCACCGCGTGACACCAATGCCGAAAAGTTATCCATTTTTAGCTATATACAGTGTTGGATGTAAAAATTATGTTCGGTACACGTGCACACCAAAGAGCCATGGTCAAGCACAGGAAACAGCTACAGGCCAGCTACAAACACGCATAAAACATTGAAAAAAAGCATACAAAAGAGCACAAAAAGCAAACGGACCCATATAAACCTTGAGGCGGGAACAGTAGTCTGCTTCGACGACTAGAGTATGAGTGCCCTCACCATAAAAGCGGCCGCTACTGTAAACTCAGCCGAAACGCGCTCGCTCATTGACGGCGACGTGACACAACAGACCACACCTTCTTTTTGATCCAGCGGTAATACCTCCGTACCCATACTACTTGTATGTAAAGAAGCTAAGTTGCCCTACTTACATGTCACGATGTGCTCCAGCACAAGCGCCATGTGGTTCACCAGCCCGCAGCGTTCCCCGGGACGTAGATTCCGCCGTTTCGCGATGAATATATCATCTTCGGTGCAGAAAAAAAGGCTACTATGTATACGTGCGACCCACCACGAGCCATCTCGTAGCACTCGAAGCAACACACGATCGGCAACGCGGTCTTTCGAATCCAGGAATTATAGTTCCACGAAAATTTAGAGCTATGTCATACTCACTAATGAAGCATACATCCCTCTTCGGGGCTCAGTCGCGCCCACATTCACCAATGTTCTGCTCAACCAAGACTCACTAGGGCTCCGACTCACTGAATTTTTTCTGAATCGGACGCACTTGGACTCAAACTGTCCTAAATATTACTTACTTGCACTCCCTGAGGCTGAGACACATGGCTCTATTTGAGTCTCAGTTAGCGCCGAGCATGTGCTTGGTTAACCTCCCTGCCTTCTCTCTTGATGTTTTTTTCCTTCCTTCCTTCCTTCCTTCTTGATTGAGTTAACTCAAGAATTTGTCAGTGAACTATTGGATGTTTCGTGCAACATGTTAATCCTGTTTAATACCGCTATCTCGCATAATCGCTGCTGTACTTGGCACTTTTCATATCACAATTTTAATATAAGTTACCAGTGGCTGCAATACACTATGAACACTATTATTAAAAGTGATGATTCACATCAAATGTTTCAAACAAGGCCTTTTCATGACAAAGAAAGAGGGCGGATGAGGCTTCCTCTCCACTGCCTCCGTAACTCGTGTACATCTGTGAGACACACCCAGGGGAAATCAGCAGTCACCTTTTCCTATCTCTGTCTCCCTTCAGCTTCTTCTTTATCTCTCGCTTTTTATTTGTCCTGTAATCTTCTCTTTTCCGTTTAATTCAAAATTTCCTGGCGGCGAGGGTTTATCATGGGTAGTTATCCAACCTTGGGTATTTATATTTGGTTATAGCGGCGATGCATGGCTGGCGTCTCCAAGTGTTCACTATTCAACCTTGCAGCGTCCCTTGTTGAGCTCGGTGGTAAGTGGCCATCATCGCAACCAAATATTACATCTCCTGTATGGCACACTTATTCTCCGCGCTTCCCAATTGGCACCCGAAAACGTGCCGCCCCGAAGAAAGCTTCACACTCCTGAAAACAAAGCAGTTGTCCCCAAAGTACCATGTCGTGCGCATCCAAAAAGAAAACAAAACAGTCCGAACAATCTCGCCTTTCCTCGGTTTGAAAACTCTCACGGAAGCCATTGGTCCAGGCCACATTGTAACCAAGTTGGGAAGCGGCGACCTCCTCTAGGAGGTACGCGACAAGCTTGAATATGATAACCTATCCAAACTTGTAGCATTTGGAGATGTCCCAGTTTGGGTAGGCCCACACAGGTTTATGAATACAGTGCGTTGTGGTGTCTGATGATGACTTCCTCCAACTATCTGAAAGTGAATTATTAGAAGGCTGGCAAGACCAGAATGTAGTAAAGGTTCAAAGAATAGTGATACGACGAGTCAAGAAAGAAACATGAACAAAACACATAATGGTCACCTTTTGTACCAGCGACTTACTCGTTCAGTTGAAACCAGCTACTGCATGCCTCGAGTCAGGCCCTACATACCGAATCCTCGCAGGTGTTTCAAATGTCAGTGCTTTGGACACGGATCGCGAAGCTGGATGCGGCATGTAACTTGCGCAAATTGTAGCTCTTACCAACACGTATCGAAAAAATGTACTGCAGCAGCCCACTGTGCGTACTACGAAGAAGACCACCCCACCTACTTGCGATCGTGCCGATCCAGAAAAAAATAAGAACAAATCCTCTAACTTAAAGTGAAATTCAATCTTTCCTTTCAAGAGGCACACAGAAAATTCGCACTCCATGAGTCCATTCCCTTCTTTGCCGATGTCCATGAGTCCTTCCCTTCTTTGCCAGAAAGGTATGGCGAGGTGCCGGGGCGCCACGTCATACCTTTCTACGGCCGCAAGTGTCACACAGAATGTGAACGCGGTCGCGCCATCAGCACCCCCGGCTGGAGTAGCCTGTATTGCTCTGCCACCTGACAAACAGGGCCAGCAGACTCCCGTGTCTGCCGGACCCCGGGCTACTGCAAGCGCAAATGGGTCCAAAAGCCCTGCGGACGCGTGTGGATGGCAGGCACCATCCACCACCTCACAAGATGATGGATACAAGTACCCCTTTTCTGGCCCCTCAGGCGCCGAAGGATAGGCGCAACTCTTTGGAGCACGCCAAAAAAGAAAAACCCCGAATTAAAGGGCCCCAAAAAGACCCTGTAACCTTATGCAACACTATTGTACACAAAGGACCACACAACAATGAAATGATGCAAATAATACAGTGGAACGTCAGAGGACTGCTCAGAAACCACGACAATATCCATGAACTTCTGCACAAACATACATCAAAAGTGCTGTGTGTTCAAGAAAAACAATTAAAATCCAAGCACACAAACTTCCTACGCAGTTACACTGTTTTTCCAAAGGATCGAGTTGATGCTGTCGTATCATCTGGCGGTGTTGCCATCATAGTTGATCAAGGAACAGCTTGTGCAGATTTACCACTTCAAACACCCCTCGAGGCTGTTTTCTTCAACAAACTGGTCACAATTTGCTCTATTTACATACCTTCGTATCAACAATAAACAGGAATTGCAGGAATTCATAGATAAACTTCTAGAACCTATATTCTCCTGGAGGATTTTAATACGCATAATAGCCTCTGGGATGACTCTCGCTGCGATGCGCTAGGCCGCCTGATTGAACAGTTCCTTTTTTTTCTTCCAGCGTATGCCTCCTGAATAACACAAAGCCAACAGATTACACTGATGTTAACAATACCTACTTGCCAATAGACCTCAGCATAACATCTCCGACACTGCTACCTCTTTTAAATGGGAAGTCATCAATAATCCATACGGTAGTGACCATTTTTCTACAGTTCTAAGCACATAAAGATCAAATGCATGTCCTCCACAGGTTCCCAAATAGCTCATCAATAAAGCCGATTGAGAACAGTTTAAAAATGACTCTTTTAACTTGGATTGACCCGGGGGTGTTAAGCATAGAAGCTGCTGTGAGCTACTTGACAGCTTTTTTGATTGATGCTGCTACGAAACGTATACCACGAACATGCGTACCGTCAGGCAAACGGCGATTCCCATGATAGAATAATGAGTGCGCAAAAAACAAAAAAAGGCATGGAAGTTGCTTAGAGACTCACCAAAGTCAGACAATCTTAACTTTAAGAACATTAGTTCGCAAGGCAGGAGAACACGCCGACAGGCGATAAAAAAATGGTGGCACAAATTTTTCTCGAGAATCCATTCATACACAGATCAGGCGAGAGTATGGAACCTGTTTGGTAAGGTGGCAGGATGACAAGCACACTCACTTACCCTAGTGAACACACAAAGGGAGAGTTTGGAAGACTAGGCTAACACTCTCGGGGTACATTTTGAACAGGTCTCCAGCTTATCCCATTAAAGTGCAGCGTTCCAAAGATACAAAGAGAGAATAGAAAAAAAAATAGAACGCAAATCCCGAAACACTGAGAGATACAATGAACCATTCGTTTCGCTGAGCTACAAGCATCACTAAGCTGCTGCAATAAATCTACCCTGATATGTTAAAACACCTCCCCACTGAAACCTAAAAAGCTCTCCTCTCCCAGTATAATGTGATATGGTTTTCTGGCGAGCTACCCTAAGCCTGGAAGGAAGCTATTGCGATCCTAATTCTAAGACAAGGCAAAGACCCAACGTCAGCTTTCAGCTACAGGCCCATAGCGTTAACCAGCTTCTTTACAAGATCTTTGAAAAAATGACAAACAGGCGCCTGATGCACTTCCTTGAAGCTTATGGCCTACATGGCCCATAACAGTGTGGGTTTCGAGAAGCTCAGTCCATCACTGACGACCTTGTCCACAATGAGGCGCGAATTCGCGACTATTTGTTCGTAAGCATTTTTTTCTTTCTGTGTTCCTCGATGTGGAAAACGCATATAATACTTCATGACACTTTGACATATTTCGAGACCTGTCACATTTAGGAGTGTGGGGTAGAATGCTGACAACCATCGAAAGCTACCTCTCTAACCGGACATTCCGTGTCCGAGTTGGCACTGTCTTTCTCAAATATTTGTCCAATAAACATGAGTGATACAATAAGGTGTATTGAGTTGCACACTTTTCGTAGTCAAAATGAATTTCTCGTACCTGTTTTTCTCACGCAGTATTTTTTGCTCGATATATGTCGATGCTGTACAAGTTGGTTTCAAATCGTACATCCTAATGCGCCAACGGAAAGTTCAAATAGAGTTGAACAAGGTTTTTCAATGGGCAGATGAGAATGGCTTTAAACTAGACGTGCAAAATAGTACTTGCGTCTTGTTCTGCCGAAAAAGAGGCCATCATCCTGACCACGACATTGATCTGCATGGCAAACGCAAACCAGGCACAAGTTTCTTGTACGAATATTAGACACAGAACTAAACTTTATCCCACACATCAGGTACTTAAAGGACAGGTGCCTAAAAACCATGAATATTTTGAAAGTGTTGTCGCGCACTACGTGGGGTAGGGACAAGAAATGTCTTATGAATTTATATGAAAGCCTCGTATGCACGTGCAAGGATGACGGTGATACTATCAGTCTGCGACACCATCAGCCTTAAATATTCTCGCCCCTGTCCACCATCTAGGAATTCGTCTCTCTAAGGGTGCTTTTCGAACTCGCCCCGTAAAGAGTCTGTACGTAGAATCAAATGAATGGTCGCTCTATCTGCAGATATGTTACATGTATTTTACAAAATATATCAATGCTATTGCAAACAAGGAACATTCCACTCCCTCAACAATTATTGATCTGTCTGCCTTGTTCAATAATCGTCTTTCAGTGAGACAGCCCTACTCCCTTCGTGTCATGAGGCTCGCGGAGGAAACAGCTGTGCCTCTTGTAGAGCACCATTTGATGGCTCCAACAGTATATACGCCATCGTTGAAGTGGTAAGTTATAGGCTGTGATCTATCTTTTGTGGAAGTTCCTAAACATGGACCTACTGCACATATCCGCATGCACTTCTTCGAACTCCAACACAAGTACACATGCCCAGAATTTTTCACAGATGCTTTAAAGTCTCACGATGGTGTGTCTTATGCAGCGGTTGGGTCATACTTCTCTAACTCCGGTACTTTGCGCTGCGAAACAAGCATCTTCACAGCGGAAGCTCACGTGGTATCTGTCTGGCTGTCAAGCATATTAAGAAACTGCAACTACCACGCTCGGTAATATACAGACATTCGCTGATCGTAGTAACGGCTTTGAGAACTTTGTGAAGCGTAAAAATCCTATTTTTGTGTCTTTGTACTTGCTGTTATGCATGATATATGCCCTTAAGCGACATATTGTAGTGTGCTGGGTGCCAGTGCACCACGAAATTGCTGGAAACGTGTTGGTGGATCAGCTAGCCATCTCTGCTCAAGACGACGCTGCCATTAATATATCTGTAGCTGTCCCTGCACATGGGCTGAAACTTTTCCTATGACGGGAGCTCAGAGAATGTTGGCAGCGCCTATGGAATAGGCGAACGGATAACAAACTACATGTTATTAAACCAAGAACCGGAAATTGGCCAACAGTACCCAGATCACGCTACACACAAGTCACACTTACAAGACTACAGATAGGACACACACACTCGACACATTCACACCTGTTTTCTGGTGGCGATGCACCATTGTGTGAGAGATGGGGAGAACCGCTCACGGTTCTCCACATCCTCGTCCAATGCAGTGATTTAGATGCTCTTAGAAAAAGCAGTTTTTATTGCCATACCAACCACAGATACCTTTGCACCCATCAATAATTATCGGCAGAGAACCCCTTTTTCCACATTATTCATTGTTGGCGTTTTCAAGAGACTTACGTAATTTTAAAGACATATACCGATGCGCTCCGTAGCACGATCTCTGAAGAGAGATCGCTGCCGTGGTGCCTGCATCTCCATCATTGTCTTACTATCCAGACGTTTCAACATTCACTCTCACTGCACATGTTTCACGTCAATGTCATGGTTTTAATGCTTCCATGTTTTTACCCGCGTTAGAGCGAGAAATTTTAAGGGCCCTTTTACAGCCATCTACCATAATCATCGTATGAATCATTTGTCCATCGACCTGGTGCTCTTTGGCTATCAAATGGCCCTTGCACCATTATACACCACACGTCATCATCATCGCATGTATCTGTTCAATTATTGAGCTAGCTTTTGGCTGCTACGTTGATTTTTGAATACACATAATTATTTTGAATGTGAGCCGACATAAGGATGATTGTAATGCTGAAGCTGAAGAAATCAGACGACAGGTCTGCAAAAGAATGGCGAGTTTACTCAGATTCATTTATGAAATGCACTTTGTCCTTAGGACTAATTTCGACTCACATTGATCTAAGTTTCCCTCAATGAACTCATCAGGACTCAGACTCACAGAAATGTTTCACAATTGGACTAACTTGGACTCAAACTCATGAAAATATTACTCACACAGACTCAGTCAAATTCAGACTCACGAATCAATTGGAGCCTAAGTCGACCCAATAGTGAGCTTGCCTACCTATATGTATCCCCCGAAATCACGCCCACCTATGGTCCTGAATGATGAATTAAGTTTCAGAACACTCAGCCTCTGTGAATGATGAACTGCCCCCCCCCCCTCATATTCAGTAGCCAGTAAAACACAGTTATACTTTGCCCTGCTCCACACGATTTCTTAATGCTGCTAAGCGAGGGACACGAGTGAAACTCTTCAGAACGCTGAGGATGGTCGTTAAGGTCGTCTGAACGCAGTGACTGATGAAGAAGGTGCCCATTGCCCAAGACAGTGGCATAGCCAGGGGTGCGGCACATCGGGCGCGTGCCCGCCTCCCCATCCCAATCACTTTTCACCGCGCTATGTAAAGCGCAAAATGGCCATTTGCCTGCGCGGTCCCAAATTAAAAAAGCTGACCCCCTCCCACCCCCTTCTCAAACTTTCGCCTACGCCCGTGGTCCGAGAAACGGGAGCAGGAGCGCGATATGGCGTGGCATCGCTTATCGAGTAAGATAGGCTGCTCCCGAAATGAGCGGCTACCATCATCCTCACGAGATGCACTCCACGGAGTAGACGTTAGAGGCATAGTTTCATACAATAATTGAAAACAAAAGTGTAGATAATACAAATAAGCAATGGTAAGGCAAAAAAAGCGAACGATTACGTAGACTGTCGGAAAGTTATCTGAAGAATCATGATAGACTAACTAAATCTCCAGGATCAAGCAGGTGGTTAATGAGCATGTGGTTAATGACTCATAGGTTGCTAAGGCTGAAAAACCTGGAAGGGTGACATATGCCCTGTTACTCGAAACACGCAACCAATCATGAAGCTTGCCCCGCCGCGGTGGTCTAGTGGCTAAGGTACTCGGCTGCTGACCCGCAGGGCGCGGGTTCGAATCCCGGCTGCGGCGGCTGCATTTCCGATGGAGGCGGAAATGTTGTAGGCCCGTGTGCTCAGATTTGGGTGCACGTTAAAGAACCCCAGGTGGTCTAAATTTCCGGAGCCCTCCACTACGGCGTCTCTCATAATCATATAGTGGTTTTGGGACGTTAAACTCCACATATCAATCAATCAATCAATCAATCAATCAATCAATCAATCAATCAATCAATCAATTAATCATGAAGCTTGTGAATGATGTTTACCAATACAATTTTCGAAGGTACACCATCTGTAATGGCCACTTCTGGGATACATATGAGGTGTTTTTTGGAAGGGCCTGCATGCAAATTCGTTCGATGCGATTTGCGGAAGTTCGTTCGAGAAATGGGTTAAAATGTTCTGCTGAGAAGACTACTTGCCTACGTCCGCAGCTGTCAAAGCGATTCACAGGACGCTGAAGCCGTCAGGTGTCACGATCGTGACTTGACCGAGATATTAAGAAAGCTCTGCTGTTCTGTCAATGTGGAATAAATGAACAGTTTTGTCTGCATGCAGGCTCTTCGCAGCTATATCAAGTATTCGCTTAACTGCTGCAGTCGTGCGTGTGTACCATGGTGCCCCGCCGCGGTGGTCTAGTGGCTAAGGTACTCGGCTGCTGACCCACAGGCCGCGGGTTCCAATCCCGGCTTCGGCGGCTGCATTTCCGAGGGAGGTGGAAATGTTGTAGGCCCGTGTGCTCAGATTTGGGTGCACGTTAAGAAACCCGAGGTGGTCGAAATCTCCGGGGCCCTCCACTAAGCCATCTCTTATAATCATATGGTGGTTTTGGGACGTTAAACCCCACATATCAATTAAATCAATCAATCGTGTACCTTGGTACGAACACTAGCCTCTCATTCACTTCGAAGGTCTTTGCAGCTTTAGGTGACGATGAATGCTTGTTATTAACTATCGATATATGCTGTTCAAATAAGCTTCAGTCAGGTTGACAGAAATGGACAGCCTGCTCGGCCGCAGTGGTCTAGTGGCCAAGGTACTCGGCTGCTGACCCACAGGTCACGGAATCGAATCCTGGCTGCGGCGGCTGCATTTCCGATGAATGCAGAAATGTTGCAGGCCCGTGTGCTCAGAATTGGGTGCGCGTTGAAGAACCCCCGGTGGTATAAATTTGCGGAGCCCTCTACTACGGCGTCTCTCATAATCATATGGTGATTTTGAGAGTTAAATCCCACATATCAATCAATCCAGAAATGGACAGCTTTGTCGCATGATACTCGTTTCAAACACCAGCCTTTGTGGGTGCATGAGCATTTGAGAAGTTCGAGGCGTGGTGGAGGCAGTCATCGCTGAAATAAAATGGCCATTAAGTTGAGCAGCTAAAGTGCAGATTATTGTGAACGTGATGAGACATATACCAATACACTCCAGAGCGGTATATAACTTCCTCAGAGAGCTTACATCCTTTCACTAACGATTGATAGGATGTGGTCCTAACGACTTCATGAATGTCACCAGTAATGTGACGCATACTTCGTGTAGCTTTCGTGGTTGCTTTGTCAACCTGATATGCACTAGAATGTCAATTTGCATCAATGCATGACGAACGTTAAGATGACATGTCATGAAAGAGTGGACATGAATCACGTAAAGGTCAAGACGTCATTTTAGACATTTCTTTCGTTTAGACATTTCAACGTGCATAGAATAGCAGTGTGTGCTAATTTAAATGGGATAATGTATAATGCCGACAACAAAACGCAACGTAAAGGAATATCAAACATGCAAGACGGCAAACAAGAGAACACGAGACTACTAAACAGTGATTGTTTATTGCAGGTGCTGAATAGAACAAAACACACACACAACACACACACACACACACACACACACACACACACACACCACACACACACACACACACACACACACACACACCACACACACACACACACACACACACACACACACACACAACACACACACACACACACACACACACACACACACACACACACACACACACACACACACACACACACACACACACACACACACACCACACACACACACACACACACACACACACACACACACACACACACACACACACACACACACACACACACACACACACACACACACACACACACACACACACACACACACACACACACACACCACACACACACACACACACACACACACACACACACACACACACACACACACACACACACACACACACACACACACACACACACTGATTGCAACCCAAAATGTTATGTAGAAAGCAACTTCTTCAAAGAACAGAAGCATTTCCTTTTGATTTTGTGCCCGTCAGCTACGTAAAAGAGACATGAACAGTAACTTCGCAAGATTTTAAGGAAAAGAGCGTTCTGGGGTACACTCAGCATTTAAATGTTTAAAGAAGCCGTAATTGGTGCTGTGTTATAATTTTTTTACGTATCAAAAGTACGCGATGTCTTTTTTACTTCTGAATTTTCCTCTCAAAAATTATTTCTCTGGAACAACGAATGTTCTTCGGTACAATGGGGGCGATAGCGTTGAGCCCACGAAGTAAAATATAGCGTTGTTTATTCGTTCAAACAACTCAAAGAATAAGTATGGGAGAACACCAGCACCTCCAATACACTCGCGGATTCACTTGCGTTGTCTTCCGCACTGAGGAGCACTTTTTCACGCTTCGGTGGCTATTGAAGTGCAAACAAACAAACCACGAAACCCGCATATTACGTCTGCAACGTTTTCACTTTTGCATCTAGGCCATCATACTGGGTGACCATTTTAAGTTGAATTAACACAGAATTTTAGGTGGCGATGCCATGCCTCATAGGTGATGGCTTAGACACGTATTTCGCCTTTAAGCCAATCGGTACTCTGGGCGCATCACCATCAGTTCTGAACGAGAGTGCATTAAAACCCATTCTTAAGAATAGGGTCACAAGAAACCATAGCCGCACCACATAGGGAACGCAGTCGCAGTTCAGCTTCTAAGTTGATGCCGTGAACCTTTTCGTGCACGAGCACCGACTGTTGATGACTGCTGTTTATTCTGTCTATCCTACCGATATTGCACATAGGATCTACTGATGACTGCTGCTTATTCTGCCTACCGTACCTATATTGCACACAGTGACAACTGACGACAGCTGTTCATTCAGTCTACGCTACCAAGATAGGGCACAAAGGCTAGTGACGAATGTAGTTTGTCCTGTCTACCCTATCGAGATCAGACACAAGGACTACTGACGACTGCTGTTTATTCTGTTTACCATACCGATATTGCACACCAGAAGTACAGATGAGTTGTTTATTCGGCCTACTTTCGATATTGCACACAAGGACTACTGACGACTGCAGTTTATTCAGTCTACCCTACCGAGATTGGACACAAAAAGTAGTGATGACTGCTGTTTATTCTGCCTGCCCTACCAATAATGCAGACAACGACTACTGACGACAGCTGTTTATTCAGTCTACCCTACCGAGACTGTGCGCACATACTAGTGACGACTGCTGTTTGTTCTGTCTACCCTACCAAGCTTGGACACAAGGACAACTGACGACTGCTGTTTATTCTGTTTACCTTACCGAGATGTACACAAAGACTAATGACGACTGCTGTTTGTTCAGTCTACCTTATCGAGACCGGACACAAAGACTACTGACAACCGTTGTTTATTTTGTTTACCATGCGAAGATCAAATAAGAGGACTACTGATGACGTTTGTTTATTCTGTGTACCCTACCGAAGCTCCACAAGGACTACAGACGACTGCTGTAGACGACTGGCAGCAACGACAAGTGGAA
Organism: Rhipicephalus annulatus; assembly: GCA_013436015.1. NCBI lineage: Eukaryota > Metazoa > Arthropoda > Arachnida > Ixodida > Ixodidae > Rhipicephalus > Rhipicephalus annulatus. Next base: position 207,570 of record WOVY01015379.1, read on the forward strand.
TACTCGCTCAACTGCGAAGACGTGCAGCGTACGTGTTAAGGTTGTCACCTACTGCAATAGATCCATCATTTCATGTCTCGAGATATTTGAGTGTCAATGCACTGATTGCATGGTTGTGTGACCGCACGGCAGCTGTGACTGTATTCACTCTTGGATAGGGTTATATCGGCAGAACAGATGAAAAGAGATGGCAAATGTAGCTGAGGGTGGTGAAGGGTTCGGTGCATTATGCTGAGAAAATGTTTTTTGAAAGCAATCTGTACAGGCTTTAAACATTAGGATGTTCGAGGCGTCGATGCCGTGACATAATGCGATGAGCATAAGCTTCAGCGACTGAATGATTCCGAGCACCGGAACTCTTTGTGCTAACGACCCGTGTCTGCTTACGCCTGTGCCAAAATATCTCGCACGCAAGCGTTGAGAGTGGAACAGCACAGCCAGCAAGGTACACGAAGAAGAACAGCCGAACAGAGCTGTGCCCACTGTCCTCTTCAACACCGGCGTCTTCAATGTTGCGATGCAGTCGTCTTCGATGAGGAGTAACTAGCCCGGCTTCAGAAAGTGTTCGAACAATCCGTGCATGGAAGTACCTAGAAGAAAACGCAAAAGTAGCGCTTAACGTTTCGAAGACGACGCCACCCACTGGATTATACCTTTAGACCTAATAAGAAGCATCAGTTAGGTTTTCCAAGTGTACTTAGTTTTTCTTTATGAAATTAACGTCGCAAGTATTCAGAAGCGTTCAGAGTGTTGCTCGTATTTATACAACTAAAGGATGATTTTGGTTTGTTCATAGGAGTCATCACAGCAGTCATAGAAAGTACCATACCATCTTAGTTCTTTTATTGCTTGACCACAACTTCCAAATCGTTTTCAAAAATTGTGTTAAATGTATCATCGTCGTCAGCCTGACGGCTCCCACTACTGGGCAAACGCCTCTCCAATGCTCCGCCAACCAAACGGGTACCGTCTCTTCTGCTGCCACGTTGTATGTGCAAACCTAATCTCGTAACCCCACCTAATTTTCTGTCTTTTCTTCACATATTCGCCTTCTCTATGAACCTAGGCAGTTACCCCTAATGAGCAGCTGTGGTCCTGCCTACACGCCACATTTCCTGCCATTGGCCATTTCTTCTTGATTTCAACTCTGATATTCTTAACCCCTGTTTTTTTCTTGGCCCACTCTGCTCTCTTCTTACCCATGAATTGAGGTTACATCTATCTTTTTAATTTTCAAAGCTCGCTGCGTCGTCCTCATTTTAAGTTAAATCCTTTTTGTAAGCCTCCAGCTTTCTCCTTTGTAGGTAAGTACTAGCAAGATGCAGTTCTTAAAAAAGAACTTTTTCTCTGAAGAGATAGTTGTAGACTACCACTCATGATTTGAGAGTGCTTGCAGAGTGTGCTTCACCCCATCTTTATTTTAAAACAAAACATACTTGTGCTTACCTTATGCCAAGTTCACCACGGCTCCACTGACGTACTTCCTTCACGAATATGACGTAAAACATGAACTTACAGATCATAACAGAAGAAAATTCAGATAAAAACGTTCTCAGGTGGAGCGTCGAACGAATGACTTCGGACTTCTCAGCATGCAATGCTAACCACTTCGCCACAACGCGAACCTTATCATACACCTTAACGGCAAACCAAATATATACACTACACACCGTTTGACAGTCCTCTGAGCATTATATATTCAGCGCGTTTTCGTCATCGGTAGCGAGATGGCGTGACTGGCTCGCGTTAGGCGTGTCCTAAAAATAGCTGCCACTCGCGTTCGGGTCATCACTAATCACCGCCTACACTGAGCATGGTCTCTTCTGGCGTGCTTATCAGACTCGTGATTCGCTAGAGACCAACAGTCAGCTCTCTTGCCACCATGGCCGCGTTTACGAAAGGAGGGCGCTGGTCATACACACGAAAAAGTAAGAAAATTGTGACAGTTATTCACGCTCGTCCTGTGTATACATGTGTGCTGATTGGGTGCGTTTTTCTGTTTGAGCAGCGCGCTTTAAGTGTCGGGCTGTGACTGCTGTTCGTCCGCTCTCGTTCTGTGTATTCTCGTTTCGTGCATGCTTTCTGCTTAAGGTATGCACTTTATGTTTAGAGCGTCTTGCCGTTGTTTGCGTGACATTGCTATGTGTTGCTGCAGCATTCATTCCTTCGCCCTTGTGGTGAAACAGTGCACAATTATTGCCGAAATACTTCTGCGAGGACACGTTTCACTGTCGTGTTATACCAATTCCCCAAAAGAGGGATCCACCACATTTTTTTATTTTACTCTCATGCTTCGGCTCAGAGGTAACCACTGGCTCTAAGTAGACGTAGTTCTTTACAACTTACCATGTGTCGACACCAATCGCAAAGCGCGGTTTTCTGTCAACACTGTAGCACGTTATTTTAGTTTTGTGCATATAAACTTTTGGGGTGTTAGATTACCCTGTTTTAATCAAGAAATGGAGCACCTATTGAGGACGCGCACCATAATTGGGGGATTGCAGGCCAATAAAGAAACGTCGAGTCTCACGAAACACGCAGCAATGTCAAAAGAAACACCCAAGAGTCGCTTCTCTAGAACCCAATGGTTAGTCTCGTGGGGCAAATATTTAAGTTCCATGGTACTACTATGTCATAAGGCATCATAATATCGTGGAGCATGGAAGCAAACGCTAGGCGATTATTAACGCGAGAGTGTTCAGGAGCTTGTATTGCAAAAATTGCTGTGTCGGCATCGTTGGTTGTGAGCGAAAAATCATTTTGGTCGTGACCTAAAAAGCAACAATGATGAAAATAAAATAAACATTTCCTGGCCTGAGTGAGGATTGAACTCTGGTTGTCTGCGTGGCAAGAAGTTGCTCTAGCACTTAGTCACAATATTTCTTGAAAATTCTCTAAAGAAACAATGGGAATGTCACGTCATGAAAGGAGCCTCCCTGCCAGGTGTCCGAACGCGTGTATTGAACTTCGAGAGGATGTTTAGAGGGCTCACTTGTTACTCATATTTGGTGATCATCAGCACCAGGAACATCAACAAAATGAACAGCCATGCAGGTTCAAGTGTTGTCCGAGGGACGCCCAGTGGCCTCATCGCTAATTCGCTAAAGGAGTAATTACGGCGTAGAGAGAACTCAACAACTGTGCTCGTAATAGGTATTTAATATTTCTTTGAAACGGCCAAAGTTATGCCCACTGTAGTTCGCTTTCTAATGGCACGGTTTAGGCATGCACCGGGAACAGAAGCAGGCTAGCAATTGAGAAGGTCGTGCACATGGTGCCGGGCTACCTCGCTCAAATTTGACCCGGATGGAGGAAGTCGAGCGCTTTCCCTTCTGTGCTCCTTCTTTAGTGAGAAAAAGACTATTGGTCATTACTTTGTTTCATGCCAAACGTTCACGTCATTGGGAAAAAGATTCATAGGACCACCTCATCTATATATGGGTCTCGAAATATCAGAATCAGTTGTTCTTTCTTCTGGTGCCTCTGCTCTGGTCTATAGTCACAAGGATGTTTTCTACGCCGCAGAGTAATCATTCAGTTAGTGTAAACGAGTATACAACTAAATTCTTGATTATCTAAATATTGTATTACTAATATTCCGTAATTAGGTTTATTACATTGGATAGTTCAGCTTATACAGGTAGTATAACAAAAATGTTGAAAAAAAAACCTCACGTACTGCTCGGCTAATCCTCTGCATTGGATAACAGCCGTGGGAGGAGGAGAAGAGGCCATATTTAGCCATGCTTTTAGACCCTAACTATCATCATCATCTATCTCGTTCTGGTCTTGAAGCAGAACAAGAAGGCTACAACAATACTCAAAATGCAGAATTATTTATTTGAGACCGCACGCAAAGACCAAGATAGGTTCCGGAATTTGACGTCGCAGAACAACGATATGAGACAGGTCATGATGGATGATTTCAGAAATTTCGACCGGCTTTGTTGTATTCACGTGCACTTTGATCACACTACAAGGGCCTCTAGAGTATTGCAATCGTTCAAACGCAACCGTCATGGCCGGGATGAAATATGTTGCTTTCTGGTCAGCTGCCGGACGCCGTATTTATTGTACCACCAAGTTGGTGCCTCCAAATTCTAAGGTACTGGTTACTGCTGCTTGCTATCAGTGCAAAGATTATGAGCGATACACCAAACGCGTGACTCACCTCTCAGGGTTGGTCTTCAGGACGAGTGTCATGCGGTTAACTAGACCACAGCTTTGCCCTGGTGCCAGGTTCGATCTCTTGGCGACTGAAACTTCATCTTCGGTGCATAGAGAAAGGGCGATATGCGTTCCGTTGCGAGAAACACCGTAACACTCCGACGGCCATCTAAACGGGAATTCACGCTTCCTATATCTAGCAATAGCTTCAACAATGAAGAGGTTGTCCGGGAGAGTTAGACTGTCCACGGTATCTACTCCTCTCCAGTAACCAGTAACGCAGAGTTCTACTTTTTGTTGCTCTACGAGTTTTCTCAGACTCGCTATGTCTGGAACTCCACTGGAAGCCACGGGTACGCTCCTAATCGCAATCAGGGTTGTCTGGAAGTAGCTGCCAAGAAAGGAGGCACCGAGGGCCCAAGAGACAATTGCTGCGGTTCTATACGGTGCAGCGTCCCCAATCGAAGCAGGCGGGCTTCGCCCTAGGAAAGTGGCGATCATGAACAATACGAGATCAGCTCCACGGAAGATAAGATATTGAAAGAGTAGCTTCGTGCGGAATCTTGTCAAGAAATGCACGGCTAAACCAAATGAGAGTAATACAAGGAAAAAAAGAAAGAATGAAAACGACGACTCAACGAAAAATACGCGCACAGTGATGGTGGGCAAGCTAAATATGCAGAGCTCAGCCGGTGGATAGCTTGCGTCCGTGAAAAACTGCCGCTCATAATTTGCAAGCACGGGGAAAGCTAGAAGGGTGATATCAGCAGTTTTATTCAGAACGAAGAGCCGACCATCGAACACATGAATCTGTTTGGTCGATATATTCTTGGTTCTATAAGCATCGACGACGGCTATTCCTTCAAGGACATTCGCATAGCGGAGGTTAGGCGGCCCAGCAAAAGTCACTCCTGCAGGACTAAGGATGTTTGTTCTTTCAGAGTTGACCGAACTGAAAAGCTCGGCAGAGGACAACAACTGTCGGCTGTCACAGTTTTTGTAACGATTCACGGGGGCATTCAGTCCAGCATCAGTTATGAGTGTCACTTGACAGAGAGACAAAGCGAAATCCTGAAGAACTTCCCCGGAAGACTTCGAATAGATGAACAGCTGGACTTGTGGATTTTCCGCCGCACTCTGAAGTTTTACTTTGGCTGCAGCAGTCATGTGTGCGTACCATGGCACGAATACTAGTCTTTCCCTAGCTTCGAAAGCCAGTGTGCCTCCAGGTGTCCAGGAGCGTTTGAAACGTAACTCTCGGTTTAGGTTGCTTATGGAGTCGTCGATAAGTTTAACAGGGACTGGCAAAATCTTCAAGTCAGCACACAATGTATGGAACATCGAGCGCGGGTAGATAATTATTGGTAGACCACCAGAAGCGTTGGAGGCAGCGAGCGCCTTAAACAATGGAGAGTCAAGTCCACCAACCGACGTCGTAAAGAGAGTGAAGGTGATCAGATATACGACAGAAGGTTCTGCAAAAGTATGCGACATGGAAGTGAACACTCACAAATTGTGCAGCCTTGGAAAGGAAGGCAAATGACCCAGATGTTGCAAAGTGATATTTATGAGGGTTTGGTGGCATAAGTAAAAATAATTAACTAAGCAGTAGAAATACCGGCCATTTACCGCCAAGAAGTCTCGCAGCCGTTATGACAGAAGGCAGAAAGTCTGAATAGCGAGCTTCAACGGCGACACGAGGTAATTGTGTCGTGAACTTTGAAAGAATGGCTAGAGACAAAGTGGTTCAAAAGAAGGCTGCTTTAAAAGGGGAGATAAATGAATAGGGCTTGAGTATCATTGCTAAAAGAAGATGAAGGAGGGTGCTTAATGCTAAGAAGGCTGCACACCAGCGAGATCAGTTTTGCCATTTGCTGAGCCATGCGCACGTGGATGGCATTGCACCTTCAATATTAAGTCCGTGCCTTTCGTGTTTACTGACAATCTAGTCATTAGTTACCGAAGTTTCTCGGGGTTACAGCTGCACACAGGAAAGCAGTACGCTTTGCGGTCTCCACAACGTTGGTCTGGTTAAAAGCACGCAAGTATTCCTCACCACTCATACAAATGGTATATATGAAATGGGTGACGTCCAGAGTTTACGAACGCGTTAAGAACGTGGACGTGTTGAAAACCTCTCTCGCGTGACAAAGTGGGCCGACATTTAAGAAAATAAAGCAACGTTCAGTCGATATAATTGTCGTCGGTTGCGCTGCCACCAATGAGCCTTAGAAAAACGGCGGTGAACAGAGAAAGATTTGACATGCGAAAGTGCAGTTGTCCAGGAAATAAACACAAGTTTGTTGCCATGCCCACACTTTTACTTCATAGGCCTCTTTAGTACAAAAACTTTACTACTATAGCCGCTACACCACCTCCTCACGTTTTGTTTGGCGCTGTGAGCACCTTTCAGAATGCCCTTCAGACAAGAAAATTCCGTTAAAATGGCTCATAAACTTCTGAGAACGCTCACAGTTTGTCTCACAGGCGTGAGTAAGTGTGAGCAGGCGTGAGAAAAAGCGTGAACACCGTGGCATTGCATGGCCTAACGCATTTATGCGCCATGTACAGACGTTACGCCTGCTGCTGTGTATATGTCTTTCCAATTGTTATCAGGTGGCCTTTCACGTCGCTTTGATGGACAACCTTACTGTGCTGAAGCGAAACTGCGTTTCGGCCTAGTTGGAACATATTTATTTGGGAATGTTTGCGCATGTACATGGGGACACAGAAAAGAACACAAACAGGTGCAACATAACAATGGTTTATTTTTCAAAAACATCCAGTTATAACTCTCAATTTCTGCGCAAACCAGTCCCTAAAACATTTGAGCTGCGCACATGGTACAACTTACTATCACAAGCTGAATAAGCAGCACACAGTAGCGAAATTTCTTTCCCTATCAAGGCAACCGAATTGTGGCTAGCACATTTATCGTTCTTCTTGTCAAATGAGGGAGGCTTCCATTATTTGCCTTGAAGATCTGTTTCTTTCTATGCCTGTATTTCAAGGTCGTGTTGCTATAGCAAGGAGAACAAGCGGACTCATTGCAATGCAGTGCCAAATGTGTACTAGGGCGACCTTTCAGACTCGACATATGCTCCCTTAGCCTTGTGTTGATACATATGCCAGTCTGCCTAATATATACACAACCATGCGTCAGAGGTATACATTACACTACATTGTGTGCACTTTCAACAAACTTTAGCTTCGAGGGAAGTTTTGCCGGCGGGCTGTTTGTCATTCGTATCTTACAGAACATAGATTTGGGGATTTGGTTTAAAACATCACAGACGAGATGGAAAAAAGAATTTAAAAAACAGTATAGCAACAAGTATGAAATACGGAGAGGCATTAATGTTCCAATCATATTGCTAATTGCGAATATTATTTGTCATGCCACAATGAAACACATGTAATGCAATATGCACAGAGACACGCTCGCACGCACTCCCGAATCTTCGATTCGTAACAAGGCAGATAAGTGAGAAGCTCCAGAGTTTGTTTAAGAATGAAAATCAGTTTTCTAGCCTAGTGAGTATCTTCTACGATATACAAGAGCATTGCAATGTAGTGTGTGCACCGATGTTATAAAACAGATTAGAAAGTGCATTAGGCCTCTAATGTACATGTGGCATCCATTTTCATTGTTTACAAGGCATCTGTATGGAGCACATATATAACAACGCGCATTCTGGAAAGGAACCATAGCAGACGTATAGTTGGTTGTCGAAACTACGTTTCACATATTTGTATGTTTGTGGAAGATTAAGTTGGTACATGTTGGGTAGAAGCTGTGTTTCAGCGAAAAGGAATGATCGAACACGGGAAAGCAGTAGAGAAAGCTTTACACCGTGTTGTTATTAAAAAAAACATCGTATTCCTAGGATAGGAAACAGAAGCGTGGTCTTGACTTTGAGTCACATTTGACAATGCCCATGCAAATATGCGTACGCATATACGAAGAATTATCTCTTAGATCACACACAGTTCAGCGCCGGCCCTACTCTGAGAGGAGCGCCGTAGCAAACTATTTCGCTCTAAATCGGGGCGTCGTCGTAATGTGATAAGATTACGACGAAGTATTGCAACAGTGAAGCTGTTAAGGCTTGTCATTATTTTTGAAGCCTACGGTCATGCGCCGAAAGATCTGCGCCTAAAAAAGGATTGTCATCGTAAATGGGTGTGCCCCAGAGGAATGGGAAATCTCAGTACATTGCACTGTTCCACCAATTGTAATCATCATCATCATCATCATCATCATCATCATCATCATCATCATCATCATCATCATCATCATCATCATCATCATCATCATCATCATCTTCTTCTTCTTCTTCTTCTTCTTCTTCTTCTTCTTCTTCTTCTTCTTCTTCTTCTTCTTCTTCTTCTTCTTCTTCTTCTTCTTCTTCTTCTTCTTCTTCTTCTTCTTCTTCTTCTTCTTCTTCTTCTTCTTCAGCATCATCATCAGCCTGACTACGTCCACTGAAAGACAAAGGCATGTCCCAAGTTCTGTCAGTCAACTCGGTACTGTGCTTGATGCTGCCATTTTATACCCGCAAACTTCTCAATATTGTCACAAAGACACAGGCACGCAGGTACAAAATAGGGCGTTTACTTTCGCAACCCAAGGGCCAGAAACGCGAACACCAGAGCACGCGCACACAGATCTACTTCGTTGTCCTCTTCAGATGCTGGCTACTATAGTTGCCAGCCTACCTTGCGTCAATTCCCCCCTTTCAAGAGAGACCGTCCCGGTCGATTGACTGAGATGCTAGAGGTGGCCATGAAAGAAAAAAAAATGATCACGTCAACGAAAAAAAAAACCCACGCTGTTGTGGATAATAAGGAAAAAGTTCGAAGTGTTCATAAGTCGCGGGCATGGTACGGTTTCATCCGTACTACATGGACTACTTCTGGACGTGGACGTCTTCGGTTTAAACTGGTGTCGGAGCTCTGGGGAACTACCTCGTAATTCACGTCACTGAGGCAGCGCACAACTTCGTAAGGGCCAAAGTAGCGCCGCAATAGCTTCTCCGAAAGCCCACGATGGCGAACTGGTGTCCACACCCATACATAGTCACCTGGTTGATAGTGGACGCTCCTTCGGCCTTGGTTGTAACGGCGAGCGTCGATATCTTGCTGCGCGCGAATGCGGTTCCGTGCAAGCTGGCGGGCTCCCTTGGCTTTCTCAACGAAGTCGTCAACGCTGTCATTTCCGCTGTTGTCCTGGTCTACAGGGAGCATAGCGTCTAACGGTGTTGTGACGCGACGGCCATAAACAAGCTCGAATGGTGTTAGGTCTGTGGTCTCTTGCACAGCGGTGTTATAGGCAAACGTGACGTACGGCAAAATTTCATCCCACGTTTTGTGCTCTACGTCAACATACATAGATAGCATGTCGGCCAATGTTTTGTTTAACCTCTCCGTCAAGCCGTTTGTTTGGGGATGATAAGCTGTTGTTTTCCGGCGGTTGGTGTGCGTCAGCTTGGTGACTTGTTGCAATAACTCTGCCGTAAATGCTGCTCCGCGATCGGTTATGAGAACAGCAGGTGCACCATGGCGCAAAACAATGTCGTGGACAAAAAATCTGGCGACTTCAACTGCAGTTCCCTTAGGCACAGCTTTGGTTTCTGCATAGCGAGTCAGATAGTCGGTCGCGACAATTATCCACTTATTTTCTGAGGATGACAAAGGGAAGGGACCAAGAAGATCCATTCCTACTTGCTGAAATGGTGCTCGAGGTGGATCTAAAGGTTGGAGGAAACCGGCGGGCTTTGCGGGTGGAACTTTACGCCTCTGACAGTCACGGCAGGTGCGGACATAGCGCTGAACGGACGAATACAGCTGTGGCCAGTAGTACTTCTGTCGGATGCGGGCTAATGTCCGAGCAAAGCCTAAGTGACCGGCCGAAGGATCGTCGTGGCACGCCTGCAAGACTTCCTCACGCAGTGCCATTGGAACGGCGAGGAGGAAAGTTTCCTGGCTGCTCTCAAGATTTCTCTTGTAGAGAACATTGTTCCGCAGGCAATACGTAGCCAAACCACGCGAGAGTCGGCGTGGGACGACAACGTCTTGTCCTTGAAGATGCTGGATGACAGGAAGTAGCTCAGTGTCCTCACGTTGAAGCTCAGCCATCCGCACCACATCGACGATGCCAAGAAACGGTAAATCTTGTTCAGTGTCAGATGACGTCGGGGAAATAGGAGCACGAGACAGGCAGTCAGCATCTGTATGCTTATGTCCTGATCGGTAGACCACCGTTATGTCGTACTCTTGAAGGCGGAGGCTCCAGCGGGCGAGGCGGCCTGATGGATCCCGTAGATTGGCAAGCCAACAGAGCGAATGGTGGTCACTGACCGCTCGAAATGGCCGACCGTATAGGTAGGGTCGAAACTTGCTAATGGCCCAAACGACTGCTAGGCACTCTTTTTCGGTGGTAGAGTAATTAGCCTCTGCTTTTGTGAGACTGCGGCTCGCGTAAGCGATCACACGCTCTGCGCCGTTCTGCCATTGAACTAGAATGGCTCCGATTCCCACGTTGCTGGCGTCTGTGTGGATCTCGGTGTCGGCAGTGTCGTCGAAATGTGCCAGCACTGGAGCTGTCTGCAGTCGATTGCGCAGCTCCACGAAGGCTTGTTGTTGTTCTTCCGTCCATACGAAAGGTACATCTGGCCGTGTCAGTCTTGTAAGAGGTTCCGCAATTTTCGAAAATCCTTCGACAAAACGGCGGTAGTACGCACAGAGTCCAAGGAATCGCTGAACAGCCTTTTTGTCTCCAGGACGAGGGAAATCGGCAACGGCAGCCAACTTGTCCGGATCTGGTCGAACACCCCGCGGGCTAACCACGTGGCCGAGAAACTTGAGTTCCTGATAGCCGAAGTAGCACTTTTCGGGCTTGATGGTAAGGTTCGCTCTCATTATTGCAGTGAGGACACTTTTTAGCCTTGAAATGTGCTCGTCAAATGTGGTTGAAAACACAACGACATCATCCAAGTATACAAGACACGTCTGCCACTTTAGTCCAGCTAGTACAGTATCCATCATGCGTTGAAACGTGGCGGGAGCGGAACAGAGACCGAAAGGCAGCACTTTAAATTCGTACAGCCCGTCAGGCGTCACGAACGCGGTTTTCTCACGGTCGCCTTCGTCAACTTCAATTTGCCAGTACCCTGACTTGAGATCTAGTGATGTGAAGAACTGGGCGTGGCGTAGACGGTCTAAGGCGTCATCAATCCGTGGCAGGGGGTAAACGTCGCGTTTCGTGACTTTGTTAAGCCGTCGATAGTCGACGCAGAAGCGTAGTGTGTTGTCTTTTTTTTTTACTAAGACAACAGGTGACGCCCACGGACTTGTCGAGGGTTGGATGACGTCATCATTCAGCATTTCTTGAACTTGACGCTTAATCACCTCTCTTTCCTTCGGGGACACACGGTATGGATGTTGGCGAAGAGGCCGCGCCGACTCCTCGGTAACAATGTGGTGTTTTGTAACGGTGGTACGCTGAACTTTCGATGCTGTGGAGAAGCAGTCCGAGAATTCCCTTACAAGGTTTAGCAGCTGCTCTTTTCGTGAATCTGGCAAGTCTGGATTAACGTGAATGCGGCTTCCCAGGTCAGCACAAGCTTTTGCATACGGTGAAGTCGTATCCATTGTGCTGATATCGGAAAAGTCGGCTATTTCACTGAGGAAAGCGACAGTAGTCCCTCTAGGAACGTGCTGAAACTCATTGCTGAAGTTGGTCAGCAGAACTCGAGAGCGTTTATTCTCTAACCGAACAAGGCATCGGGCTATGCATATGTTTCGTTTGAGCAGCAGCGGGATATTTGCCTCAGCAATACCTTCATAGTCGTTGAATTCGTCGAAAACGTCGCAGGCTACCAAGGTGAACACGCTACTCTTCGGCGGTAACGTGACGTCATCGTCAACAATTCTCAAAGCATTGACGTAACTGCCGTGAGGGTTGCGCGCTAAAGCGTGTGCCGTAGAAAACGTCACTTGCGACTGTTGCAAATCAATCACGGCTCCATTATCACGCAGAAAGTCCAGTCCGAGAATTAGGTCCCTCGAGCAACTCGGCAGTATTACAAAATCTCCGAGATACGTAAATCCGTGAATACTGACTCGCGCTGTGCACCGCCCCACCGGAGTAAGAAGATGGCCTCCTGCCGTACGTATCTGCGACCCAGCCCACTGGGTAGAAACCTTCTTCAGCCTGCAGGCAAGACCCATGCTCATAACAGAAGTGTCTGCTCCAGTGTCAATTAGCGCCATTACTTCTTCGTCGTCCACAGTTACCGCAATGTTTGATGTTACCACTCTTCGCATCCCGTTTGACTGCGTCTGTACATCTTTTTGCTGCTGTCGCTGTCGTCGTAGTGGAGGATCTTCCGTAGAGTCAGCGTCAGCGGCCTCACCTCCGGAGGTCGCTGAACTCAGTTTTCCCGACTTGCAGGACTGGGTGAACGGCGTCTTGGAGCGCCGCGTGAATAGGCTGGGCTCGGTGACCTGTAGCGAGTAGGCGACGACGAGCGAGGCTCTTGTGACCGATGTTCGATACTGCGACGACTCGAGATGAAACTCTCTATTTCCTGTGGTCGCTCGCCAGGTCGTGGACGAGGGGCATTAGGCGAAAATCCACGGAGACCCACACGACGGTATGGACATAACCGGTAGACGTGTCCGGCTTCCCCGCAGTGGAAGCCAGATGTCACTCTTTCTCGGTCTTGCTTCGGCGATCAACGGTGAGCTGCGAGGGCGGAAGCCTTCCTCCATTTGTTGAGCGTATCGCTCATTGGGGTAACATACGCTGGTTGAACTGTACGATGGACGACGTCGCACTGCTTCCGCGTAGCTCATCTCGACGCAGTGCCTCTGTTGTGGCGCCTCGGATGGTTGGGGAGCGTGAACAGCTTGCCGTAGCTCGGCGCGTACCATCTCCGCAATGGAGAGCTGCTCTGCAGGTGAAGCAGTCACCTGCATCTTTTGTAGCTCTTCCTTAATGAGAGCTCTGATAAGCTCTCGCAACGCGCTGATGTCATTGCCGAGAGTGACAGAAGTGACCTCACTTGGGTTTACACCACGGTTATACTGTCTGGCACGCTGTTGAAGGGCCCTCTCCATGGCGGTGGCTTCCTCATGGAACTCCGCAAGTGTCGCAGGCGGGTTTCGAATCAGGCCGGCAAAAATCTCTTCTTTAACACCACGCATTAGGTGGCGAACTTTCTTGGATTCGGACATGGCGGGCTCCGCACGCTTGAAAAGCCGATCCATGTCCTCTACGTAGGTCGTCACCCTTTCGTTAGGGCCTTGAACCCTTGCCTCTATAGCACGCTCCGCTGTCTCCTTCCTGTCCTCTCGGGAAAATGCCTTGAGGAACTGCCGTTGAAACTCATCCCATGACGTAAGCGCTGCTTCGTGGTTCTCAAACCACGTTTTCGCGGAGTCCTCCAGGAAGCAGTACACATAGCGTAGCTTACGCTCTGGGGTCCAATCGTTGATGACGGCGACCCGGTTGAAATGCTCGAGCCAGTCGTCGGCATCTTCAAAAGCAGCTCCGTGAAATGTCTTCGGCGTCTTGGGCTGGTTGATAACCAGGTGCGCTGGTGGTGGCGCGGTGACGTTAGGCGGTGTTTGATTCATAGCCCTCTGACGTTCAGGCAGCAAACCGTGCTGTGGCTCGAGTCCCTGGAGACGACGGCTGGAACGTACGTGCACAGGGGTAAGGTCGGCTGAGATACTCGATGGACTTGCGTCAGGGGTGCTCTCAGGGGACCGTATCATCTACCGTGCCCAGCACCTCCACCAGAAAATGTCACAAAGACACAGGCACGCAGGTACAAAATAGGGCGTTTACTTTCGCAACCCAAGGGCCAGAAACGCGAACACCAGAGCACGCGCACACAGATCTACTTCGTTGTCCTCTTCAGATGCTGGCTACTATAGTTGCCAGCCTACCTTGCGTCAATAGTATTGGTCCACCTAACCTTCTGTCTCCCCCTAACCCGCTTGCATTCTCCAGGAATCCAGTCAGTTACCCTTAATGACCAGCGTTTATCCTGTCTACGCGCTACATGCCCGGCCCATTTTCACTTACTCTTCTTGATTTCAACTATAATACCCTTAACGCCGGTTTGTTCCTTGGTCCACTCTGCTCTCTTCTTGTATCTTAAGGTTACACCTACCATTTTTCTTTCCATTGCTCGCTGCATCGTTCTCAATTAAACAGAACCCTCTTTGTAAGTCTCCTGGTCTCTGCTCGATAGCTAAGTGCCGGCAAGGTGCAGCTGTTATATACCTTCCTCTTGAAGGATAGTGGCAATTTACCTGCCATGATTTGAGAGTGCTTGCCAAATGTGCTCAACCCCATTCTTATTCTTCTTGCTACTTCAATATTGTGGTTCGGTTCCGTGGTTATTACCTGTCCGAAATAGACATAGTTTTTTACAACGTCAAGTGCACTATTATATATCGAAGCGCTGCTCTCTTCCGAGGTTGTTGTAGATTACTTTCGTTTACCGCAGATTAATTTTAAGACCTACCTTTCTGCTTTCTTTGTCTAACTCCGTAATCATCAGTTGCGATTCGTCCCCTGAGTTACTCAGGAACGCAATGTCGTTGGTGAAGCACAGGTTACTAAGGTACTCTCCATTAACTCTTATACCTAACTGCTCCCATTCTAAGCCTCTGAAAACTTCCTGCAAGCATGCGGTAAATAACATTGGGGAGATCTTATCCCCTTGCCTTACACCCTTCTAGATTGGTATTTTGCTGCCTTCTTTATGAAGCACTATGGTAGCCATTGATGTCCTGTAGATTTCTTCCAGGATGTTATTCCTGGAAGAAATCCAGGAATAACATCCTGGTAATATATGCTTCGTGGACGCCCTGATTCTGCAGTGTCTGCGTGACTGTTGATATTTCTACTGAATCAAACGCCTTGTCGTAATGTATGAAGGCTATGTATAGTGGTTTGCTATATTCCGAGCTTTTCTCTATTACCCGATTGATAATATGAATGTGGTTGATTGTTGAGGAGCCTGTTCAGAATCCTGCTTGTTTCTTTGGTTGATGGAATTCGATTGCTGTCCTAATTCTGTTAGCAATTACCTTAGGAAATAGCTTATAGCAAGCTGGTTGACCTGTATTTCTTCAAGCTCTTGTCATCTCCTTGCTAATGATGTTACTTGAATGGATGTTGCTTGAATGTTGCTCGAATGGATGATGTTAGCACTCTTCCAAGATTCGATACTCTTCGTGTGAGGAGACACCTCGTAAACAGGGTGGCTAAATTTTTCTATTACCTAATTCGCAGTATTGAAGTGGTCGATTGTTGAGTAGCCTGTTCGAAGTCCTGCTTGTTCTTTTGGTTGATTGAATTTTAATGTTTTCTTAACTCTGTTAGTATTTACCATTGTAAATAGCTTGTATACTACAGGGAGCAAGCGAATCGGCCTGTAATTCTTCAAGTCCTTGTCATCTCCTTTCTCATGTAGTAAGATGATATAAGCATTCTTCCAAGATTCTGGTACTTTTCCCGTCGGGAGACACCTCGCAAACAGGGTGGCTAGCTTTTTTAACACAATTTGTCCTCCATCTTTCAGCAGATCTTATGTTACCAAATCCTCACCCGGAACCTTTGCCTCCCTGCATGTTCTCCAAGGCTTTTACGACTTCTTTTATCATTACTGATGAGGTGTCACCTGGGTTACTCTTAGTTCTTATATTGAGGTCGTGGTTGTGCTGGATACTGTACAGATCTCTGTAAAGCTCCTTCGCTATTTTAACTATCCTATTCATATTGGTTGTTATTTTGCTTTCCTTGTCTCTTATTGCATATATCTGATTTTTGCTTTTCCCAAGTTTTCTCTTCACTGCTTTGACGCTTTCTCCGTTCTTTAGGGCGTGCCAATTTTCTCTTATGTTATACCTTCTTACATCGGATACCTTACGCTTATTAATAAATTTCGGAAGCTCTGTCAACTCTATTTTGTCTGTTGTGTTTGAGACTTTCATGCTTTTACGCTTCTTATTGAGATTCTTCGTTTCCTGGAACAGCTTGTCAGAGTCCTGCCTAATTACCGTACCTCCCACTTCCACTGCACACTCCGTAATGATACTCGTCAGATGTTCATTGCGTCTACGATAAGGCTGGTTCCTTCAATAAGAGTCGAGTACCTGTTCTTAAGCGAGACTCTGAATGTCTGCACTTCCCCTCTCAGTGCTAGCTCGTTTATTGGCTGTTTGCGTATCAGTTTCTGTCGTTCCTTCTTCAAGTCTAGACGAAATGTGGACTGTACCATCCTATAGTCAATGCATCGTACCTTGCCAAGCACTTACACATCTTGCATGATGGCTGGGTGTACAAGCAGTATAAAGTCTATTTTGTTCTTATTTTCCTCTATGGCTTCTCCATGTCCACCTACGGTTCCCTCGTTTTCAGTAGAAGGTATTCGAAATTCGTAAATTCTTGCGTTTTGCAAATTCTACTAGTGGCTCCCCTCTGGCATTTCTTTTTACCACCGATGCCATGATCTCCTACTGCCTGGTCTCCAGCCTGCTTCTTCCCTACCTTTGCATTGAAGTATCCCATCAGTATAGTATACTCTGTTTTTACCTTACTAATCGCCGATTTCACGTCCTTGTCAAAGCTTTCAACTGACGCGTCATCATGGCCGGTTTTAGGCGCGTAAGCCTGCACCACCTTCATCTTGTATCTCCTATTGAGTTTCACTACAATACCTACCACCCTTTCATCATTGCTATGGTATTTCTCTATGTTGACAGCTGAATTTCTGTGAATAAGGAACCCCACTCCCAGTCTTCTTCTGTCAGCCAAGTCCTGATAGCAAAGGACGTGCCCATTCTGTAGCACTGTATAACCTCGCCTGTCCTCGTAACCTCACTGAGTCCTATTACATCCCATTTAACACCCTCTAGCTTCTCGAATACCACAGCTAGATTTGCCACACTAGATAAGGTTCTAGTGTTAAACGTTGCCAACTTAAGGTTTCTATGGTGGCCGGCCCGGATCCAGAGATTCTTACCACCCACTGCTGCGTTGCAGATCTGGCCGCCACCATGCTCACTTGCTTCGCAGCCGCTGGGGACTGAGGGCCATGACTTATTTGACATATGCATGTGGGAGGTAGTGGCCAGATACTGCACCAGGGTTGCCAATCCTTCTCTGGTGAGGGAGTGTGTTACCGGCGGTGGTAAATAGTGAAACCGCAGCTCATGCCTCTTAATGCAGTTCCATCATCACGGGGATTTTTTTTTCCAGTTGGGAACTGCGCGGCTCTGAGATTCGAACCACAGACCTTTTCGAACCTCGGTTTCACGGATATATATATATATATATAATGAGATCTAACAGACAGTAATGCCAAGGAATGTATAGGGGAAGTTATTAGAACAAATGGAATGTAAATAAGAAGAAAGAAAATTGGGTGAAAAAATAACCAGCCGTGAGCAGTTGTGCTCACGGGCGGTTATTTGTGACTGCTACAAAAGAGAAGGATAAGCTTTTCTGTTTTGAAGCAGTCACAACCAAGCAGACATTTATAGACAGCTTTTACAAAAAGGAGTTCTTGGAAGGAATAATGCTCCGTCAGCAGTATTTTTTTTTTCGCCGCGCAGTAGCCGTACGTGTCGCAACAGCTCACGATGGCCACCGAGGTCAGTGTTGCGAAGCATTTGCTGTAGTCACGGCGATTGAAAGGGCGTGACACGTCGTATGCGGGTTTTTTTAGCGTTGCATACGCCTTGTGAACAGGTGGGTCCGATACATATCTCGTAATTCACTGTCTATGGCCGATGGTAGACTGCTTACGATGGTGTGGTATTCGTAAGGTGTGCTATGATGCGTCGAGATGCATACTACAATTCCGTTAAAACTTGCAGCAGGGTGAGTTGATTAATATTTCAGGTAAACTTGTGTGCGCAAATTAAAAGCAAATACGCATAAAATGCCAAAGCAGCCCGTTTCAGCTTGGACCCTGGCCTGCATCGCAAGTGGCGTCAAGAGGTGAGGCCTTATCTACATTGAATTTCCTACACGATAAAAAAGAGAGCGAGTAAGCACGATATACCGATGGTATTTTCAGCCTCACGTAAGCGGGCTGGGCTTTTCCCAGAATCTCCTCTGACGAGAAGAAATCCAGCGGTTGCGGAAAGAAGCACGCTTTTGCGTACGTAAAATGTGTGAATGGCGTCGTCTAATAATTACAGTTGTCTTGTGGGAATTTTTTTAAAGACCACACGGGCGTTGTGTGAACAACTGTGCGAGAATACGTGAGCTTTCATTTAGAAATAAAGGGAACGCACGTTTTCCTGCGCACTGCCAAGCTTGTAGGTACTCACCGATTTTCAGAAAGAATAAGATTTGGGGTAGAAGCAGTGATACCACAGCCCGCGAACTGTTGGAAACCTTTTATATTTCTGCAATAGGCAATACTTGTGTTGCGACACCTTACTTTCCTTATAATATAGTGAGCGTAAGTTTCTATGCGACTTCTTGGAAGCTGTTTGGTTTGGACCATGTGCCCATGTGAATATGATCTTTCGTAAGTATATATTTGAAGGTTGACGAATAATAAAATTAGGTTGAAAGTTTGCGCTTGTCCCTGTCTCATCTTTTCACTGGCCTTGTCTTTACTTAGCGCACACCAGTTTATTTTGGAACTGCGAGTTTACTTGCATAAACGAGAATGCGGGATCCTTGGTCCAAAATGATGGTAGGTTACAGTAGACTGAGAGACTGTCGGGGTAGCGTCCATCGTGGGCGTAGAAGTTATAGCGACTTTGCTACTCGACGTCGGGGGCTGGCCCAGATTTGCGGGCGACCAATGTTAGAATGTGTGGATATTGACTAAGTGAAGAGAGTAGAATCGACCAAAAAAACGAAAAAAAGCATCTCAAACAAAAGCTTAAGCAGCGCCAGGCTCTGTACCCTTGGCATTGCGGACGAAAGGATCGTTTTACAGCTTTAAAGTATAATTAGAGGTAATGCTGAGTGAAATTACTACTGAGGTCCACAATTTCACACCCAATAAAATACCTTGCACATAAACTTGAGCATTTGTTAGTTATCTTTATGCGTTACACAAACTTCCGCCCCTGTTCTCTCTGATGATAATAGGACATATTTTTAATAACAAGTAAAATATGCAGTGTATAGGTGAAGTTTTGCATTGCATGAGCACAATGACTACCTAGGCTGTGCATAAAGTTGTCAAATAATGCGGATAAAGGGAGAACACATTTTTATATAAAATGTGATTGATCACGGGTGGGGCCCTTCTTTGAAAGCTACGATAGTTATAGTAGCTCGGCCAGCCCGACGAAGGGTCACCAGTTGACTTCCCAGTGTCCGTTCAGCGAGTCATGCCTCCCACTACCATGTATGTATTGGATGCGCATCAGCAGAGAGATATCCCACGAACATGCGTTGGGATATCTCTCTGGAGATATGATGAGATATGATGGCAACCTTATGCAGATTCGGGAGTGTATTAGTCTGCAGATGGCGCTAGTCCCAGGCTTGATGTCGGTCGAGGTCCTTGTGGCGAGGAGCTCCGATGAAGCGATGTAATCTATGTTTGTCTAAGATTCCACACCGTGTAATTCCTTCATCTGTATCTTCTAAATTGGCGGGTGTTTGTGAGGCTCGGCCGCTGTGTACTCAAGCTTGGCGATGAACTAGTTAATCGCCGTTCTTGCACACATGGGCTGCACACCGGACTAACTAAAGGTCAAAGCGGAGTTGAATTCCCAACAGCTAGATGACATTTATGGGTAATACGCCCCTGAGGCACATACGACAAGCGGCCTCAGAGTGTAGGACTCCGTGAGCAGAGATACCCTGTTGGCCTGCCATTCGAATGGCGAGAGCGATAGCAGTTACCTCGGCTGACGCGGAGGAAGAGGTCAGTGTGGACGCGGAGCTGACAAGTTTACCCCGGTTGACTACAGCGAGTGTGAAAGCGGGAGATTGTCCTTACGGCTTTGAGTAGGGACTGACGCCTCTAAAGTAAACGTTAGAGCGATCCTTTAGTCACTGCAGCCTCTGTACTCAAAGATTGGGTGTTTTCTATGATAGTACGGATGCATATTGTGAGAGATGGGCTGCGTCACAATGCGTTGTCTAAGATTTTGTGAGAGTAGGTTGGTGGCCTCTGAACAATAATGCGGTGAGATAGGAAATCAAAGTCTCTGAAAACAAAATTTCCCCTTTGGTATGCTGCAGAATCCTTCTCGCTGGGGGTGGAGTGTGGTAGCTGCCAGGAAGGTATTATTCACCCCCAGTCGCAGAATGTGTTGTGTGCTTGTACTGGTAGGTAGGCCAAGAGCTGCCTTGGTCACAAGTAGAATTAACAAGTCGGCTTGCTCCTGGTCTGTTTTTCTAGTATCGCAAATGGTTTTCGGAAGCGTCATCGATGAGCATCTGCTATTCGGAGGGTCATCTACTTCTATCTCTGTACAAGCGCGAGAAAATCAGCGGCGAATGTCCCGGAGTTCATGCGTCCATGCATGAGCGAAAACGAGTTGTTGTAGATCGATGTATATTTCAAAAACGCAAACGTGTAAAGAGCCAGTGAATAGTAATTTCTCCATGACGTGTTAATTTCTCCATAATATTAGGCATTTTTTATTCTCATATTGGGGTAGAATAAGAAAATGTCTGTAATAAGTAGGTTACAAAGCAATGAATACATGATATGAGTTGTTTCTGACTGCTGCTTCTTTGCTATTGCAAACAACATTGTGAAATGATGGCGAACTCTGTGCAGTTTTAGGCGAGAATAGAGCTAGTTGTATTGGTCAACTAGCTGAAACGATGCCTCGGGAACATGATTTCTTGACACCGAGGCTCATAAGCAACTTGACCTGGTGGGCCGATACCGTCGAATTCTATGGTACAATTAGGGTCGATGCCTCTTCTGCCTCTTAAGATGGACGAATTCTTAACACGCAGATCGTAATAAGGGTAAGCACCTAAAAAACAATAAAAAACATGAGGGTAGTACAAAAGTTTCCAATGCAGGATATTGTAGTAAGCATGAATAACCACAGGAGTTGCAGATTTTAATAACATTAGCGAAGGCACAGGTCGACAACGTGGAAGTTTTTTGTAAAGAAGAAAAAAGAACACCCTATGTTAGCAACAGCTCGTGATGCATTTGAAAAGCTCAGCTGTTATGAGGTACAGTATCCGGAGTGTGAGGCAATTTACTACTGATTTTATACGCCTGCATACTGCCCCGTCATAAAAGCGGAGCAATACTGATCTGTACAAAACCATGCTGGACAACTCAATATAGGTAGGTATGGACAGAGGAGTACAAATATGGCAATTACCATGTATTTTATGTCTGGAAACAACTGAACTTCCGAAGGGAAGTCTTTCAATACCAGGGTGAAGTCTAGACATACGCTGTACGTAAGACCACGCAGATATGTAGTGCGACCATCGTTTACAAAACGCATGTCATGCTTAGATGTGAATGTCTCGAGGTTGCTTCATTTAGCGTTGATCTTCGAACTACCCAAGAGTAAGTGATGCGTGTTGAAGTCCCAATTATTACCGCAGGGCCACAACTAGCCGAAATTGTGTTTCCCAGTCGGTCCTGTTTAAGCCGCCCGGAAAATGTGAGAGCTGAACACCAATAGAGGGCAATTTGCAAAGCTTTATAGAAAGAACATTCTCGCCCCGACCTCTCTACTGACGTAAACAAGTTTGTGTGATCCCAGCCCCCCTCTACCCACAAACAAGAGCATAACCTGAAAAAAGAGAAGAATGTAGAAGTGGCAGGCAAGGAAATTGCCTAAATCAACCTGGCAGTCCTCAGGTAGATTTCCTTTTGCACTACAGGTGGGCAAATTTACTTGATGCATAAACGTTTTATGTTAATATGCTTCTCATATGGTGAGCTTCATTGACGTTGCTGCGACGATTCTTAGTTCACCGTATGTATGCGCAGGGTTTTGACGTATACGATTTTTCGACATGTGGTCAAGAACATTAAATTCATTTTGTACGTGCGTTTGTCGATTTCTCACTGGTGTGGAAGACGGGCGCTTCTCCCCTTTTGCAAACAGAACATGAATAAGGGCACAAAAGAATAGACCGTCGCAACTGCATCTGTTAAAATCTGTTTTTAGTTTATGCCGTCCATTGCAACAAACGTGCAATAAAACACAGCAAATCGCCAGCTTAACGAAATTTGTTTATGACAATGTGGTTGTCATACGTTCCGATTGAACAGTACATATTTTATAGTATTCACTTTTCCATAGGGAGCAATGAAACTTTTTTACAAGGTTATCGCGGACATAATAAGCAAATTATGACTCTAAGGGCCAGTGAGCATGTTTTATCCTATCACTGTAGAAGGGTATTTAGAGTCTGTTGGGATGAGGGGCAGCACTTTAACATAGAACCAGCGCTGCACTCAAGAAGAGACTGACTGAACGAAACTCACCGAAGGGTTCTGGAATCACCATGACTATTCCACATGTGTAAGCTTCGTTAGCGTAAAAGAGTTGTTCTAGTGCAACAACTACAGAACCTGAAAAAGTAGACGGGAATTGTCGGAAGTCACCCACCAAATGTGCCATGCAAAGCAGACATATAAAAGCTCCTTGGTCACAAATACAAGTTTTATTCCAGGGGTGTCACTTCTGAAGGGGAATTATGTAAAAAAAATAAAAGCTGGCATTTTCCATCTTGAACCATAATTGTAAGGAAAAGCTTATGGAGTCATGCATCTTGAGTGATGCGACTGACTGAAAATACGCAAACAAGCTTTGTGTAACAAGGCTTAAAATGCGTAACAAGGCTAGAAATGGTTTCATTCCAGCCTTGAGAAATACAAGTCCACTTGCCCAAACATTGGACTCAGCACACAACTTGTGCTTACGGATTTTTTGTCGCAAGCTTTCAGCTTCACCTTTCTGACGTTTTTTTTTTCGAGCATCATTGAATAAAGCTATTTTGACACGCTGTCACTACACCGTATTAGGGCGTGCCTCCTCTGAAATAAATTTGGCCCTACGCCACTGCTGAATCAGTGTGTAAGATTATGAGACATGTGTGTACATGGTCCGAGAAGAAAGAGTGTCGTTTAGCAAGCAATTTTCGTAGCTTCGCCGCAGCTATTTTATGGCCTTTTGTCAACAAATCATACGCTGACGCCAAATTAAAAACATCTGAGATTAGGCACTGATTCTTATACAATTAACTAAACAACCCAACAAACATTGCGAGACATTTGCTGTTCACGCAATACCTGATCCTGAAACTCTAAAAATATGCATTAGCAGGTAAAATGAATTAAGCGTTGAAAAGCCTGCTGTACGCTTTACCGGAGAGGAACACATTTAGATTCAGTTTTTACGGTGGTAAATATTGTTTTACCTGTGATAAAAAATGCGTGGTAGTTATGGTTTTAGTGACGTTATCGAATCAGTAGATTGACGACGCTTGTCTGCCACATGGTTGGTCATATGATTTGAAATAACGAATGAATCAGTAAAAAGAATGATTATAGTATCTGGAACGGCGAAATCAATGAGCGTGCACTAAGATTTAGCGATACCTTTTGGGCCGGTAGTCATCTCGTCTTCAAATTCCTCACTGAACTTCCCCGTGACAGTCTTCGTTGATGTAACGCTAGAATTTGAAGAGATGAAAATGAGTAACATGCCAGCAAAAAGTTCTTGCTATGTAGAAATATATCTTACTTGCGCCGTGTTCTGAAGTAAGACCTATTGAAAATGATTTGTTCCTCCGTCATTTTGAGCATTGAATCCACTTTGCAGAGGCGCCTTCTGTACGCGGTTGTGTTGAACGTCCATATAGGCTCTGTCGTATTCAAGAACTGCAAAGCCAGAAATATGAAATTTACTGTTTCAGACTGCCACTTTTGACTTGTGCCTTTCCAACAGAAACACAATGAATGATAAGATTTAACACGCTCATTTTGCTTCTGTGTGTGGCTATGGTGTCAGTCATCGCACCGAGAAAGTCACGCCGAGTTCTGTGAGTGTTTGGGTGGAAGAATGTTTTCGTCGACCAGAACGCGGGAGTTGGGAACATGAGGTGATTTTTTTTTGTTGATTGCTGTTATACTAGCTGAGCGTATCTGTCACTTCTGAGAGAACACTGAATTACGTCTGTTTCTTGGCGGTAGCGTAGACTGTTGTGAAGATGATCATGTAGTATGCATAGGTTTTTTAACAGTGAAGCTGTTGTTCTAAATCGAAGCCATAAATTTCGGACCCCGCAGCGATACAATTATTATAATTAGCTGGCACGTACCCCCAAAATTGGGCGAATTCCAGTAGTCAGAACTACGATATGGCTTTTAATAATCCTAATAGTTGAGACGACGAGTACAAAAAGAGTGAAAGAAATTCAGAAAGAATGAAAGAAAGAAAAAGAGAAACGTACATAGAGTAGGAAAGAAGGATATGCGAAAAAAGAAAAGTTCGCGCCGAAAAAAAAAATCACAGCATATCTACAGAGTGAATGATGACGAGTGGGGCGAAGCGTCCATCCGTCCGTCAGTCCGTGCGTCCGTCTGTTTGACCGTCCGTGTGGCCATCCGTCCATGCATTCGTCCATGCATCCGTCTGTCTGTGTGCCCATCCGTGCGTCCGTTCCTGCGTCTATCTGTGCATGTGTTGTTCTGGCTATTCGTCCATGCGTCCGTCCATCTAGTGAATACTCCAAGTACCGCCATCTTACATCTTTTCATCATATATTCATCATATAGGAGTACCACCATCCAGCGGACATCCCAAGGACTAAACGAGATGTGGCCCTAGCGCAATTTTATATGGCCTATAAGCTTCGAGTCTACTTTAACCACCTCTTTAGCCACCTCTAGTTGATGGCTATATTCTAGTTTATTTTTTTTATTTATTTATGATACCTCAAAGGCCCCTAAAGGAAAGGGTTTTACATGAGGGGTGGGCATATCTACAAAAACAGCTCTTCTATGATGCGTTTGAAGATGGCTTGGTCGGAATGAAGCACTGCCTTGGTGGGAAGGTCATTCCAGTTCCTTGATGCCTCGTTAATGAATGAAGAGGCAAGGAAGACAGTGTGGGCTTTAGGGGGGTATACGGTCTTTTCGTGGTTGGTCCGGCTTGAGTGGCGGTGTGCGGGAGCAATGAGATCGGCTTGGTGTGACTTGTGAAAGAACTTATGAAAGAGAGAAAGGCGGGTGACTCGATGGCGTGATACAAGGCTGGGAAGGTTGGCTTGGAATTTGAGTTTAGATGAGCTAGAGTTGTAGGAATAGTCCAAAAAAGTTAAACGTACGGCACGATTCTGTACTGATGCACGCGTGGTAATGTGATTATGTTGGTATGAGTCCCACAGGGCGCATGCACATTCAAGCTTCGGCCTTACTAAGCAGCAGTACGTTGGAAGTTTGACTGAAGGGGAGTGCTAAGTGGATAATACGCCGCTGAAAACCAAGAATGCGATTAGTAGAATTTGTTATGCTGGTTATGTGGGTGTGCCATGATAGGTCAGAAGTGAGGTTAATTCCTAAGTATTTGTAGGTGTTAACAGGGGATATTAAAGAGCGAGTTGGTATATAATCGCAAGGCGGGTATGACTTCTTTCGATGAAAAGTGAGAAGGCAGGTTTTTGATGCGTTCAATGACATAAGCCACTTGCGGCACTAATCTTGTAGGGATAAAACATCGTTATTATTGTTAATAAGGTGGTATAGCACGCAGTCGTCTGCAAACAATCGTATCCCGGAAGAACTCCTAGTTGGAAGATCGTTAATGTATATAAGGAAGAGCAGGAATCCGATGACCATTCCCTGAAAAACCCCGGATGTAGCAAGTGTGAGAGAAGAGGAGCATTCGTTAACGTAGACAAATTGGTGACGGTTACACAGAAAATCACGTATCCAGTGAAAAACAAGATGATGAAGGTTTAGGCGAGACAGCTTTAGGAATAGGCGTTTATGGGGTACTTTATCAAAAGCTTTTTCAAAGTCCAAAAATAGTGCGTCAACGGGAGTGTTAGTGAACTATATTGATGGCACTGCCACCCAACCCATCTTTCTAAAAATAAGGAGGTTACGCCCCGCGAGTTTAACGTGGCAACCTTTCCTGGTCAGATAGTGCTCAACGTGCGTCGTTCTGATAGTAGTTTTTTTATTAAGCATCAAATTCAAGGCAAATTTTATTGGAGATTAGGTGACCAATACTAGTGTCTGTAAGTTATTTCATCAAAAACAACTATCTTTTTTTCATGCTTAACGTGCACGTGTTTCCTCCTCAAGTGAAAAGAGTGCACGTGTTCCGCTTCTCTAGTCCAGCCGTTGTGGGGCTACCTACTACTACGACGACTACATACATCGCGGATGCACGACCCACGGCATACGGAGCTTCGCCCCCAAAATTATGAACCATCTTCTCGAAAGGAATCCTGATGACATGTGCAGCAGCAGCGATGCGGACGGCGTTGAGCCGGTTGAAACAGGTGCTGGAAGAATTGTTTGAAGCAAAACTCGGTGTAGCGTCTGCTCGAGTAAACGTTTGTTTGAAACGCAAAGACATGGGAGGTGGGTTGGGTTTCGTGTAAGTTTCATCAAAGGTAAACGAGCCGAGAGACTGTTTCCACTCGACGTGTGGTGGAGCGTTGCGGGCGTTGGCGAGCATAAAGCGAGAGAGGTGTTGTGAGCGGGCGGAGGAGCCAGCATCTGCGGCCGCAGCGGCTAGCGTCCCGCGGGTGACGGAGAGAGTGATGTCAGCGCGCACCTGCTCTAGAAGCGTGCGAGGGCAGCGTGACGTCAACGAGCAGCTGCAGTGTGACCTACTTGGCATTGCTCCAAACCCTGCGGCGAGGGGAACACATGGCGGCGCGTTCAGACGGACGCTGGTACGTACGGCGTTACACACGTGAGTCAAAGAGCGGGTTCACATCTAAACAAAGTTTTATCCTAGGTGGTTTGAGCCCACACACCCATGCTCCAAAGGCTAACGTCCTAACCACTGAGCTATTCCGGATCGCAATAGGATGGAAAGATGGGCTAGTTGGTAATTCATAATTGTTCAGAATACTGGGAGAGCGGGAGCGCTCATGCTGTGTGCCTCCTGTTTGCTTGTTGTGTGTGTTCCTCCCGCGCTCCCAGTTAGCTGAACAATTATTCTGTTTTATTTTGTTATTTCTGGTCGCACTGGCTGAATATAGCAATGCCTTTTGTAGCATGGTGAAATAGTGCGGGCAAGGTAAGCGAGTCTGAGGAGAGACGCGACGGTGAGGAGTAGGAAAAAGAGGAGGGGAAAGAGTACAACGTAGTACAGAAAGAATTATAAAACGAGAAATACAAAAACGAAACGTAGAGACAAAAAAAGTAAGAGATTACCACTTAAGGAGAGAGAAATAGGTGTAGATAGAGAGAGAAAAGAGAATGAAAGAGGAAGGAAGCATGCTACGCTCACATCGCGCGCAACCTCCGTTCTGTAGCGCATAACTCGTTGTTGGGGATGTCGTTCGGAGTTATTACGTCTCGCTATTACGATTACATGTACCAACTGCGTGGCTCACATTACGAAATGAACCTGCATGCAGGGCCGTGGTCTGTGACTCTCCGAGTCAACCGTTTATCTTCGTGCGCTTGCACCTGTTTCTCATAAACCCTTCTCTCCATGTGTGATTTCTCGAGAGTGAGCGTGCGTGGCCCATCTTGTGTTAAAGTTAGACCATTTCCGTGCCACGCGAAAATGATTCCTGCACGATCACCACCAGCAGACTCACGCGCTTCTTTGTTTGTCGGTAATTGCTTAACCATTTTAGGGGACGTATGCAGCGAAACATTCATGATCGACTATCGTGGTCTATGACCGGCGAAACATGCCAATTGTCATGTATGTGTAAGTATACAATGGAAACTCCAAGGCGAGTACCATTTCCTCCACAGAGCAGGTGGTTTTCTGTGAATAAATGAACGTGTTGTCTTGGGAGAACTGTATTGGTTATCAAAGTTAAATTCGATGAAAATGAGAGTAAAAAGGTCATATTCCCGGTTACAAGCAGGAATAACATAATGGGCGATGAGTCCATTATTTGTTGGTAAATGTAACGTGCATCTTACGACAGCTATTCAAAAAAGCCTTATGCTAACAATAACTAGGTACGCAATCTGGTTTCGTAAAAAAAAAGGTGACTTTTCTACTACAACTACTAGAAGCAAATGACTTCTTTGAAAGCTGGCCGTGGTTATAAATGCCGCTATTCGTGCAAGCAGTGGGTATTTTTCCTCGGTAGCAGCTATTTTTTATCGTTTTAAGAACTTTTTACTGGGCAATTTGAAAAATTGGCCTTGTTTTAAATAGCCAAGCTGTCTTCTGCGCTGAGGAGCAATGGAAACGGCGTCCGAATTGCATCGACAGGAACAACGGCCTATTGTGCAGTTGTGTGCATTCCAGTGCATTCGCCTTTGTATTTAAAACCCAGGGCAGCAGCACAATAGGTTTTCCGTGTTACCCACCGCTATTATAGGAATCGAAAGCAGGACATTTAGGTTTAGTTCCGTAGAGTTCTTTTTTGTTCTCTGGTGTCCTAAGAAATATACATAAAGCACCTCACATACGCTAAAAATAAGTCTTGAGGGTTAGTTTATGCAGAACTAAAAAATAAGGCCCTAAGTTAGACTTTTATAAAATTGAGAAGAACGGCAATGCGGCCAAATTTCCACGTTATTTTGGAAGCCCACTATGTAAGGTAACCACTGTATTAATGATGGTATGCAATTACCTGTTTCTGTCAGCAATAATTATATCTTTCGGCATGAATTTATTTGCAATAAATACAATGGTTCATTAATACCACATAGGACCTATCTCTGGCTCTACAGCAGAGAAAAAAACTATTCATAATAATGTAAACTAGTAGACCTCTTCTAGAACTGAACAACCAAGTCCCATGAAGAATAGCTGCTCTTCCAGAAGAGAGTACATCTCTCACCACGCTGTCTTGCTTGCAGTAAGAGATTTAAATTCGTCCTAATAATTGCACTTAGTACACAGAGTGCACGAATCTTATTACTCAACCACGTTCGCAAACATACTGAAAGCTCTTATGCATACAATGTATAGGACCTTTACACGGCCTGCGCTGCCAATACATAATTGATACCTGGTCTATTTTTGCATTGTTACATGCATCATGGGTTAAAAACACGGGACAGCTCTATTTTTTATTATACACCTTAAATTGCGAAGAGAGCATAAAACGATACAACTGAAGCCACGTTCAATTGCAAACGTAGAGTGAAACCAGATATTTTGAAGTGCTAAGATGTCTATCTAACACTTCTGTAACCAAAATCACAGAATGAAAGGGAGTCTGCTCTGCTTGGTTTTCCTGAGCATTTCTCGTACTGTTTTTTTTTTCGATTGAGAAATTGCGCAAACAAACTATAAAAAAGTCGGCTGCTAAAAAGACACGCTGTTGCAAAAGGTTGCGAGAGCGTGTCTGGCGGGGAACTTACATATGTACCGTCAAATTTAATTATGTTATAGGCCTCAGTTAGCTTACGCATGGCCTGGGAATGGTGCTTCCACGCACGTGCGTGCATTTTTACACACACACACACACACACACACACACACACACACACACACACACACACACACACACACACACACACACACACACACACACACACACACGCACATGCGCACGCACACGCACACGCACACGCACACACGCACACGCACACGCACACGCGCACACGCACACGCACACGCACACACGCACACGCACACGCACACACACACACACACACACACACACACACACACACATATATATATATATATATATATATATATATATGTGCGTGTGTGTGTGTGTGTGTGAATCATTCGACTGTGAAACCATTGTTTAAAGTCAGCCCAGTGTGTTGTCTTTCCAGCTAGCCCAAGTTTCCACGCTTCTTAACCCTCTGATAGATTATGAGATTAACCTGTCCCACTTTTTATTATTTTGTAAAAGTTTCCTCCTCCACTGCCCACTGAAATCAACGCTATGATTTTCTGCTGTCATCAGGAAAGAACATTTAGGAAACAAAAGAAATATTTCCTTTACTTACAATACGTGGAGTCAGTGTCACTTCGAGGTGAAATTCGTTTTTTTCCTTCAGAAAATGTGTAGAAACTATTCTTTTGTTTTGTGCCAGGCAGCTGAAGTTCTAGATTTATAATATTTTATCTTCTTCTGAATTTCCAGTAGCAAAAATATGCACACTGTATATCGAAATTGGAGCAGCTGATCAGCCAAGAATAACGTAGGAGAGTAATAGAAGAAAAATGAAGTGGTTATTTGCTAAGCCGAAATATAAAGAAATCCGTAAATGGTAAAATTTTCCAGTTTGATAGACACTATTGTTTTACAAGACATGCTTTGTGACAGAGAATGCTCTGAAATTTCGGTTCTTCTTTACGACTATGGTATTAGTGGCGGCGAGACTAATAGCTGTTGATAAGGCCTTGTTGCAGAAATTGAGAGATAAAATAAAAGAATCGCTCGTATGGTGCTCTCTACATAAACTGAAAGAGATCATGAGTATACAAGATCTAAGAGAAGTGCGAATACTTCAGATAAGGGTGTAGTTCGCAAATCTCTTCGCATAACTCAGTGCCTTCGGTGATACCACATTGACCTGGCTTGCCTTGATTCATAGCTACAATGTATATGTAGGAATTCGGACACATGTCAGATAATTGTCCTAATCTAAAGCGACACAAGAAACTGAAGATAAATGTTCATGAATGAACCAGCCTCATAGTCACAAGCACATCACAACAGGTGCAGGCGCCGATTATGTACCACAGCCGAAATTTAGTTGCACCACACTGCTTTTCACAGTTTATTAAATGCCACTGTTTACCGAGTACATCGAACTTCTTCGTGGGAGAAGTTTGGCGACAGGAATGCATCCCAGTGCGCTCATAAGGCAATGGAAGAAATGTTGGGTCACTGTTTTAAAAGATCGTCATGGGTCAGTGAGACACGCGCGTCCCACTTATTTCTCGTGAAATAATGACTGTATTTTGTGACAAATTGCTTCAAACTGTTTTCAAGTGTATTAATGGGATATTCCGCAAGCATATTTATTGCTATGACGTGGAGATTATGCATTAGCCCACAAAGGGTGCAAGCTTCGGTATTTAATCCTTAAAACTCGGAAAACCTTCTGCAGCTCTACCTGGAACGCTGTAAACTTGCCAAAAAACATTTTAAAAGCTGTATTGTTCCACGCTGTTGTTGAAAAGTGAACACTGCAACTTCCCAGAAGAATGGTACACGTATACTTCTCTGCATGCAATTATAAAGACCACAATATAAGGTTTCTTGGAAAGCAAAGGAAGATACTTCAAGATAACTTAGTGCGTGCTCAAATTCGGCTGGCAAAGCTTGCCGCTAGCGTATTGTTTATGAGGCAAAATACAATTGCCATAGGGGACGCTATCTCGTGAAGTACGGCTGCGTAATCAACGACCGAGTGTACCCGGTGCGCAGTATGGGCAGAAAGAACATTTTAACCATCATGAAAATGTACTGCGATGATTCAAGTATGGTGCACACTTGGCAAGCTGATGTGGCCATAGATTATATCAGCGTTCCCATGCATCAAAAAGCAAGAAAAATATTATATTTGACATGCTGAGTAGTGAAGGTTACCAGAATAGGTAAGATGTAAAAACCGAACTCAACCGGTTCTTTTTTTTTAACAGACGAGAAACCAATTAAAGCAACTGTAAAATACTAGTAGGATGCCCTTCTAGAGGCTGAAAACTCGTTCGTTAGTGTACTTCCTGATCTTCATTGAGTTGTTCCTATTAAGAAGGAACCTGAAACCGTACTTTTAAAATTATCTTTAATTCCCTCGCGTACTATCTGAAGGCATTAAGTTTGACATTACGAGGCCCTCGCTTGAATAAATTGAAAAATAAGAATTGGAGGCATCGTTTTCTGTAAATTTTCCCACCTAACCTTAATGAGGCAACGAAAATATACAAGGCTTGATAAGACATAACCATCAGAAGCACTGAGGCCTGAATTCAACAGTATGCTTGAGAATAACAATACAGAAATGCACTTAGAAGGGTACCATACGATTCCAAATTGTTTCGCACTAAAGTGAAAAAGAGATGGACTTCAGCCCGCCGCCGTGGTCTAGTGGCTAAAGTACTCGGCTGCTGACCCGCAGGTCGCGGGATCGAATCCCGGCAACGGCGGCTGCATTTTCGATGGAGGCGAAAATGCTGTAGGCCCGTGTGCTCAGATTTGGGTGCAAGTTAAAGTCAAAGTTTCTGGAGCCCTCCACTACGGCGTCTTTCATAATCCTATGGTCGTTTTGGGACGTTAAACTTCACATATGAATTATTAGCATTGGACTTCCACATTAAAAAAAAACTGTACTCGTTTTCTTACTAAATCTAGGAGAAAGTGCATGTGTTGAGCTTGCTGCTCTGGTTTTTAAAGTGACGATTGTCAGAGCTCGCAAGCAGATGGCTGTGCCAACGTTACAACTACAGTAATGTAAAAGCAACAAAGCTAACGCAAATTCTTGCTTTATCATCTTCGTGAGCGTACAAGCAGGCCACGAGCTCAGCAGGTCTCGCAATAACTTTTTTGATATTTGACGCTGCTGTTTGGCTGCACTTGCATGTGAACATACGGTCGTAAAGGAATAACGGTGGTCAGAGTTGGAGGGATGATCGGTATCGACGATATACCGATTTTCCAGCTCTGTATGACGAAACATAGAGCCTCTACATGTGTGCGTTCATTAAAAGTGTGACTTAGATGAAAAATAACGAACTTAGCAAAAGGTGTAGCGTTGATGCTTTTGTGTGTTGCAATATATGTCACTTTTGTAGAGTCAACCCAATTTACCATCACTGCTATCGGTGTGTTCGTTTATCTAGTTTCTGCCACTTCATATACAAAATATATTCAAAAAGTGACAAGTTTTTCTTCCTTATGCTTTGTGTGCATAGGTAATGACAATTACGAAATAGAAAGCTCCGAAGAGAGCGAAGTGGTGTGCATTCATTTTGTTCGTAAACGAACCGGAATTATAATATTCAGAGACGCCGCAGTGGAGGGCTCTGGAAATCGGTCCTTGCAAGTTCTCATCCAGTTCCTGTGGTTCGATGACACATACATAGCCAGCATATTAGTAGGGGGCGATTTGTACGTTCTGGAAGGCCGTTCGCCTAGGGATTATATGGTGTTTAATGCCTGAAAACCCCTCTCTCACCATTTTGGGCGAAATAGCAACCACACTCCTGCATTCTGACGCTAGTGGTCACAATATCGGTGGTATTTTCCTGCAGCAAGATGAATAATTATGTAAAAGGGTCATTGCGTATTCAAGCCGCGTCCTGTCTGACGCCGAGAAGAATTGCAGAGTCACTGAACAGGTGTGCCTGGCTGACGTGTGGTCAGTGCGTAATTAAGTTTTAACCTTATCTGTATGGCCGCCATTTTACCATTGTTACAGACCACCATTGTTTAGGCTTGATTTGTACGCTCAAGAACTTCGTCACTGAATTATACGTTTACAAGAATGATATTTCACTAATATTTACAAGTGTGGTAAGAAGCGCCAGGACGCAGATGCGCTTTCTCACTGCCAACTTCCCACGGCACCATCCACTGGCCCCGCTACAGCTTTAGCGATGAACGCTTGGACGGTCCTTCCAGATCTGTCATGTCCTTGGCCGCGATGGACAAGATTACCACTGAGAACAACGGCTTCAACATAACGCACCAACTCATTCACTCTTACTGTAGGCGCATCACATACCGCATACAGCAAAATTCACGACCACCCCATACTCGCCTTCGTCAACACTGAGGCATTTCAAGCTCAATAAGCGCGTCCTCTACCGTCAAATCTATCACCCAGGTGGTCAACGCTGGGGGCCTGTTCTGCCTCACTCTCTTCGAGCCGAGGCGTATCACGAAGACCTGACTGCTGGTAACTTCGGTTCTCAGAAAATGTACGACAGCATTAAAGGTCGCTTCTCCGACAATGGCCGGAGGTCTCGTTTGAATTGTTACAAATTCTCTTTTTTTCCGCGTGTGGTGAAAATTTGGAACAAGCTTGATGGTGCATTGCGTAGACTGAACACTGTAGAGTTCGGGAAAAATTTTATGTGTTAGTCACATAAATTTGTGCGCACTATTGTTTGTTTTTGTGCTTTCATTGATTTTTCTGTACCCGCTCCTGCAATATCCCAGGCATGGAACAGCAGTACTTGTAAATTAATAATAAATAAATAAATAAATAAATAAATAAAATTCTACTGGCCTGGTTTATTCGCCGGCGTAGAAAAGTACGTCGCCTCTTCCAACCTTTGTCAGTGCGGAAAGCTTCCGACATTACCTCAAAGCAGACAGCTGCAACCCCTTCCGTGTCCTTCCACCATTCGAATTCGTTTGCATAGATCTGTAAGGTCTTCTTCCCACGACTCCACTGGCCTTTGATGAATAGTGACGGCTGTCGACCATTTACACGTAACGATGGACAGTACTGCGTGACTTCAGATGCTTCAAGCCTTGATCTTGCGTCTTGGCGCCCCTCGAGTTATCCTGAGTGACCTTGGAAGAGCTTTCCTTTCGCAAGTTGTAGAAGTAGTGCCCGGAGCCTCTAGCATAATGCACGAGACAAGCTCCAACTATCACCACCAAGCCCGGGCTTGCTGAGTGAATTCATTGCACTCTCTTCGACATAACATTGTACATTGAGCCATACCACACAAACTATAGAAAGCGATTTCGCCGTTCGTAACATTTGGTATAATACCGCCATACAACCCACAACTCGCAATTGTATTTTATCTATGACTGGTCGCCATCTTCTCTTCTTGACGCGTGTTGTGCACTGACAACGCAGAGCCCACGGGCCTCA
Organism: Rhipicephalus annulatus; assembly: GCA_013436015.1. Classification (NCBI taxonomy): domain Eukaryota; kingdom Metazoa; phylum Arthropoda; class Arachnida; order Ixodida; family Ixodidae; genus Rhipicephalus; species Rhipicephalus annulatus. The sequence goes on from WOVY01015379.1 coordinate 242,696, forward strand.
AAACATCGCACCTCCCTCGAAATGTGGACGCGATGGTCGGAATCGAAACCGAGGCTGTCAGGTCAGCAGCAGAGCACAGCGGCCACTGAAGGACCATGGCGGAGAAAACGAACAGCAGACTGATGTGGCCAAAGTGGCGGCATAAAAGATGTAAATGTGTTGAACAAACGAGGAAAGAAATTTGTGCCTGCCCAGACGGCTTCGGTCTCCTGCCATTCCCGTGATGTGAGCTACAGAAGGAAACGCTGCGGTACATAACAATCATAATATTGGCAGCCATTGGTTCGAGAGAGCGTCCTCTTCTTGGTGACAAGCCGTCAGCCGCTGCTACCTCATTAACATAATAGTGTTCAAATATTACACAACCATAAGAACTTTGTGTATGCATGCATACGGTATTCTGTTATTAATGTAACAGCTGCCATTAGAAGACTTGCTGCCTTTGACATCTCGGCATCCGTGGTTAATTACAGTTTTATGAAAATATTAGAAACGGGGTGCTGACAATACTTTTCCCATTGATTGCTTTCGTTTCTTTTTGAAATAGTTTTTTTGACACCATAGAAAACCCAAGAAGAAAGGTGAATATGTTAAATATGTTGAGAGATGAGACATTTTTTATTGTTCTTCCCCCGTTTAGAAGCGATCTTGTCACACAAATACATTGGTATCTTGTCTAATATGTAGTTGCTATGTACTCACGTTGAATGCAAGCACATCGAGTGAACGGACTTTGTTCACCACGGCTTCATACAGCAAAGTTCAGTGTCTTTAGCGTTTGTACTATAAGAAATAGCCAATGCATTCAGATTGTAAGACGTGGTGTGCAATCGCTTTTCATAGGCAGAAGAATGCTGAATTGCAAACTGTCGACTGAAAGTGCCATGAACTAACTTTCTTTTTCGTGAGACGCACGATTCAATTGTGGAAGAAGTTAAGGTGTGCAAGCGAGAATACAAGAGATCCGGAGAACACGCATACTGGATTTAGGCGAGAGTATCTTAGGGGTGAGGCTTGTCCCATGTCCGTTGGTACGGCTAGGTTATGTGGGGCAATGCTCGAGTAACTTACGGTGTAGTCGAAACACATGTGAGACTCAAAAAAAGATTTAACAATGAACTAACATCATTCATACCTGCACAGCAACAATAGAAGACACCTAGAATCACCAGCCCTTTATACTAGTCGGCGAATTCAACGTAGAAATTATGATCATTAGTACCTTGCCTTTTCTCTAATCTCTTTGTCACTTTATGCCAATTCACATCACTCGATTTGCCTCATATGGGGCAACGCTAGGGTAACACATGTGATGCAGAGAAAACGTTTTAACAAGGCTTAGATCAATCGCAATTGTGTCAGGAAAATATAAAACGCCTACAAAGACGAACCCTTCATTCTAGTCGGTGGCTTCAACGTAGAGAATTTTGGCCTCGAAGTCATGAAGTCTCACCCTCTCGCGTGTGACGTCAGTTTATCGACTGCACTCTCAACCACGCTGCACCCAGCTGCTTTCCGTGCGTGCATCGTCTGCTTCTGGTGAGAACATTGTCAAACGAAAAGCCCCGTGAGGGTAACTTACACCCGCAACAAATGTTTTGGGGTGCATTTATAATATAATTTTTGTGGCGGCACAATCGGCAGGGCGAAGAAACTTCCGACAGGGCCGACAAGCCCGCCGATAGTAAATATGTGTGAATGTTATCGCTCGTCACCTGTAGTTTGCGCCGCGTGACACTTATTATTATAGTTCGGCTGCTTCTTTCTAAACTTCAATAAGCGTGCTTTCCTCCAGCATATACAAGCAGGTAGATACAGCTTGCGACATTTCGCGGTGGTGTACGACGTAGGCCACGTTGTCGAATGTGCGCAGCCGGTGCCGTCGACGGAGATCGCATTACCGTCGCAGCTATGGCAAACGCGTGGACATGCGAACCCGCCACACAACGCCCCCGTTGTGATCGAGTGCTGCGCATTGATGAAGTGCTGCTCTGTGCAGTACTTCAGAAATTGCAGAGAAGGACACGCGTGCCCTTCCACTTAGGATGTTTTTTTTTCTCTGCAGTGCGATGAAGGTCACAGCGAACACGAAGATATGAGTGAGAATTGCTAATTTCTGCCACCATGACATTCACAAACAACGCACGAGATATTTGCTGCAGAGCAGCTGTTTAAATTGCTGCCTCTGCAATCAATCGACCAGTTCTTGGACTCTGGCATAAATGCAAAGCGGCATCAAGTTACTAAATTGGAGATAATCGAGCTCGGATTGCAGCTATGGACGTCGGCAGGGCACAAACCCGTGTTGTACTGCAGTAAGAGGAGTCGTGAGGGGTAAGTGCTGGTGTGACTTGAGGAGGGGGCAAGTTTCGCTTGTGCCCCCTGGCCTATGTAAATGACTGCAGTTCGTCTCAGCATTGTTCGTTGAGTGAGAGCGACATCACAAAGTATTTCAATATTATTACCGCACAGGGCCGTCGCTTGGGTATCTAAATATAAGAAATAGTTATCGCTGAATATATATATATATATATATATATATATATATATATATATATATATATATATATATATATATATATATATATATATATATATATATATGTATATAACCACGCACAGGGCCACAAAGGTTAACGTGGGAAAGACAAGCTGGTTGAGTTTGCGTTTACGCACGTAGCATAACGAAAAGCTTAAGGAGCTCCGCTTAAAGTGTCTGCCTTAGGTGACAACCTTCAGTGAACGTGCACTAAACAGCGATAGGAGATATCGCTTACAAATTTATAGTAAGCAGGGCACTAGACGAGTGGTTGTTTTCACCAGTAAACTGCGTATATATGTACGTTTACCAACCAAATAAAGCTGTACTGTCAGATGTCCCCCGCTACTCAGCTGCGCTCACGAGGCCCGCTTACCCGAGGCAATTCGGAGGCCACTTCGTCGGTTCCATTGGGACCCTCGTGGTTTTTGAACAGCATCTCTCCTGGTGTAAGTCACCTACGCTTGTATCCCACGAGCAATGAATGACTGAAGTACGGGCGAGGCGCCAAAACACGGTTACATGGTTGGAAGCATACCGAAGAGTGGCACGTAGGGCGGATACAGCAAAAGTCACTGTCAGTGAAGTGCTTGCTGCACACGATCAATTGAGACATAGGGCACTTTCCCTTTCTGAGTTTCACGACTTCCTTCTCAGCTTTGATTCCTTAGATAGATAGATATGTGGGGTTTAACGTCCCAAAACCACCATATGATTATGAGAGACACCGTAGTGGAGGGCTCTGGAAATTTCGAACACCTGGGATTCTTTAACGTGCACCCAAAGCTTAGCACACGGGCCTACAACATTTCCGCCTCCATCGGAAATGCAGCAGCCGCAGCCGGGATTTGAGCCCGCGAACCTGCGGGTCAGCAGCCGAGTGCCTTAGCCACTAGACCACCACGGCGGGGCCTTTGAGTCCTTAGGATAGTTGAGAAAGCTAACGCCCTTTTCATGGTTGGTGATCTTATAGAGGCACAGAGTAGTACTTAACCATCGTGTAGTACTCACTGTGGACACAAGCGGCCGCAGTTTCAAGAAACAAAACACAATGCTTTCAAAACGAGCTGTAAATAAAAAGCGGACACCCACGGTTGATAGCACAGTGTGGTAAGAGTGCTTCTCACAACCAAAATCAAAACTGGAAGTGAAACCGACAGCGGAAAATAACCGACGAAGACGAAAGTGTGCACGGGGTCAGACGAACGTGAGCGCGTGAGTTTCGGAACAGCGACGGGCAGAGGAAGAACGCGGCCAGCTAGCAAGAGCGCTAGGCGTTGGGCCTCAGGGGACCGTAACCAACGAGCGGGTGTCACCAACCCAACCGGGACGAGCGTGGCATGTTCTTGAGGCGAGTGGCGGTTCCGGGCCGGGCCTGACATGCTGTTCCTGTGGCGGTCGAGCATGCGGGCCAGGGCAAGCGGCTGATCCTGTCCAGACTCGGGTCCGGCACAACCAGTCACCGAGATCGTGGCCACGGTGCCACGTCGGAGCTGGTCCGGCACAACCGCCAATTGAAGGTGCGACCTCGGTGTTGCGTCGGCCGCAGCGTGGGGCCGCCTGGTCCAGCACGAGCAGCTGATGGTCTGCTCGTGAGCTCCCGTGCACTTGGCAACCTTCCCGTGGCGAGGTTGTGTCGTTGACGCCATCGTCTTCAGCGGGAGCGTGAGTGGCACCCGACGGAATTAGACTTCCGAGTAGTGAGGACGCGTGGGTTACTCGCGGGCGCGTAGACATAAGGACTGTAGGACTGAATTATGGAGCCAGTGTGTTGTACAGGATAGCCACCGTGTTGTGATCGTTTTGTGTGTGAAGTCAATAAATGTTTCTCTTGTCCTTGTCTTGGGTTTCTGCGTCTGAGGGCCCAAGAACCACCACACACAGCTTTTGTAGCCAAAACACACAAGATAACTATTTGAAATGCTTCTTTGTCAAGTTTTACCACGACGGTGGTTTCTACACAACGCCGCTGCTCGAAAGCACGGGAATCCTCGAAGTGACGTCATGCATGCGCGTTTAGCAGTCCCGTCATCGGTCGCACACCAGGCCAATGGGACCTTAGCACCTAGCTTCATTCACTCGTCATCATTTGTTTCGTAGATATGCTTGCATTCCTTATGCTGTTTGGTGTATTCTTTTGCATAGTGTTGGCAACTTGGCATATGCACTGCATTGTCCCCGTAAAGCAGCTCAATAATCTAATCTGTAGATCTTACCATGCCGAATATGGGCGCCAATGCTGCTTAGCCTCTATGCCAGCAGACGGAGCACACACCACTCTTTTTTAAAACAGTGATTGCGCATAGCAAGTCTTGCCATACATGCAGTTGCCACTTGACTGGCATGGGCCGAGGACGAGGGCGGTTCTCGCCCTAAAGGAAAAGAAAATCGCGTGTTTCTTCGCTCGAGAGCCAGTCGCGACGGACGTGCTTTTGGAGAGTTTGCTACACTGCTGTTTATTAGAAGACCTGTGCACTTATGAAGTCTCGTGACACTATGCGTAACGCATGCCGCGATACCTTCGATTCTTCCTGTGGTGCCTAAGCTCAGCCAAATATCACCCGGTATCACCTGACCTTATGAAAAAACCTGCTATGCTATGAGGGAATCTTACAAATCTCGCCTTACTTCCTAAGAATAATAATATTATTTTGGGTTTAACGTTCCCGAATCATGATATAATATTAAGAGACGCCGTATTGAAGGGCTCCGGAAATTTAGACCACCTGGGGTTCTCCAACGTGCACCTAAATCTAAGTAATGGGCCTCGATTGCTTTACTGCTTCCATACGAAGAGTATCAAGGCTGCATACACGTATGCACCAACCATTCTGTCTCGCAGCACTTCATGTGGCAATACATTTCAGTAGTCCTGAACAACACACACACACACACACACACACACACACACACACACACACACACACACACACACACACACACACACACACGCACACACACACACGCACACGCACACGCACACGCGCACACGCACACGCGCACACGCACACACGCACACACGCACACACACGCACGCACACACACACACACACACACACACATATATATATATATGTACATATATATAGTTTTTTTGTGGAGGGCATATTTCTAAATTATGTATGTCATAGTTTTGAAACCTAGGAGACCCAGAAATGTTGATATAAATCTTTTCAACAAATATAGAAAAATTGCCTCAAAAATGAAAGCAAAACGCAGGTGCTTTACATTAATATGTACAAACACTCATTCATTGCCACCTAAAACCTGTATAGAGTATAGTGTCTCGATATCGGCAACGACGCAATTAATCTGGACATCAGCTTTCAAGAACTAAAGGTCAAGGAATTTCAGGGCTCCACTAGTCAGCGGTGGATGCTAGATTTTGTGCACATATTTACTCCGATAGTAGCTAAGAATGGTCTTGAAAGCGAGCATATTGGCACTATTGGAAAATAAAATAAAAATTGCACACATCACTGCACTTAGGGGCTATTGACTGACAAATGCCGGGGAGAACTGCAATGATTTACCTTTTTGATTTCGTAGTCATCAACTTCTTGGTATGAGAAACTAATGGGTAAAGACTGTTTAACTGTCATAAATAGGGTGAATAAAATGGACGGGATAAACTTCATTTCACGTTACTGTGTCAATAAGCTTCGCTTGAAAGAAACAGCACTCACTGAATATCCCTAGCACTACTACACCTATAAATATAGAGTCTGCGCACCTGGAGCGAGTGTATTTGCTACGTCTTATTGTACAGCAAGTACGGCAGGTGCGTATATAGTATTTAGGTGTCAGACGACGTTGCACCTCTGCTCAGCATGGTTCCATTAAAAATTATGCCTAGGCAGCCTCTTTGTGGTAGCACTGTGAGACTGAAAAGCGTTACGCAATTGCAAGTACACAGTAAGGAACTGTACATTGCATTACGTCAGCGTGGCTTTTACATACTTGAACCCCGGGGTAGAGCACATCATTGTGTGAGTTATGTCAATAGGTTGCCGTATATATAGAATGAATGCAATCACTTTGTGCAGTCATATATAGAGAATATTTTAACCACCGAAGAACAGCGTCAAAGTGGCCTGCAGTTCGTTAAGTCTGAACAAGCTGCAGCTCAAAAGCAATCACGGATACAGTCACTTTATGCTTGCTGTAATTCCTCGGGCGCAACAACAATAACAAAAAAAACTACAGTCCGCTCACTGTGATCGCCTATAAAAATATTTATCCTTGTCGCTTTAAAAACGCGAGATCAGAAGAGAGTTGGAGGCGAAGAAAAGACGAAACTTCTGCAGCCATAGTTGGGAGCACTGCTTAGCGCCTGCAGGGTAATGGGGAATGAAGTGAAGTTCATAGCCACATAAATACAGAGCATGTGTAAACACAAAAAATATTGAGATAAATGACGCATATAGGCAGCTTGACTGGTCTCACTTCCCCAAACAATAACAGCAGCAGCAGCAGAAACATTTACAAGAATTCTCCCGCACCAAAAATAAAACAGGAATACACAATGAAAAGCAATAAAAATCAGTAAGAAAAACATTTTCACTAAACACAGATACGACCTTGGTATTTGTTAAATTAGTACACGTCTTTTTAGAAAGAGGGCAAATGCGGTCATCACATTGTTTATATTTGTTTTGTGTTGAAGGAAAAGAGTTCAGCGGCCATGGTAGGAGAGTGTTTGGAATCTGTAGTTTGTGCGTGGTCAAAGAACTGCCCAATGTTCGGTGAGTCAGCTTAAGCGAGATGATTGGTTGATTAAGAGGGTATTAAAGATGCGGATGAGAGAAAAGAAGAAGACAAATAGCGTCCATGACCAAACTCGTAAACAAAAAGTAGCAATCACAAGGCTGCATGGCCAGGTAATAATCTAAATTTCTACAAACACAGGTACACCTAGGAACCTTCTCCACTGTGCGCATTCTGTGATGAATTTGAAACAATAGATCATTTTTGATTTGTGGGTGGTTTAACACAATACGAAAAATTCTTTTAGAAATACGTTTACGTGGTATTGGTGTGGTTTTATCTGCGCCTGTCATTTTGTCCTTTGGAGCTTCAATTTCTGGGTTCTCTAATGCGACAGTATGCGCGGCCATCCGGGACTATATTTATAAAACTAATAGGTTGACCTGCATAGATGCTTTGCCAATCGAGGAACGCGGAACTCTACGGCATATCGAGCGCGTAAGAGGCCCTCATCGGCGTCTGCCATACGCGATCCGTGTTCCACAAGAATGCTGCTCAAGATGACGTCATCTGGAGAGTTCAAGTTAGCACCCATTGCGTATGCAAAGACGCTGATGGGGGTCCACATTGCACACACTTGCGAGTACCGAAAAGTTCCACGTCCCTCGATAGGCAAAGAGGCACCGCTCGGATTTATATACCATCTGATTCTTCTCGTCACCGAGAATCCGAAGAGACCATATTCTAAGGTGGGTCATTATTTTCCGAGATTTTACGACCGAAAACCAGCCCTCACCAAGCAGCGTCTACTATTCCTACGACCGGCGCTCCGCGTCGACTGGGGTGGCCTCACAATAGCCAGGCCTCGGCGTTCGCGCCATACAGGCCGTAATCATCAATAATGGAGGTATCGCAGCAGAATGAAGACGCCACCCAACGGGAAGACGAAGACGTCACCCAACAGGAAGGTGACACAGGCAACGGGTGGACAGAAGTTCGAAACAGAAAACGTGCGAAGAAAGGTAGCCAGGAACGCCGTGGTAGCCCTAGCCCTACCCGAACACCTAGAACGTGCGGTGGAAATCTGATATCCTGGATAACCAGAGCCAGCAAAATGCCAAGACTGCCGACAGGCGACTTCAAGATAGTTATAAGGCCAAGAGGAGGACTGCAGCTATCCAAGCTCAGCTTAACGGAGCTAGACAAAGCTGTGTATGAAGCGGCCGAGATCTCTTATGAAGAAAGAGAGACGGACACAATTTGTCCGAATAATTTCTAGAACATCTTGGTCGTTAGCACCCCAAACCAAGACCATGCAGACAAGTACCAAGGCATGAAGCACATCAAAGCCAACGATGAGTTTTATGAGGTGGGAGCATACGAGACGGCACCGGAACTCACTGCCAAAGGTGTAATCAAAGGAGTTCCTTTGAACGAAACCCCACGGGACATCACCGCAGCTATTATACAGCCCGAAATCCTACGGCGATCGCAGCCAAACGTCTTGGCAACACCACGACAGTGATAGTCCTTTTTGACGGCAGCAGAGTCCCGACGCACGTTATGTACAGAGGAGTGCTCACACGCTGTTCACTATACAGGAAACAAGTTGACTTTTGCAAACAATGCAACAGACTTGGGCACAGGAGTGACGTGTGCTGGAGGCCAAACGACAAGCTATGTGCGGGTTGTGGAACGCCTGATCCGAGCGAGGACCACCACTGTCAGCCACGATGTCAGCTGTGCGGCAAGGATCATCCCACGGCTGACAAACTTTGCAAGGCCAAGTTCAAGACACCCTACATCGTAAAACAATTCCAGTGGTTCCGACAACTTCAGGAGACGCTCGAGGAGAACTACTCCCCTACCACCAAGGCAACCGAACGCGGGAGGTCCAAATTCCGGACGAGGGCAACGCCTTTGTCCAGATCAAGGTCCTGGTCCTGCGCAACGCCCCGCGGCCACACCGCCCAGTCTCCGGGACGCGCATTTGTAATCTGCAGTAGGTTCAACGCATGGCAACCGCAGCGGCGCGCTATTGGTCACACTCTCGCAGGGACGCCGCCGCCACGAGCGCCTAGCAACGGCCGCCGCGCCTCATGACGAAATACTCTCGTTCTCGGAGTGCGCCCTGAAGGAATCCCTAATGGCCGTTCCTTTCAGCGCAGATGGGAAGATAAGGCTTGCGCTGTTTTGTTCAATGCCCGTGGCATTTTCGTCTCCGCCTGTGCACCGTGGACTGCTTCTCGCGTTGACTGAGGAAGAGGCGCTTGGCGTGGCGTTGGACTAATTTGTGGTCTAGTGTGCATTTTTCGTGCGCGTGATTTTTTTTTAATTCAGTGAACATTTGTGTTGACGCCTGCGCCTTTTTGCGGCCTTGGCCCTTCAGCAAGAAGTGATCTGCCGTTGTGTCCTACTGTGCGATTTTTTTTACAGTGAACACGCTTGGCTTTTAAGTATATTTGGTGCCGCCAGTGTCTTGAGCCCTCGCCTTGTCGATCGACGCGATCGCCTTTGTGTTGAACTACTCGCCTCCCCCCCCCCCCCCCTTTTTTTTTAACTTAGCGGCGCGGAATGCTCTGGTGACCACGTGTTTCAAGACGTGATCGCCGCGATCGCAGTGTGTTGTACGGCTACTGGCTAGTGAAAGCCGCGCATGTGAAACATCGGCGCACAGCGCGATCGAATGCGTCAAAGACAATGAGAGCTCATCACCTGACGTCGACGTGCCTCGAGCAAACATCACCGATGAACGTCACGCCTGCAGCTGGGTAGAAGACTACGGCTTGAAGACGAATACGTCATGGGTTGTAGACTTTGTCAAGCCAACAGCAAAGTGTGAAAGGTAATGCAAAAAATGATGTTATAACTTCAAAAATAACTTACGTCGTCTCTGGTGATAAAACTTCATGTTTTGCGGATAATGTCCAACGATGCGCCGTCTCAATGGTTGTGGACAACGAGGAGATGATCGGTACGAGAGGGCTAGACTCCGCTCATTCAGTGACATTTCTCAAATATATAGAAATAACGAAACGCACATTCCCACCGCCTAGCCGCAAACTGGACACCCTTCAGGTGATTCACCGGAGTTGCCTTACAACCGGAATGCGCCGGAATGCGCTTACAAGTGTCCTCGCATGGAGGGGGGGGGGCAGAATAGAGTGCATTTTTCTTTTTCTCAGAAACACTACAAAAAAGAACGAAGAATTAAATAAACCTGGTACAACATGGCCGTAAGTTTTCGCAATTACATCCGCGAGGCAAAACGTATCTTCTATAATAATAGAGGAACCACCTCAAAGCATGTATTCTGGGACTGTGAAATAGTTGAGAAAAAAGTTGTATTACCCCCCCCCCCCCGCACCCCCCAGATGAACTACAGGCACAGTAGAGACTGCAGTGACTAGCTTAGATCCCCAATACCAACTTTTAACATTGTGCTGATTCCAGGAAGCTATTGTGAGAGTGTCTCTCGACTACCCCCGGTTTGGCTAATACAAAAGCAATTAATGAGCAAAATATTTATTCCAGGAAGCTATTGTGAGAGTGTCTCTCGACTATCCCCGGTTTGGCTAATACAAAAGCAATTAATGAGCAAAATATTTAGTAAAATTGTCTCACTCACCAATTACTGTGCCAGAAAACTAATTGATTGAATCCCCTTTTCTTGAAATTGTGAGAGCATCAAATGTTTACCATAAAGTTTTAGCTTGCACAAATAAGAGCTGATGGTCACGTTAAATTCAAATGCAGAGTTTGTGCAGGCTTTACAACTGTGATCTCTTGTTCAAATTTCAAGTGTTGTGGCAAGCCTCTAAGATGTGTCCACGGTAGCTAGTAGCTTTGCAACAGGATTTGCATTTTCCGTGATTTATTTATCTTAATGATGACAATGCAGTCACTGAACAAGTGAAAATGAAAACTCACGAGAGACACCCTGAGATCTGTAAGAGCCCCTTGATTACTACTAGGAACCTGTACTAGTCCCGAAACGTCTCTCATTTGTTTTCGCCTAAACTTGTTGAGTGACTGGAACTTTATTATCATGTTTCCTCACCATCTGAACTGTTGTCAAATTCTAACCTACAAGCTGAAAATGTCTTAAATGTGCGTCGGTCATGCATGAAGTGAATTTAATGAGTGCATTTTTGGCAGGTTTGTTGAGTTAATCCTTTCAGATGCCACCTGTGAAGAACTGCCTGTAAATGTGTCAAATTGTCACATGATTTCAAGGCTGTCTATATTCTATTGCAATAACAACAATTTTATAATAGATTGATTTAGGCATTTCATAGCAGTTAATTGAAATTGAGCTTTTATGAAACATCTACTTATTCTAAAGACATTCATATTTGATTCTTGCATATATAGAATGAAATCTCAGACTAGATATTGACGCGCGTATGTGCCAGTGGTGAGGACAACGAAGCAGCGCGAGTGTCCTTGGCCGAGGGCAAAAGACGAAGAAGTCGTTGCAGTCTGTTTCCTGCGATCGATAAATCGTATTTGTTTGAGGCGCTTTGTGTGCTCGTCAATCTCGCGTCGTCACACTGGTGGAAGTGCTGGGTACGTCTTCATGCTTGGAACCCCTTCGCGGACCCGACATTCAAGCCCGGAATCACTACCACCCGTCGACACACCAGTCCACCGTTCCAGCCTCCGTCTGCGAGGCCTAGCTCCCGAGCTCAATCCCTTTCTAGAAACTGCCAGCAATCGCTTGCCTCCTTCAACCACCATGGTCACTGCAGCTACATCGCACATGACACTTCAGAATCCCATGATTCCTGACTGCTTTCATGGTGAGACCTATGAAGATGCACAAGACTGGCTGGACCAGTTCGAACGCTGCGCGAAGTACAACCAATGGGCCACCCCAGAAGACAAGCTCGCGAATGTGTACTTCTACCTGAAAGACAACGCCCAGACGTGGTACATCAACAGGGAAAGAAGCATGGCTACGTGGGATGACTTCCGCAACCAGCTGATTGACACCTTCAGTAGTCTTGACAGAAAGGAGAATGCGCAACGTCTCTTGGAAGCTCGAATTCAAAAACCAAACGAGAGCGTCGCTATGTTCGCCGAGGACATGACCCGTCTTTTCGGCAGGGCGGATCCCGAGATGCCGGAAGACAGGAAGCTGCGGTATCTAATGCGAGGCGTGAAGGAGCAACTGTTTGCTGGGCTTGTGAGAAATCCGCCAACAACAGTAGCTGAGTTCACGAAAGAAGCCACAGCTATTGAACGGGCCCTACAGCAACGGTACCGCCAGCAGAACCCGGTCAACGTTCGAGGGAGTTAGCCCTGTCACGACTGCGACGAGCCTCTGCGACAACGACAGGCCTCTGCGGGAAGTCATCCGGGAGATTTTGAGGGAGGAGCTTCGGCAGCTTGGTTTAATTCCAGCAACTGAACCGACGCCGGCATTGTCTTTTGTCGCTGATGTTGTCCGGGATGAGGTCCGCCATGCTCTCTCTTCATCCGGCTATAATGGTGTGCGACGCCATTTTACTTATGCTGATGCAGTCCGACGCCCCGTCGTCGCTCCTTCAGCTCAGCAGACCCCAATGGCTGGACCACCACCAGCCCTGCAAACACAGCCACTGTCAGCACCGACCACTTTCGCAACCTCACCGATTCCTCCGACAAGACGAATGCCGTATAACCAACATGCCCCACAACGTAGCCCCACAACGTGGCCCAATAGTGAGTCACCACTTACCTACCAGCGTCGGAAAACCGATTTGTGGCGTACCGCTGACCGTCGACCGGTATGCTTTCATTGTGGCGAAGCTGGGCACGTCTACAGAGTTTGCCGTTATCGCGACGCTCAGTACTCGAGAGTTCCTCGCTACCCTGATTACATTGCGGACGACGATCGACGCATGTACAACTACGCCCCTGTGAACACACCGCCGCAGAATCCAGTAATGCCCAGATCACGTTCTCCATCTCCTGCGCGGCCCAGTTCACCTAATCGTCGCAGTTTTGCCGGCGTCACCAGGGGCAGGTCCCCTAGCCCGCGACGGGGAAACTAGACGCAGCGACCTCGGGGGGTGGGGTTGCCAATATTCGAAATTCCGAACAGCCCCCATTGCAGACAAATGACAGCTCGAAGCCATCGATACCGAAGAAGACGACAGCAACGACTAATTCGACGAATGAGACAACCGCCGACGTAACCGACGTTTTTAGCGCTGACCTCGTCGTTCACATTGACGGCCACCAAGTGACGGCACTTGTGGACACTGGCTCCCACTTTCTATAATAAGCCTACAGCTAGCCGAAAGACTAAGGAAGGTGAAAATGCCTTGGCAGAGCCCAATATAAGAACTGCAGGAGGTCAGTTGATTACACCGGTTGGAAAGTGCACGGCCCGACTCTTCATTGCTGGTTCCACCTTTGTCGCCACCCTCGTCATTCTCCACGAGTGCTGTAAACAGCTCATATTGGGAATGGATTTCTTGCGCGAATACGGGGCTGTGATTGACATCCGTGACAGAAGCGTAACGTTCACTGTAAGCTCGGAGACTACTACAGATGAGGAACACCAGCCACCTCGCTTCCGTATTGCCGATGACGACGTCATACTGCCGCCCCGAAGTTGTTCTCTCGTATCCGTGCACTGTGACAAATTACAAAATGGTACTGGCATCGCTGAACACATCAAGGAGCTCGCATTCACTAGCGGCATTTCTGTTGCCAGGGCTGTCGTCACTGTTATTGACGGATGCGCTGAATTGCTATTGACAAATTTCAGCAGAGAACGCCGACACATAGTTAAAGGCACGGCTATTGCCTATTTTGACGAACTCTCGCAAACAGAAGATTGTCATTTAGTGGAGGAAGCAGAAACGTCTACTATCACTACACCGACACCTGTAGGACGTTGGTCCAATGTTATCTCCCGTTGAGCGAGACCGCCTTCTCACGCTGATCAACAAGTTCCATGGCTGCTTCTCATCCACATCAAGAGTTGGTCAAACGGCACTGACGAAACACCGCATCATCACGGATTCCGATGCCAGACCCATCCGGCAAAATCCTTATCGAGTCGCCCCAAAGGAGCGTGAGGTAATTCAAAAACAGGTGAAAACGATGCTAGAAGATGGTGTTATTCGGCCGTCTAACACTCCTTGGGCATCACCTGTAGTACTCGTTAAAAAGAAGGACGGTAGCTTGCGTTTCTGCGTCGACTACCGTAAGCTTAATCAGATCACAAAGGAGGACGTCTACCCTCTGCCGCGTATTGATGATTCATTGGATAGACTACGAAACGCACGCTACTTTTCGTCTATGGACTTAAAAAGCGGCTACTGGCAAATTGAAGTGGATGAGAGAGATCGTGAGAAGACCGCCTTTGTTACGCCCGACAGACTTTATGAATTTCAGGTTCTTCCTTTCGGTTTGTGTTCGGCGCCAGCAACATTCCAGCGTCTCATGGACACGGTTCTGTCGGGACTTAAGTGGCAAACCTGCTTGGTGTACCTCGATGACGTGATTGTCTTTTCGGCGACTTTCGAGGAACACTTACGAAGGCTCGAAGCAGTTTTTGAAGCAATACGCTTGGCCGGTCTTACTCTAAAACCAGAAAAGTGCCACTTCGGCTTCCACGAACTTCGATTCTTCGGTAACGTCGTGAGCAGCCAAGGAATCCGACCCGACCCGGATAAAATTGCCGCCAGTGGCAAACTTCCCGACGCCATCAGACAAAAAATCAGTGCGACGTTTTTTAGGACTCTGTGCCTATTACCGGCGGTTTATTGCTAATTTTTCGCGCATCGCATGGCCATTGACACAGCTTACTCGGGAAGATACCCCCTTCAGATGGGGCGAAGACCAACAGCAGGCATTTCACGAGCTTCGTCAGCGAATGCAAACACCCCCCGTGCTGGCCCACTTCGATGAAGACGCGCCGACAATACTTCATACAGACGCTAGTAATGTGGGTCTTGGAGCAGTGCTCGTACAGTCGAAGGACAACAACGAAAACGTGATCGCCTACGCCAGCAGGACGCTGTCCCGAGCTGAAGCTAATTACACTATGACGGAAAAAGAATGTCTTGCAATGGTATGGGCAGTCCTGAAGTTTCGTCCTTATTTGTACGGCCGCCCATTCACCGTTATCAGCGATCACCACTCTCTCTGTTGGTTAGTTAACTTGAAAGATCCGTCTGGCCGCCTTGCACGATGGAGTCTTCGGCTCCAAGAATTTGACTTCACTGTTGCCTACAAGTCGGGAAAACGACACACCGATGCCGACTGTCTTTCTCGGTCTCCTGTTGAGACGGCATTCCCGGACAACGACGATGACGACACGGCCTTTCTCGGAATTGTGGACACTGCCGCCTTTTCTCAAGAGCAGCGTGGTGATGCTGAGCTGCTACCACTTATAGATTACCTAAAAGAACGAGTGAATAGCGTTCCGAAGTTATTTGCGAGAGGGCTGCCGTCGTACTGCTTGCGAAATGACGTTCTTTATAAGAGGAACTTTTCACCCACCGGCAGCAGCTACTTGCTCGTCGTTCCTTCTTCGCTTCGCCGTGAGGTACTGCAAGCCTGTCACGACGAACCTACCGCTGGTCACTTGGGTTACGCAAGAACATTGGCGAGGATAAGGCAGAACTATTACTGGCCAAGACTTGCCGAAGTTGTCAAAACTTACGTGCAGGCATGTCTAGATTGCCAGCGCCGCAAGCCACCATCCATCAAACCAGCTGGCCTGCTGCAGCCTGTTCGAGTGCCGGCGACACCGTTTGCACAAATTGGCATGGATTTTCTGGGCCCCTTCCCAAAGTCTGCCACTGGAAACAGGTGGATAATCGTCGCCACGGATTACCTGACACGATACGTGGAGACAGGCGCTCTGCCACGGGCAACGGCAGCTGAAGCGGCGCAATTTTTCATCGAAGCCATCGTCTTAAGACACGGTGCCCCCGCAATAGTAATCACCGACAGAGGTACTGCGTTCATGGCCGAGCTTTTGAACACCATTTTCCGACTAAGTGGTACAGCTCACAGGAAGACAACGGCGTATCATCCCCAGACCAACGGGCTCACCGAACGCCTCAACAAGACCCTGGCTGACATGATAAGCATGTACGTAGATGTAGAGCACAAGAACTGGGACATCATTTTGCCCTACGTCACGTTCGCCTACAACACGGCTCGTCAAGAGACCACTCGGAAGACACCCTTTAGTCTCCTCTACGGACGCGAGGTTACAACAACGTTAGACGCGATGCTCCCTCATGAAAATGATGGCAATGAGACAGACGCCCAAGAGTTTACCCAGCTAGCAGAAGAAGCCAGACAACTTGCCAGGTTGCGAATCACCAAACAGCAAGACGAAGATGCCAAGTATTACAACCTCCGGCACAGACCCGTCATATACAACGTGGACGACAAAGTATGGGTCTGGACACCTGTTCGTCAGCGTGGGCTTTCCGAAAAGCTGTTGCGAAGATACTTCGGACCCTACAAGGTTCTGCGACGCATTAGTGACGTCAACTACGAGGTTTGTTCCGGACGGCGTGCAGTGTTCAAAGCGGCGCAGACATTCACCAGAAATTGTCCACGTGCTTCGGATGAAGCCTTACTTTCAGTGACTAACTGTGCAGTTTTGGTTTCGCCTTGCTTCTCAAACGTTTAACATCGGGACGATGTTTTTTTAAAGGGGGAATAATGACGCGCGTATGTGCCAGAGGTGAGGACAACGAAGGAGCGCGAGTGTCTTTGGCCGAGGGAAAAAGACGAAGAAGTCGTTGCAGTCTGTTTCCTGCGATCGATAAATCGTATTTGTTTGAGGCGCTTTGTGTGCTCGTCAATCTCGCGTCGTCACAATATATACTGGATATTGGTTTCTCATTTTAACAATATTGAGAAAAGAAAAAAACATATTTCGAAGTGGCTCCAGCGAAGCGCTGCATTGAATGACTCGTCGACTATGGTAGTGCTTCTGGAAAAGTGATTATATGCAACAGTAGTGTGAAAACTGAAGTTAAAGACACGTTTATTAGAGAGGAGGTTGATTATTTCATCTAAACTTCATTGTATCTTGTACTTTTTTAGCCCCTAGTTGACACAAATTAGCAAAAACAAGTGATGTACACAATTGTGTACAAAGCGTCTAAAAGGGTTAAATGCACTGCAAGGAGATTTGTGCAGGTACCCAGTAAGTGCTCAGTAACTGGTGTATTTTTCCTTTGATCAAATGGCATTTGCAGGCAAAGCAGACCCCTTTCCTTGCTGACACTGAAATTCTAAATTCATACTGCTTTGCAGGATGGTGTTCCACAAAGTATGGCGCTGCAAAGAGGCAAAGCGAGAAAAATGATGTGGTCAGGCCTGCAGCACACTGTCCAGCAAAGATTGACCTCAAGATCAAGAAGGTCAACCGAAATACAAAACGTAATGATGCCATTTTACGTGGAGAAAAGCCACTGCCAGCTGTGATAAAGCTCTTTCATCACAAAAACCACAGCCAGAGCACTGCAGCAGCAGACGCACTTCTCGTCTTACTCCAACAATGCAGACCAGAGAGACCTTTTGGCATACTTTGACAACGGCATGTCACCAGCTGAAGCCATCAGGCTTCACGAGAGCAAACTGCTTGTGCAAGAAGATGGGTATGCTTTCGTTGCCAACTCTGCAGTGAACCCATTGCCTCCTGCCATATACTACTGGCACAGGCTCTGGAGAGAAAAAAACTTTGGAAAGGATGTAGACCCCCTCTTAAAAATAGCTGAGAAGATGCCACTCTATGCTAAACATGTGAGTTGACTATTACAGCACTGCACTTACACCATACGTTCCATACTTGCTACAGCTGTCTAGTGGTTATGGTGCTTGACTGCCAACCCAAAGGTCGCAGAATTTAACCCTGGCTGAAGCAGTTGCATTTCAATGGAAGCCAAGGTGCTAGAAACCTGTCTGCTTAGATTTGGTGTGTTTAAGAACGCCAGGTGGGCAAAATTATGGTTGTCTCCGTATATAGTGTCACGATATCGTGGTTTTGAGACATGAAACATTATTATTATTATTATATTTGCATTATTAAAGGCTATTAAACTCCTAAGCCCTAATTTGCATGCATATTTTAGAAAGAATTTTAGTTACAACAGATCTTGAAACCCATTTTCTAAAATGTTGTGTCAGTGCAGCACTTGGTTCACAGATTTTGGACACTGCTAAAGCACAAAGAGAGCTGTAGAGGTACCACACATAGCGTTTTTCAGTCACAAAAGATAATACATCCAATCTTATAACAGTTCAGTAAGTTTACAATATTAACATGAGACATTCATGTAATATTGTGGCCAATGTTTCAAAGGGAATTCATACAAGTTCCTAGAATGAAAAAGTCATATATTACGCAGTTGCATATAGTAGAAGCACCATTATTGCCACTACACACAAGCTATAGATGACACCCAATGCTAGCAAAAAAGTTCAGCATAAAGTGATGACTAACAGAGCTACTTTCTTTCGTAAAGGGTCATAATGTCATCACCAGGGCGCTGTAACAATGTGTAGTCGATGCAGGATGACATGCCATAATTTGCCTGTAACGAAATTGAGAAGCACGTAAATCAGTGCACAGAGATCTCTTTATGAAAAAAACTATCATTCAGTCCCACAGTGAAAACGGTTTGAATACTCCAACATGCCTCTATAATAATTGCATACTAGGTGTCACTTAGTAAATATGCTTGCCTGTTTATGAAAGTTTCAAGTGACGAATAGATGAAAAAAAGTGGAACAAGTTCTGACTGTTTATTTGCTCTATAATATTCACCTCCAGCTTAAATTACTAATTTGTAAATCGCTAAGAACAGTAGATAATAAATTTGTGGCAAAACAGAAAATGAGTACCCACATCCCAGAGCTTCATTTTCACAAAACAACTGAGTACCATACAAGCTTTTCCAACTATCTCTTGGGCTAACTGCACCTCAGGTTACAGAGTTGCAGGTGGTGCTCCTCTGACTATTACTCATCAATGCTGTAACAGTTAGCATTTGGAACGGTATGTGGGCTATTAATGGCTTGTCACCAAACATTTGGGTCAACAACAGCTCAATGGTCACAGCACGCTACAGATGCACCCTGGAGTGCTTAATTCCAGCATTTACAAGGTGTGTATGAGATTCTAGCTTGCATCGGCATACAACTTTTCAAAATGATACCATAAAAGCTGTCGTCAAATAAGTGGATGTGGAGCCCCTGCAGCCCAATGTAACACACAATTTTTCATTGAAATAAATACAAGGTCATACAAATCAATATTTTCATAACTAGGTATTTATTCACGGATTCAAGTCTTCAAAATTGTCTTCCTGTATTCTCCCTCACTCACCTTTTTTCAGATGCTGCTTGAATACCAATGTAAAAGAATTTTTTACATGACTGTGCTTCAGTCATGTACCAGTTGCTGTAACCCTTCATGCGGTAATTATTTCTTTCTGCCCAATTTTTCGTCGGAAGCATTGAGGCAACATGCACAGGTCTAACGCCCATGAAGCAAATGACCTGCTATTCACCCATACGTCATTAGTATCTGTAATTGTTGTGCCGGCAACCTTAGAGTGAGGACCATCTTCTGCAAAATTACTCTGCAGACAGCATCCTCAACTACCTAGTCTTGATAAGAGGTATTCAATGAGCTCTTCCTTCCAGGCAGCACCAGTGCGTGCGCTGCCATAGCCCTGGTCTGTCAGTGATCTGGGTTATGACAGCGTGTTATTTGGTGGCGGTGCACATCACTAACCCATTTTCTTATGAAAATATTAGCAAAACCACACTGCCGAGAACTTTGGTTGTGGAATGACGATGTTTATGCGCGAAGCACAAATATGACGACTTCCATGCTAGGGCCTCTTGCATATGACGTCATGTGATTACCTCCATTATGTATGAATAAGACAGTGTTTTAGTAGATAAAGAGTACTATAGTTGAAACCTTTTATAAGAGACACTGATATAAGAGACAAATGGGTATAAGAAACACAGTGTGCTTAGAGTAAAATACGGATTGATAGGAAAAATGCATACGTGGTAATCTGTATTAAGACAAGAATTGCTGCCGGAGAATGCCACTTATAAAGGGGTTTAGCTGTACTAGGCATGGTATCTGGAGAAAAAGTCAGTATTCTGTAACCACATTTGTATCTTAGCAAAAGGCGGAATCTGATACTTTTGCAGATGGTTACTCACAAACTGATCCATTCAGTCATTTGACTACTGCATCTCACTTTTCTTGTTTTTTAACACTCTCGGTGGTTGGACCATGCTTACATCCCAAGCCTTCAAAACAATTGTTTTGGAGTCGCCCTCTAGCATTTCGCAGTGTGCGATTCCCTGATACAGCTCTTTTATAAGCCACTGTGGTAACCATTTCGATTACACTACGAAGCTGCGGCACACCGTAAAAAGTGCGATTGCATCATCACAGGTTACATCCACAGATCTTAGGAATGCTGCTCTGACTGCAGCAATAGTACCT